>CM055063.1:16195468-16236413 GCA_029204045.2 Tillandsia leiboldiana
GTTCTTCAAGTTTATCTGATTTGCAGGAATTATACATATACCTCCGAGTACTCGTAACTCAAACGTACGGCATCCCAAGATCATCCAGAATATAACATTATTGGAGACCCACCACGAAGGGGCAGGATCGGAGGACAGTTATTTGTGGACGTTGCATGTTAAGTCTCATGATTGAGCAAAGAACAGTTGATGACTTCTTCAGGATGACTACTGGATTGAAGCAATGCAGAGAGAGGAAGAGTCCATCAGTTCGAACGAAACAAAGTCTGGGATTAACGAAGCCTCCAAAGCAAACACAACGTGATTGGTACTAAATAATTTTCAAAAATAAGAAAAATGAGATGGTACCCTCATTAGGACAAAGCAAGTCTAGTTGCTCAAGGTATTCAATGAAGGGATGACTTTGATGAAACGTTCGCCCGGAGTAGACTCGAGTCAATTCGTATTATTCGCTTTTTTTTTATTGCTTGTCAATTTAAAATAAAACTCTTTCAAATGGATGTTAAGAGCGCGTTTTTAATGAGTTTTTAAACGAGGAAGTTATGTGGCTCAACCAAAAGGTTTTGTAGACGATAAACAACCTAACCATGTTTTTTCGTTTGAAAAAGCTCTTTACGGTCTAAAACAGCACCGCGAGCGTGGTACGAAAGGTGACCAAAGCACCTATAGAAAAGGGCTATACTCAGGGGAGCTGACCGAATCTCTTTGTGAAGCATTATCAGGATAATAAAACTCTTGTGCACAAATCGATGTCGATGACATTGTATTGGGGGCAACAAAAGATACTGATGCTGCTAAATTGCGGAAAACATGGAAAGCGGAATTGAGATGTCAATGATGGCGAACGACGTACTTTCTTGGATTGCAAGTGAGACAAAATGATGATGGCATCCATTTGTGTCAATCCAATATGCCAAGGGAGTTGGTGAAGAAATTCGATTTAGAAAATTCTAAAGATTTTCTGCACTCCAATGGGTAACTAGCAATAAGGGATTAGGAAAGTGAATCTCTTAGTGAAAGAGTAGACGAGAAGCTTTATCGCAGCATGATTGGAAGTCTACTCTACCTCACGGCTAGTCGCCCGGACATATCCTTAGTGTTGGATTTGCGCGAGATATCAATCAGCACCAAAGGGGATCACCTGAAAGCGGTGTGAAAAGGATCATCCGGTATGTCAAAGGAAACGTGAACTCGGAATTTGGTATCCTATGGGAACAAGTTTGACATTGTAGGATATTCAGATGCCGATTGGGCAGGATCTGTGGATGATCGAAGAGTACGAGTGGTGCATGTTTTTATCTTGGCCATTGCCTTGTGCATGGCACAGTAAAAAGCAAAATGCATTGCACTCTCAACGGCCGAAGCGGAATATATTTCAGCGGGTAGTTGTTCAACCCAACTCATTTGGATGAAAAGTGTGTTGAGCGACTTCCGAATTTCAGCAATTTCGGTAACACATTCTTTGTGACAACACAAGTGCTATAAACATTTCCAAAAACCCTGTGTTGCACTCAAGAACAAAACACATTGAACTTAGATATCATTCTTAAAGAGCTAGTTGAATCAAATATTCTTCAACTTTCCTACGTTTCAACTGAGGATCAATTAGCCTGACATCTTAACAAAACCTTTGGATCAAAAATGTTTATTCATTTGCGTAAGGCAATTGGAATGCTTTCCTTGAAATACCTCTCTTTGAAACCTTTGCTTAGGTTAGGTTTTGTTTTTGTGTTTTGTTCATTATCTATGTTTGTACATAGAACATAATTGAGCATTAGTTATATTGACTTTAATTGCATCCTTTCATATAATTAGAAATTTATTATGCTTTGGATATCATAATAATTCATGATGCCCAATGATATATGTCAATTAAGCATCTTTGTTTGATCAAAGTCAATTTCTCTCTCAAATGATCTCTTGGTTAGTTTTATCTTATTTGACAATTGAGTCAAGTATGAAATCGAGATCAATTTTGGTTGAATACTTTATATTTTAAATAATTGATAGCCAATTGGGGGGAGTAAATGAAATTGTATGCTCAAAAGATGTGGAAAGAGTTATAATCCAATGAGGAGTGTGAAAACTACCACCACATGGAGGAAAGAGCTACCACTCGGTCGTCGAGTACTGTGTGCAGCTACCACATGTATACCAACATGGTTTCAAAGTTGATTAAATAAAATGCATTTTGAAATACTTGACTCTGTCAAATTTCAAGGTTGGTATAAGGTGGGTTTTTATGAAAGAAGCTCAAAAGAGCCACTCTCTTCAACAAATTGACTAGATACATTCTAATATATTTGGATTTCAACATCTATTGATCTTGGTAATTTCATTTTCTTTACCAAATTGATGATTTGATAAAGGCATTACTCATAAGATCGTGATAGATGTAATTGAAATTTGTTCAACTTTAGGGGATTAATTTTTATAAATTGTCGTTCCAATTTTGAATATTATGATAGATTTTGCATAATCGATTTCTTTAATATGAAACGATGATTTTCATTAAAGTTGATACACACAAGTGCTTACAATTTTTTTCTGGATTTTTTGGGATTTTTCTGAATTTTCTGAAGAAGAAAAAGAAAAAGTTTGAAGCCGTCCGGACTGGAGAAGCGATCCGGACCCTGAACGCAGAATCCTGCGGGTAGCGATCCGGAACTGTATTCTTGCGGCAGTCCGGACGCGGTAGGGTTTATATAGAACAAAAGGGTTTTGATTTTCTTTTACTTCAATCTTTTGTTCCTAGTCTCCAGACCTTCTCTCCTAGAAACAATCGATTTGGAGCCTTCCCAACTCACGTTCTTCGATTCCAAGTAAGTTTTTCTTGATCAAAAACTCAGTTTTTCACAATTTTTCATCTTTTTACTCAAACTGAGAGAAATTCTGTATCTTTTGTTACGGAATTTGAGTTGGCGTATTTTCGTGACATTGTTTAAGTCTTGAAGATTGAAGTTTAGAAGCTTGGATCATATACCTCAATCTCAAGAAAGAAGAATTCAAAAGGATCAGGTACGTTAACTAAATAATTTTGATGATCCGAATACTTCTTATAGTGTAGAAACACTTGGATGAATTTTTAATTGCATAAAAAATCAAAAACTGGACATTTTACATGTTCAGAGTCCGGACCGGGCATTACAGTCCGGACCCCGAACATAGGTTTGTTCATGCGCTGTTTCAGTCCGTACCCTGGTACATTCAGTCCGGACCCCGAACGTGAAATTGTTGAATTTGCATGAACAGTCCGGACGGTGGATTGCAGTCCGGGCCCCGAATGTGCGTCTTTTCTGGAAAAAGTCTGTTTCGCTGAGACAGTCTGGACCGTCAATTCCAGTCCGGACTGTCGTCCTGTAAAATTTCAGAATTGGTTAGTTTTTGATGCTTATCTCTTCCAACGGTTTCTAACCTACAAATAGACCCTACGATTCATTTTTTAGGGTAATCCAAATACGGTCAAAAATAGAAAAATCCACCTATAGAGAAGAAAGGAATCAATAGATTTAACTCCTATGTTTCTTCATCTATATTGATTGATTGATTTTAGGTTTTCATACTCAGATTTTGAGTAGAATCAAATCAATGAATACTTAGATGGTATTTCCGATCTATTTCTAATCTAAGTATTCGGCGGATCATCACCACCCAAAAACAACGATTTCCCCAAAATCGGCGCGTGGACTCGCGGTGGCCTTGTGATTCAAGGTGCTACCGCTCTCGTGGATTCGGAGCGAGGTACGTTCGTGGATTCGAGACGTGCTACTGGGTGAAGACCGCGGATTCGGTCAGACGTCGGGGATTCGGCGTTGGACGCAGATCGTGGATTCGAGAAGCGTTGCGGAGCGAGCGGAGAAGATCAACTAGGAGCGTATGGAAAAAGGTTGAATCGTCTGTGAGTACGGTATATCACCTTTGTACGTGTTATAATTCTAGTGGATTTCACCGTGTTATCGGTCCCGTGGTTTTTTACTCCGGTTTGGAGTTTTCCACTTAAAAATCTTGCGTGTTATTTTTATTTCCGCATTGGGTTTTATTGCGGAACGATTTTTGAGTGTTTAAACGTTTACACCTATTCACCCCCCTCTAGGTGTTTTTTTTCCTATTTAGATCCATATTATACATAACCCAACAAGTGGTATCAGAGCGGGAATAGGGTTATAAACAATGGCTGAAGGTGGAAACATCAACAGACCTCCGTTCTTCGATGGAACAAATTATGCATACTGGAAAGTACGGATGAAAGCATTTCTTATTTCCATTGATGAACGGGTGTGGCAATCTATCGAGTTAGGATGGTCAAATCCAACTGAAGTTATTATTGATGGTCACACCATCAAACATAGGTCGAAATGGACCAAGGAAGAGATAGACTTATCTTCTTACAATGGCAAAGGAATTAACGCTTTATTTAATGCCTTATCACAAACAGAATTCTCTCGCGTCTCGGCATGTGAGACTGCGAAAGAAATCTGGGATGTTCTTCAAGTTACACATGAGGGAACTAACCTTGTGAAGATTCAAAAGCTGCAAATGCTTACGAGCAGATTTGACTCTATTTTCATGGCAGAAAATGAATCATTCACAGACTACTATACACGATTGCAAGACATCGTAAACACATGTGCTAACTTGGGAGAGAAGATTCCAGAATTTAAAATTGTAAGAAAGATCTTAAGAACTCTCCTGAAAGATTTCGTTCCAAGGTTACGGCCATTGAAACTATTAAACACCCAGACGAAATCCGTGTAGAAGAATTAGTTGGTTCATTACAAACATATGAAATGACATTTCCTACTAACTATTCTTCGGGAAAAGCATCTACTTCTAAGTCTTCTGGTTTTGCGTTGAAAACTACAAAAGAAGAAGACGCAGATTCATTCTCCTCAGGCGACGATGAGAACCTATCTATGGAGGACTTTGAGAAACAGCTTGCTCTCTTGACAAGAAATTTTCGCCGAAACTTCTGAAGGGGTAATTCAAGTAAAACCTCATCCTCCGGAAAGTGGAAGAAAGGCAAAGGTTTTTCAAGCCAAAAGTCAAGAAAGCAAGAGAGTTTTTCAAAGGATAAGAAAAGCTCAGAAGGACAAGTCCAGTGCTTCAAGTGCCGAGGATACGGCCATATCTCAACGGAGTGTCCAAATAAGAATCCGTTCCAAGAAGAAGGCGATGCAAGCCGTCACTTGGGATGACACCTCAACGTCAAATGAGTCATCTTCAAGTGATGAAGAGAACCCCGCAACGGCATTCAACGCGTCCACATCTTCACCCTTCATGTGCTTAATGGCAAGTACATCCGACTCACTGTCCAACTCCACTGTTGAAAAGATTGCAACGGATGATGAATCGGATAATTCGGAAGGTGAAGACTTTGCTCTTGCCTACCATAAACTTCTGAGGGATTCAGTGAAACTGGCAAAGCAAAACAAGAGTTTGAGAGGGAGATTGCAGGATCTCGAAGAAGAAGCAAAAAGGGCAACTTCTCTCTCAAACGCTCTTGAAGTGGAAAGGGATAATCTGATTAAAGTAAATGTTTTCCTTCAAGAGTCCAATGAGCATTTCGAGAAGAATTATGTAGATATGGTGAACAAAGCGAACTACTTCTTGAAGCTCTACGGCGAGGCTCGACAGGAAAAAATGGAAATGACGGAGACCATTTTCCAACTCAAGGATGATTTAAAGAAATTTTCTTCTGGAAGGAGTAAGTTGGATAGGATTCTTGGTCTTGGTCAAACAAATAAATTCGGCCTCGGATACAATCGAACTGAAGACAATTTTAGTTTGGTTGGGACAGTCTTTGTGCCCCAGTCGGTATCTCCTCCTCCGACGCCGGAATTGACGACAAACAGTGACAACAAACCTACTTCACCCTCTTCGGGATCATCAAGCACCAAGGTATGTTTTCGTTGTGGTATTGCAGGGCACATAAGAAGGAATTGCAAGAATGGAGCGCTAAGATCAAATCAAGCACATCTTGCAACTACTACCAATGAGTTCATTTCCTGCAAATCAAAGAAGAATCTTTCAAAAGGAAAGAACATTGGTAGTACATCAAACAAAACGACGACGTCACGGAAAAGCGATGGATCAATCAAGACGCTTTCACCAAAGGTATCAACTTCACAATCATTTCCGACGTACGCCAAAACTCGAAAGGTTTGGGTACGCAAAGGTGAAATCTTCCCTTGTCTTGTTGTTCATACTTCTTTACACGCTTATGATAATTCGTCATGGTATTTGGATAGTGGTTGTTCTCAATCGCTATTCCTGAAGGCCCCGTTTTGAATAATGTTTTATTTGTTGAAGGCCTTAAGACTAACCTCATTAGTATAAGTCAACTTTGTGACAATGGGTTCTCAGTTAATTTTTCTTCTGTAGAATGTGTTGTAACTGATAAGGACCAGGTATTCTTTTTAAAAGGGGTTAGATCGGAAAATAATTGCTATGTTGTTTCAAACAAAGTTTCTGAAAAATGTAACCTAGTTTCTTTAGATAATGAAACTGTTTGGCATGAAAGACTAGGTCACATGAATTTTAAAGAACTAGCAAGGATTTCAAATAAGAACGTGGTTAAGGGGGTTCCTAAACTTTTATATAAAGAAAACATTGTGTGTGGTGGTTGTCAAAAGGGAAAATAATCAAGAGTTGCACACAAGAACTTGAACCACGTCGGTACCAAACGGCCCTTGGAATTACTGCATATGGATTTAATGGGGCCGGTTCGTCAACCATCTTTAGGAGGTAAATGGTATATTTTTCTTTTGGTTGATGATTTCTCTAGGTATTCTTGGGTAAATTTCTTAAAAGAGAAAGCGGATACTTTCGACTCTTTTCATGAGGTTTGTCATCGTATTATGAATGAAAGAAATGAAAAGATCGTTCGTGTTCGAAGTGATAGAGGTGGAGAATTCATTAATTCAAAATTTATTGATTTTTGCACTTCCAATGGGATAAAACATGAATTCTCAGCACCCTATACACCTCAGCAGAATGGTGTTGTTGAGCGCAAAAACAGGGTTGTTCAAGAGATGGCGCGTGTGATGCTTCATAGCCGGAATTTACCGTTATATTTTTGGGCTGAAGCTGTGAACACCACTGTCTATGTTATTAATCGAGTGTTTTTGCGCCCTGGAACCTTAAATACACCATATGAGCTGTGGTTTAGTAGAAAACCAAATATCAAATATTTTCGTATCTTTGGGAGTCGATGTTTTATTCTGCGTGATCGCGAAAACCTTGGTAAGTTCGACTCGCGAAGCGACGAAGGGATTTTCATGGGTTATTCTACTAACAGTAGAGCATATCGGGTATTTAACTTGGAATCTAAAACGATGGTAGAATCTATAAATGTTAAAGTAGATGAATCTTTCCACTTTCCATCTGGTAAATCTACCCTTGATATGTCTCTAGATGATGATACTCCTGTAAATGCATCTTCTCGTGATAACTCTTTCAATAAAGTTGATGCATCTAATGGTTCTTCAAGTTTATCTAATGTGCAGGAATTATCACATATACCTCCGACTACTCCATTACCGCAAACGCTACGCATCTCCAAGGATCATCCGGAATCTAACATTATTGGAGACCCACAAGAAGGAGTTAGAACTCGGAGACAGTTGGTTTGTGGAGTCGCGTGCTACGTCTCCATGATTGAACCAAAGAACATCGATGAAACTCTTCAGGATGACTACTGGATTGAAGCTATGCAGGAAGAGCTCCATCAGTTCGAACGAAACAAAGTCTGGGAATTAACGAAGCCTCCGAAGCAACACAATGTGATTGGTACTAAATGGATTTTCAAGAATAAGAAGAACGAGGATGGTACCATCATCAGGAACAAAGCACGCTTAGTTGCTCAAGGCTACTCTCAAATAGAAGGTATAGACTTTGATGAAACGTTCGCCCCGGTAGCTAGACTCGAGTCCATTCGTATCTTATTTGCAATTGCTTGTCATTTTAAAATAAAGTTATTTCAAATGGACGTTAAGAGCGCGTTTTTAAATGGGTTTTTAAATGAGGAAGTTTATGTGGCTCAACCGAAAGGTTTTGTAGACTATAAACAACCTAACCATGTTTTTCATTTGAAAAAGGCTCTTTACGGTCTAAAACAAGCACCGCGAGCGTGGTACGAAAGGTTGACGAAGCACCTTTTGGAAAAGGGCTATACTCGAGGGGGAGCAGATAGGACTCTCTTTGTGAAGCATTATCAGGATAACTTCATTGTAGCACAAATCTATGTCGACGACATTGTATTTGGTGCAACTAGAGACAATGATGCTTCTAAATTCGCTGAAACCATGGAAAGCGAATTTGAGATGTCCATGATGGGCGAACTGACATATTTTCTTGGATTGCAAGTGAAACAAAATGATGATGGCATCCATTTGTGTCAATCCAAGTATGCAAAGGAGTTGGTGAAGAAATTCGGATTAGAAGATTCTAAAGATTTTCCGACTCCTATGGGAGCTAGCAATAAGGGATTAGGAAGTGATTCACTAAGTGAGAGTGTAGACGAGAAGCTCTATCGCAGTATGATTGGAAGTCTACTCTATCTCACGGCTAGTCGCCCGGATATATCCTTTAGTGTTGGAATTTGCGCGAGATATCAATCAGCACCAAAGGAGGTTCACCTGAAAGCGATGAAAAGGATCATCCGGTACATCAAAGGTACACTGAATTTCGGAATTTGGTATCCTATGGGAACAAGTCTTGATATTATTGGATATTCAGATGCCGATTGGGCAGGATCTGTGGATGATCGGAAAAGCACGAGTGGTGCATGTTTTTATCTTGGCCATTGCCTTGTTGCATGGCATAGTAAAAAGCAAAACTGCATTGCACTCTCGACTGCCGAAGCGGAATATATTTCAGCAGGTAGTTGTTCAACCCAACTCATTTGGATGAAGAGCGTGTTGAGCGACTTCCGAATTTCAGCATCTTCGGTAACAATTCTTTGTGACAACACCAGTGCTATAAACATTTCCAAAAACCCTGTGTTGCACTCTAGAACAAAACACATTGAGCTTAGATATCATTTTCTAAGAGAGCTAGTTGAATCAAATATTCTTCAAATTTCCTACATTTCAACTGAAGATCAATTAGCTGACATTTTAACAAAACCTTTGGATCAAAAACGTTTTATTCATTTGCGTAAAGCAATTGGAATGCTTTCCTTGAAATAACCTCTTTTTGAAACTTTTGCTTAGGTTAGGTTTTGTTTTTGTGTTTTTGTTCATTATCTATGGTTAGACATAGAACATTAATTGAGCATGTGTATTATTGACTTTAATAGCATCTTTTCGTCTATTTAGAAATTTATTATGCTTTGGATATCATAATAATTCATTTGATGCAATGATCATTTATGCCAATTAAATCATCTTTGTTTTGATCAAAGTCAATTTCTCTCTCAATGATCTCTTGGTATAGTTTTTATCTTATTTGACTATTTTGTCGAGTATGAAATCGAGATCAATTTTTGGTTGAATATTTTATATTTTGAATAATTGATAGCCAATTGAGGGGGAGTCAAAGAAAAAGTGTTATGCTCAAAAGATGTGGAAAGAGTTACATCCCAATGAGGAGTGTGAAAACTACCACCACATGGAGGAAAGAGCTACCACCTCGGTCGTCCGAGTACTGTGTGCAGCTACCACATGTATACCAAGCATGGTTGTTCGAGTTGATTAAATAAAATGCTTTTTGGAATACTTGACTCTGTCAAATTCCAAGGTTGGTATAAGGTGGGGATTTTATTGAAAGATGCTCAAAGAGCCACTCCTTATAATAAACTGACTAGATATATTATCTAACTTATCTGGGATTTCAAACATCTATTGATCTTGGTATTTCATTTTCTTTACCAAATTGATGATTTGATAAGGGCATTACTCATAAAATCATGTTAGATGTGATTGAAGTTGTTCAACTTTAAGGGATTTAATTTTTATAAATTTTCGTTTCATTTGTTGGATGATATTAATAGATTTGTCATAATCTATTTCTTGTTGTATGAAACGATGATTTTTATCTAAAGTTGATACACAAAAGTGCTTACATACTTTTTCTAGATTCTCTTGAATTTTTCTGAATTTTTCTGAAGAAAAAGTTTGGAGCCGGTCCGGACTGGACAAGCCGATCCGGACCCCGAACGCAGGAAAATCCTGCGGGTAGTCGATCCGGACTGCATTCTTCGGGCAGTCCGGACCGCGGCTAGGGTTTTATTAAGAACAAAAGGGATTTGATTTCTTTTACTCCAATCTTTTGTTCAAAAGTCTCCAGAGCTTCTCTCTCTAGAATTCAAGTATTTTGGAGCCTTCCCAACTCGTTTTCTTCAAATCTGTCACGCCCCGGGGTCGAAACTGCGACCCGGGCTCGCCAACAGATCCGCCACCTATGCCAAAGTCCGCATAGGCGAAGCGTCCTACCTGCAAAACAAGTGCTACAACTAACAGATATCAGAGCTATAAGATAAAACTGCTGTATAACTAAAATCAACCACTGTACAACTGAAAATAATACAACAATGACCATCTCCTAAAAATGATAATCATACAATATCCTCATATACAGAACTCATAGCTCAACAGGGAGGTATCTCCAATAAATACAACAGTGTACAGACTCTCAATACATATCATCCTCACTACAACAGTCTCTCAAAAGAGGAAATAAAACAACTAATCTACTGAAGCTCTCTTCTGAAGGGGTACCGCTACTCTCCAAACATGGGTAGGGATCTAGCTCGCGACTCCCTCGCCTCGATCAACAACCGCAGAATCAGCAACACCCGCTAAGACTCTACAAAACAAAGGAGAGGAAGGAAAAAGAAGGGGGAAAACCCCCAGAGGGTGTGAGAACTACACCAAAGGAGGGAGTTCTCAGTGGGTACCACCGCAGGACCGACGGTCTGCCCACCAAGTCCTCAAGAGACAAAAACTAACCAAAGCCGTAAAGACTGATAAAAAGAAGCTGGAGCCTCTCAACAGCTATCATGCCTCTAAGCTTGCTATGCCTGCCATGCCTGCTATGCCTGCCATGCCTGCCTATGCCTGCCATGCCTGCTATGCCTGCTATGCCTGCCTATGCCTGCCCTGCCTGCCTACCTGCCATGCCTACCTATGCCTGCTATGCCTGCCTATGCCTGCCTATGCCTGCCATGCCAGCTCTGCCTGTCTATGCCTGCCTATGCCAGCCATGCCTGCTCTGCCTGCCATGCCTGCCTATGCCTGCCCTGCCTGCCTACCTGCCATGCCTGCCTATGCCTGCCATGCCAGCTCTGCCTGTCTATGCCTGCCTATGCCTGCCATGCCTGCTCTGCCTGCCAATGCCTGCCATGCCTGCCTGCCAAATCGGGTATGCCAGCCTACGCATAACACCGATAGGGGATGGGAGTCTCAAGGTCTGCCAAATCGGGTATGCCAGCCTACGCATAACACCGATATGGGATAGGAGTCTCAACGTCTGCCAAATCGGGTATGCCAGCCTACGCATAACACCGATATGGGACAGGAGTCTCAAGGTCTGAAAATCGCACACTCCGGAGTGGCACTCGAGGGGAGCGACCCACACGAGTAAAGTGCCTCAGTAACAAGTATCATGAATCAGCAGGACTGGATCATAACTCGGATCAAAGTGGGAAACTCTGTCCACTAGAGAAATCAAATACCCAATCTGGTGCATAAATAAATGTCCGGTCTACCGCCCAATATCCGCGGATGCCGCAAAGCCCCACAACTAATCCAACCTGTCCCAGACACCAAGTCCCGACTGCACTACCCAGAACCCCTGCTCGAACCTGAGCAACACAGACCACCTGACTAACAAAGAAGAAGAAAAGGATAACATGGTTTCTCCTAAGTCAAGTTCCAAAAGTAGTGCAGCGGTAAAAGATGGCCTAACTACATGTCCATGCACGCATGCTTTGTTCTCAAAAATAATAAAAGTGGGTGAAGCATTAATAGTAAAGCATGCTAAAACATTCCTACTATGGTATACCAATCTAACCCAAGTGGGCCATTCCTTGCTTACCTCTCGCTCATATCGGTTGTACATCAAATACGCCTGTTATCAATCATAGAGGGATGATAACCCCACATGTGCACTTACATTCACCATGATATAAAAATCTTATACAGTTACTAAATTAAGCTTACCCACCTGAAGTGCTCAATCCAAGGCAAACCTGGAGTCGGTGAAGAGCGTGTCCACTTGCACGCACAATCAGCTGAACCCATAACCACGGTACATGTCGCGCAAACCTCAGCTCCTAGCAGTGTTCTAAAAATACTCGCGAACCCTCCTAGGTACAACAAAAGGTCCAAGGTTACACTTTATGCTAAAATATCCAAGTATACACCATCTGCTGGAACCAGCCCTGAAGATGTGCAATTTTCACCTACAGAACGGACTCAGAAAAATCCACCAAAAATACGAACGCGATCGTCGCGTCGAGCCCTTCGAAACGAGTACCTGCACGCCAAAATCCGAGTCCCGGAGGCCGAGTTACAAATTCCACAACACGGTGAGCGCGAAAGTCCACAACAAACACAACTGTAATACGCCGCACAGTAAAGGGGAAAGAAGTATACCTTGGGCGAATCTCAGCAAATTCCCCGAAAACACGACGGTAATCCTTGTGACGCGTAGATCCAAAGAGTGTAAAGGCACGCCTCAAACCGAGCTCGTACAACAAGTTGCACGCAAAACGGTGCACACCGCCGGAGTCCGCACGCAAAACGGTGCACGGTGCCGAAATTCGCGCACAAAACGGAGTCTGCACGCAAAACGGTGCACGGTACCGAAATCCGGGCGCAAAACGGAGTCCGCACGCAAAATGGAGCACGCCGTCGGGGTCCGCACGCAAAACGGTGCAGTAAAAATACGGTCCCTAGCACAGATAAGAACAAGGGGTTAAATCCAATGTCCAAAAGGACGCTCCAAAACTGTGCCAAAAACACCGTAAAACTAACGCGTGGGACCTACCCGACTGCGCCGCGCCACCCAACCGCCCCGTTGAAAAAACTCGCGCGCTCCACGAGGCCCACGAAGCGCCGCCGCACCACCCAAAATCCCTTCGCTCACCCTCTCTCACGCTCGGTTGGAGAAGAAAAGGAAGAAGAAGAGAAAATGGGTGCGCGGGTGGAGAAGAAAGAAGAAAAGAGGAGAAGGAGGAGAAGGGGTGGTCCATTGGACCCACCCCACGGTTCCCCCCAATGGGGAACCGCCAAGTGGCGGTCCACCACACTTGGGCGCGTGCACCCGGCCCAGGCACGCACCTGCCTGCCCACGCGGCACGCGGCCAGCGTGCCACGCGGCACGCGGCCAGCGTGCCACGCGGGCGCGGTTGCCGCGCGCCACACGGGCGCGTGACACCCAACGCCGCGCAGGCGCGGGACACCTTGCGCACCCCCCCTCCCGCGCGGGCGCCAGTGGGGGCCAGCCACGTGGCGGCCCCTGCGTCACGCGCGCAGGAAGCGCCTGCGTGCCAGCTTCTTGTGTGCGCAGCACTCCACGCCCTCGAGCCGCGCGCCGTCACGCCAACGCCTCGGGATCCACGCGCCGACGCCTCGAGATTCGCGCACGCGCCTCGAAAAACGTGCGCGTCAACCGGGCTCCAAAAAAAGCAAGTAAATAGTCCATTCTCAACGATTTCGCGCGCTGAATCCAAAAACAATGTCCATTTCTCCAAATTCTCATCCAAAAATTTGCCGAATGCCCCCGGATAGCCCACTTGATCCGATTTCCGCGCCGGGTCCAATTCTGAAGTCTGATTTGCCAAATTCCAACTCTAAAAATCCCCGAAAGCAACCGGAGAGGTGCTCCTTTATCCCAACTTCGCCCCGAGTCCAATATTAATATCCATTGCGCGCGAAATCACTTCTAAGCATTCAATGGGGCCATCTGACTACTCTCGTGATCCAATTAACACACCGAGTCCATCAAAAGTGTCCAATTGGTGTACAAATGCCACCGACACGCCACAAAGGCCTCCAGAAGCGGCTGGTCAACCAGTAATCACATCGGGGAAAACCAGGTGCTCACATCCTCCCCCACTAAAGAAAGTTTCGTCCTCGAAACTAGCTCAATTCCACTAGGAGTCACAAACACCAAGGGTAAGTACTCAACATCATCATCTCCAGCTCCTAAGTCATCACTCACTCCCCGTGATTACTCCCCAACAACAACAACAGCAACATCCAATACGGCATAGCCCGATTGCGCAACCTTTAATCTCACGAGCCAGAATTCGCAACGGGCGTCCCTCGTACTCCAAACATTCCTAGATCTCAAATGGGGCGAGTCAATCACGGGCGAGGAATCCAAAACATAAACTTCCGGAGCTGAGACATGAAACATAACAGGGGTTCCATCCAAAGTTGGGGGAAACGAGATAATCGCCAGTGCAACACGTACCAAACCACAACCTGTGTCAACTCAACCAAGGCAATCCGAAACACACCCCCGCCCTCATCGAAGAAAGAAAGAAACCCTCACAAACAAGGGTCCTCACTCGGTCACTCCCGAATCCTGACCATCCGAGTGAACTACTCAACCACGGTCTACCATCAAAAGGAACCCTCAGGGACACAACCACACGCCATGTCTGCCTCAACAGTCCACACAGCGCCAGCTGTGGAATCATCAAGCTCAACCCCAGCTAGCTCTCCTGGCACTGCCCAGTCCAAGAAGCTCCTTACCTTGACAATAATTGTCGATCTCGGCCAATTCCCAAGTAGTATCCATATTGTGATGACTTGGATCTCTGCAGAGCTGTGGTAGAGTCATTGGTGACATCTGGGGAGCTTGTACTGTGTGTTGGAGGTGTTTGTGCACCAATTGGACAGTTGTGGCGGACTTCGGGCTTACTGGATCACGTGGGAGATCAATGGACTCCGTCGGATCGTTAGAAGTGGTTTTGCGCGATGCGGATATTAAAAATAGACTCAGCGCGAAGTTTGGACCAAGGAATACCTTTCCGGATGCCATCGGCAAATTTTGGGGTTGGAATTTGGCAAAATGGACATCAAATTCGGATTCAGCGCGCGAAAACGGTCAAAACGGACTACCCACTTGTTATTTTTGAGCATCGGGTACTGTTCATGCCGGAACAGTGTCTCCGGCCGCCGGCGGGCAGCGGCGGCGGCGGCGGGCAGCGGCGGAGCGGCCGCGGGCAGCGCGGCGGGCAGAGGCGCGGGCCGCCCGGTCCACGCGGCAGGCGTGCACCGGGGGCGGGACGCGTGGCGGCTCGGGAGTGGGCCGGTCCGCGGGGCGGGGTCTACGGAGAGTGCGGGGCGCACGGTGGACCGGGGTGGACACGTGGCGGTTTCTGGTTGGCGGGCTCACGCAGGCGGGGACCACGGAGCGTGGAGTGCCTCGGAACAGTGCGCGGCAGGGGGCGACAGGCGGCGCGCCAGGGTTGGTCGGAGAGGATAGTGCGGGCCAGGTGGCGCCCTGTGATTCGCGGGCGCCACCCACCCGCGTTGACCAGGCGGGCCACGCGGCACAACGCGGGAGGCGGGGAAGGCTGTTGCCTGTTCGGGGGCGACGTGGAGGCCCGTGGCGATTTCGGGCGCGCACAGTGTTGGGCCGGGCCCAACACTGTAGCCGCCCGAAAATCGGGAGCGCCCGAAAGTGGGGACCCATTGGTCATTTCTCCAATTGTTTTTTCTGGCCTATAAATAGGCCGAGTTCTGCAGTGAAGAACTCTTTCCCTGTTCCTCCTTTCACAGTGCCACCTTCACGAGATTTCTTCATCTCCCAGAGCCGGATCCATCTGCAGATTCCAGGATTTTTCTGCAGCACGCATCCCAAGGTTTCTATTTTTACGGCGCGGCGCGACGCTCGTTCGTTTGTGGTCTTCTTCGTCGCGTTTTGGTGCGAGGACTCCCCCGGCCTACTCCGACCTCCGAATGAGGCGATTCTTGGCCGTTGGACTCACGACAGGTAGGGCTACGTTTCCCATGTGTACTGGTTTTTCCCATTCCGAGCTTTTCATGGGTTTTTCGGATCATCTTGTGACCTCATTTTCTGGGGCGGAGTTTTGGACAGTGTTGCAGTATTTTGATGATATCTTCGCGCACCGACATCGGATTGGAGCGATTCAAAAGGCGTTTTGCATCTACACATCACGAGGAATATCCCCAATTTTTCTTGGAATTTTCTGAATAATTTTCGAAGGTGAGAAATCTCTGGTTACAGGAATTAGTGCTACAGTTTTTGAGAGCAGATTATTTTGGGGTGGTCCCCTTGTCGGATTTATTTCTCAGTGTGGGAAACTCGGATTTGAGCGTGCAGGTACTCGTTTCGACGGGTTCGTCGCGAGGATCATGAGAGTATTTTTCTTGGATTTTTCCGGGCACTCCTCGTAGGTAAAAACAGGGCATCTTTGGACTGTTAGCTTTGGGACAGCATGTGTTGAGTTTAATTGTATGTTTTGGGGTAATTCTTGTTCAGTGATCGCGGCGGTTTAGCTTTTGGCCTGGAGCACTCTTTGGACTTGGAATTAGCGATCGAGGTGGGTGGTTGTTATACTCCTCAATTTTCTGACATGCCCCTAGGAATATTGGAGAGATCCTCCAATTGGTTTATTGAATGATTAATTATGGACATGCATGCTTAAAGTAAATGATTGTGAGCCTATCATATGAAAATTACTATTGTGGAACTTTGATAGTGGTTGGGACTTATACATGTTAGTATGGATGGAATGTTAGCGGTTAACCTTGCATGTGGATTGGGTTATTTATTTTGGGCTTTATGATTATCCTGTTAGTGGTTGGTGCCATTGAGGATTTTATGACATGCATAGGTGGATAGTGATGCTTTATTATGGAACGTGGATTATAGATATGTGTGGTTGGATAATGTTTTAGCATGATGGTTATATCTATGCGGATCTATTAATTGTTACACATGTGGAACCACTATTGGTCGCCTTTTTCTTTATTTCCTTGAGAACACTTGCATGCTTGTATGGACATCTAGGTAGGCCATCTTTTATCGCTACACTTTCATGCTGGAACTTGACTTAGGAGAAACCTTGTTTGCTTCTTTCTCCTTTTCGTTGGTCAGGTGGGTTTGCTCGGGTTTGAGCAGGGGTTTGGGATAGTGTAGCCGGGGCCTGGATTATGGATCATGGGTTTTGGCGGTGACCGCGGATATTGGGCGGTTGACCGGATGTCGGTTATAGGACATCGGTGATAGGGCATGATTATGGATTAGAGGGTTTTGTGGCAACCGCGGATAGTAGGCGGTTGACCAGATGTCGGATGTGGGACATGTTTGTGATTGTGGGTTATTCCGGCGACCGCGGGTTTTGGGCGGTTGACCGGAGGTCGGTTGTGAGACCTGGTCGTGGATTGTGGGGTATTGCGGCAATCGCGGATATTGGGCGATTGACCGGATGGTTACTTTTGCATCTGATTGGGGAATCAGTTTTCTTTTAGTGGAGGGTTGTGTTCCACTGGGGGCTTTATAGTTGTGATCCAATCCTGCTTTTATCACCGGCGCGGTTATTGCCTGGTGAGGCTTTTATTACACCGGCGCGGTTATTGCCCGGTGGTGCTTTACTCGTGTGGGTAGCTCCCCTCGAGATCCCCTTCGGAGGCCGGGGCCGGACAGTTATGGACAGTTTTGCTATCACATCGGCGCGGCTTATTTGCCCGATGATGAGGGCGGCAGCAGGAGTTTTGCTATCACATCGGCGCGGCTTATTTGCCCGATGATGAGGGCGGCACAGATTGGGTTTATCTGGGACGGTTGGTTACTGTTGCATACGGTTGTTCCAGACTAGGACTGTATTTTAGAGGCATAGTAGTGGTAGATTTCCCTTTTGCAGCGGTTTCTTTTCTTACCACTCTTCTTTCCTTTTTGCCTCTGGTAGACCTAGTGGGTGTGTTAGAGTTTGAGGTTTTACCCACTAGGGGAGGCTACTGGTTTACTAGTAGTTCTCACCCCCATTCTTCTTTTTCTTTTCTTCTCCTTTGTTTTGCAGAGCCTTCTGCGGGTGCTGCTGGATTTACAGCGGCGGGTCGAGGAGAGAGGACGGCTGAGTAGCTAGACAGCGGGCCCGACAGTGAGTAGCTAGACTGTACCTCTTATGTATCCTATCTCAGACGGTTGTACTTTTACTTTTGGGGTCTGGCTTTAGCCAGCTGGTTGTATTTTGTGGTGAGCTGGGAGAGAAACTTGTACTTTATTCTACAGTCATTTTGTATTTTTACTTCCAGTTCAGTCTGAGATGTAGTATTTTTCAGTTCAGCTCTGTTGTATTGCTCTATTTTGTATCTTTATTATTTGAGCAGGTTACCGGCGCTTCGTGTATGCGGAAAATTCCGTGTGCACGGCGGATCTGTAGACGAGCCCGAGTTCTGGTTTACACTCGGGGCGTGACACATATTGGCCGGATTTCCACCGCCACCCCTACGGCTAACACAATGTGACCCCAAAAGGTATGCTTCTGAAGCTAAAACTTGTATCTCAATAATCTGGCATACAGCTTCTTTCACCTAAGCATTATAGCACATCCACAAGTGCTCCTCATGCCCCAAGTTGCTCTGGGAGTAAAAATATCCCTGGAGGATCTTGTTACCAATCCAATCAAGTATAGCTGGAGCACAATTCCTCAAATCATAAGAGTGGCAGGGCATTAATCAATCCACTTGGCCTCCCTATGAGCTCAAGATGCCCTACCGTGTCCTGAACGCCATCTAGGCAAGATCCTCGGCTGTCCGATTCCAAGTAGGTATTCGCACCATACTATAACTGCCGGAGCACGACTCCATCAAAAGGTCCTAGATACCACCCGGACCTGTCTACCCTCGAACCATAAAAGGACCCTCAGAGTCGTGTATCAACGACGTGGCACTAGGTCAAACAGACCCCTCAATCCATCAGATCCTGCAACTGCGCCATCAGCTCTCTCAGCTCTACAAGCGACATCCAATGAGGTGCTGTCGAGGGTGGCGCGGTTCCCCGAACCACGGAAAATGCAATCTCTATCTCCTTAATCGGCGGCATCACAAACAGCTCAGGTGAAATCACACCCGGGATCTCGTGGGCAACAGAGATATCCTTGAATCCCGGTGCCACCAAAAGCACCTCTCACACTGTCACTACAACCTGTGTGCTCTTGTAATCTCAACCATCAAGCCCCCCTCTCGTCTGCCTCGCAGAAGGTCAAAGTCCTCTCTTTCTGCAGTATAACATCCTGTGGCACTGTACCAATCCAAATCCAAGCACTGGGTCGAAACACCGAACCGCCACAATTACCAATTAGCCTACCGGTACAACTCGCGGCCTCAGCTGCATTGGACGCGATCCACAAGCCTCCTCCACATGCACAACCCAAGCAGGAACCTATACCTCTAGTGCATGTAGTAACAAATCTGCCTTTAGTCCATGCAGGAATGCAACATGCTCTAACTCCGACTGCTGTGATGAAGTCACACCTGCGACAGTCGATCCACCACCGTGGCGCCCTCCAACCGGGCGACACAGGTTCATCCACTCGATGCAAGTGGTTGTCGCTCAATATGCCTGAAGATCCGGGCTACCCTCATAGGGAGTACGACTTCTGCCTCTGCTCACACTGAGGCGACGAATAAGGTCCTCCGCAGATAACAAATCCACGTTACCGCTGCGTCACTCTGATATAAATGCTGATGCTGCCATCGGGGTCCACCCGATCTCTGGCATCTCAGGAACCCGTCATCCTGGAAAGGAAATCTGTCACGCCCCGGGGGTTCGAATCGCGCGGAAGAGGAGCCACCGATGCCCCTAATTCAGCCATGTATTTTTTTTTTGTAAACCAATGCTCCCCGGTGCGTGTCCAGACCCGCCGCATACACAAATTAACTCTGCAAACGGGCAGAGTCTCCTTTGTATATGCACGGCGTCTCAATTACAAAGTGTCTCACAAGGTGTAGCACATACAATCTCTAACCACATCAGTTGGGGTCTCGCTCACATACAACCAAACAACTCACATGATATTCTAGTATTCACTTAGAACATAGAGGTCGATGTTTTGAAAGGATAAATAATCACAAGGTTTTGAAAGCGGCATCCACACGATGCCATCGTTTTAGGAAAGACCGTTGGAAAGCCACATAAATCCACAGGGTTTGTAAACGGCACCCACTCGATGCCGAACTTTGTGAAAACAGTTCGCAAACACATCAATTCCACAAGGTTTGTAAAATTTGGTGCCCACATGACACCCACGTTTTAAAAGTAGTTTTCGCAAACGGTTTTCTTTGCTTTTCATTGTTTAAAACGGCCAAGTAAGAAAGAATGTAACAATCATCCGATTATTCAAAAGAAGGAAGAGGCAACATCCACTTCGACCCCACGGGGGTGTCGCAATCCACAACTAGCTAGCATGAGTAATAAAAGAAAAGGGAAAGAAGAGTCACTGTATCTGAAGTCACTAAAAGTCAGAACAGCTCCCTCGCGGCCTCACCGGTGCCCTAGCACTCGCCCCTGGACGAACTTGTCACGGAGTGGGGAGTCAGTGACTAGAAATATCATAATGAGCAAAAGAAAGCTAAAGTAAAGCAAACCACTGTAACCAGAGCAACTGTCACCCCTCATACACCGTCAACAACGATCATATCCTGCACCAAACAAAAACCGGGCACCCTTCCCGAACACCGCACCGGGCCCCTGCCCCGGTGCCCCTCTCTGCCGAGCACCTGTCTCGGCCGCCGAGCACCAGCCTCGGCGTCACCGCTCACACCCTCCACCCATGAGGGCCCCCATTCCTAACGCCACCGTCGCGTGGGGTACACGGGTCAATGTACCACTTTTCCGGAAAAGCACACCCTTGCGGTGGCCAAACCGCCGGTGTGCGTGTAGTAACACCAGAGCCTTATAACCAGATATGTATAGATGATAAATCGAATGAAGTAAAAGCGGGGTCAGCATTGCTCATAAAGGATAACTTAGAAGGGAAAAACACCTTTGCTCATGAAGAATAACTTAAAGAGAAAACACCTTTGCTCATGAGGAATAACTTAAAGAGAAAACACCTTTTCTCATGAGAAATAACTTAAAGAGAAAACACCCTTGCTCATGAGGAATAACTTAAAGAGAAAACACCTTTGCTCTTGAGGAATAACTTAAAGAGAAAACACCTTTGCTCATGAAAAATAACTTAAAGAGAAAACACCTTTGCTCGTGCTAACACCTTACATATGTACGCCCTTTCCCAATTGACCTTAGCGAAAGTACCCACCTTGTGTGTGTCGTCCGGTGCTTGGCACGTCCGCGATCGTGCGCCTGTTCCCTGTAGCATCTCGCACTCCTTAGGAACAAAGGCATGTCAAAACTAAGGGACTCGAAACCCCAGACGCTGACTCTAGGCCGAAAAGACGACCGCCGTGAATTTAAGGCTCCGCGCGGCGAAGTTCCCCGCACAGCACCGACCCGTGCGGCGCGCGCTTGGCCTACGGACGGCCTCCTCCCCGCGCGGCCCCGACCCGACACGGATCCCTGCGGCGCGCTTGCCGTGCGGCGTGTAGCCTGCAGGCGGCCCCAGCCCGCGCGGCGGCCTCGTGCAGGCAGCACCCGTACGGCGCGCATGCCGCGCGGAGCCCCGCCTGCAGGCGGCCCGCGCGGCACCAGTCCGCGCGGTGCCCGTCTGCGGGCGGTGCCCGCGCGGCGCTCCTGCCGCGCGGTGCCCGCCTGCGGGCGGTGCCCGCGCGGCGCCCCTGCCGCGCGGTGCCCCGCCTGCAGGCGGCCCGCGCGGCACTTGTCCGCGCGGTGCCCGCCTGCGAGCGGTGCCCGCGCGGCACTTGTCCGCACGGTGCCCGCCTGCGGGCGGTGCCCGCGCGGTGCCCGCGCGGCGCCCCGGCCACGCGGTGCCCCGTCTGCAGGCGGCCCGCGCGGCTCCTGTCCGAGCGGTGCCTGCCTGCGGGCGGTGCCCGCGCAGCACCCCTGCAGCGCGGTGTCCCGCCTGCAGGCGGCCCGCGCGGCACCTGTCCGCGCGGTGCACGCCTGCGGCGGTGCCCGCGCGGCGCCCCGGCTGCGCGGTGCCCCGCCTGCAGGTGGCCCGCGCGGCACTTGTCCGCGCGGTGCCCACCTGCGGGCGGTGCCCCGGGCGGCGCCCCTGCCGCGCGGTGCCCCGCCTGCAGGCGGCCCGCGCGGTATCTTCCTGCGCGGTGCTCGCCTGCGGGCGGTGCCCGCGCGGCGCGCCTGCCGCGCGGTGCCCCATCTGCAGGCGGCCCACGTGGCATGTGCCCGTGCGGTGCCCGCCTGCGGGTGGTGCCCGCGCGACGCTCCTGCCGCGCGGCGCCCCGCCTGCGGCCGGCCCGGCGGCGGCGGCGGCCCTCTCCGCGAAAACTCCACCCCGAAACGCCAAACAAAAACCTAATGGAAAAACTCACCTTCGATCCGCCGGAAAAAGAGAAGAAGAGGATCGTCCTATCGTTGCCCGGTTGATCCCTCGAGCAAGAAACCTCGGTCCCTCTCCCGAAATCCCCACCGTCGGCCGTAACAAGAGCGAAAAAGAGGTTGGGTCTCGTTTTCTCTTTTTCCCTCTCGTAGTGTCTCTCAAAAACCCTAGCCGCCGAACGAAGTAACCTAAGAGGGAAAACCTAAAACCCTAGGTTCTCAAAGGGATTTTAAAGAAATATTCGGAACAGATCCGGCGGCTAGAGTTACCCCGAGAAACGTGCCGATCGTTCGCACGGATCCCGGGGCGCCTAAAAGGGGTCCGAACTTCAAAATTTTATTCCGGGAGAACCGGGAGTCGGAATCCGAAACCGATCGCATCCCCGTTCTCCGTTTCACGAGCCCTTCCGCCTAAAAATGTCCGCGAGCCCCGACGGACTCTCCGAAAAAACACCAAAAATCGTCCCACAGTCGGACAGTCATAAGAAAAGGGATAACGGGAAGGGTCAAGGAAAGGCCAGGTCTTACAAAATCAGAAGTGCCTCTGCCGGCCGATTTGTCCTCCATCACCCGGTGCCAAGCGCCAATATCCTGAACTCGCCTCTAGCGGCAGATCCCTATCCAAAGGAACTGCAACACCACGCTCCATACACAATGCCTACTCCAACGAGGCGTCAAAACCTATAACGGAGGGACTGAATAAACTGAAAGGTATCCTGGCGCAATCCACTCCCAGTCTCATATATCCTATGCGCCTCGTCCCTCGAAACCTGGAGTGCGCAGTTCAACAACTGCATAAACTCTCTAGCACAGGGAGGCTCTCGTTGATCACTCCATCACCACCAACCACGACTCTGCCTCCAAAGGCTCCAAACTCAATCTTACGAGTCGGGGTGGTTCATCTGCCAAATCTGGCTCAATAGACCGATCGCGTCCCCTCAGCTCACCAGCTGTCAACTATCCACCCTGCCTCGGTGCCTCGGCACTAAACATTGGCATAGAGGGGGCTACTCACTCCATCGGTGCCACAGCAATCCCCGCCCCTGAGGATACTGCAACCGGGTGGTCTCAGCGGGAAGCACTGTCGAGCTGCCCGCTGCTCCGACAGCTGTGTCACAAAAACCAGCTGCTCGCTCACTCTGCCGCTGATAAGCCTCAGACAATCCTGTCATCTGGGTCCGGAGTTCTCTGACCTCAATCCGGGTGTCCGGCCCAAAACCAACCGCTCAAGCTCAACTGCTATGACAGGATACACACGGGTCAAAACCCAGCGTCGGGGAGACACCGCTCGCCACGACGAAACAACAAAACAGCACACAACAACGCTCGACCCAATCCAGCGAAAGTCTAAAGCATGTCACCCGTTCCACAACATTATGTTGTCTGCAGCCAACATAATCACTTAGGAGAATAAACATGCCAATCACTCTTCCCGTCCCTTGGGAGAGGTATAAAACTCAATCAGGACTCTCGCTAAAAGTCACGACTCTCACGAAGTCAACCAAGGGTCAAACCATAAGCCTAGAGTTTCTAAGTCCACCACGACCTACAACCTAGGCTCTGATACCACTCTAATCTGTCACGCCACGGGGTCGAAACTGCGACCCGGGCTCGCCAACAGATCCGCCACCTATGCCAAAGTCCGCATAGGCGAAGCGTCCTACCTGCAAAACAAGTGCTACAGCTAACAGATATCAGAGCTATAAGATAAAACTGCTGTATAACTAAAATCAACCACTGTACAACTGAAAATAATACAACAATAACCATCTCCCAAAAATGATAATCATACAATATCCTCATATACAGAATTCATAGCTCAACAGGGAGGTATCTCCAATAAATACAACAGTGTACATGCTCTCAATACATATCATCCTCACTACAACAGTCTCTCAAAAGAGGAAATAAAACAACTAATCTACTGAAGCTCTCCTCTGAAGGGGTACCGCTACTCTCCAAACATGGGTAGGGATCTAGCTCGCGACTCCCTCGCCTCGATCAACAACCGCAGAATCAGCAATACCCGCTAAGACTCTGCAAAACAAAGGAGAGGAAGGAAAAAGAAGGGGGAAAACCCCCAGAGGGTGTGAGAACTACACCAAAGGAGGGAGTTCTCAGTGGGTACCACCGCCAGGACCGACGGTCTGCCCACCAAGTCCTCAAGAGACAAAAACTAACCAAAGCCGTAAAGACTGATAAAAAGAAGCTGGAGCCTCTCAACAGCTATCATGCCTCTAAGCTTGCTATGCCTGCCATGCCTGCTATGCCTGCCATGCCTGCTATGCCTGCCATGCCTGCCTATGCCTGCCATGCCTGCTATGCCTGCCTATGTCTGCCCTGCCTGCCTACCTGCCATGCCTGCCTATGCCTGCTATGCCTGCCTATGCCTGCCATGCCAGCTCTGCCTGTCTATGCCTGCCTATGCCTGCTCTGCCTGCCTATGCCTGCCATGCCTGCCTATGCCTGCCCTACCTGCCTACCTGCCATGCCTGCCTATGCCTGCCTATGCCTGCCATGCCAGCTCTGCCTGTCTATGCCTGCCTATGCCTGCCATGCTTGCTCTGCCTGCCTATGCCTGCCATGCCTGCCTGCCAAATCGGGTATGCCAGCCTACGCATAACACCGATAGGGGATGGGAGTCTCAAGGTCTGCCAAATCGGGTATGCCAGCCTACGCATAACACCGATATGGGATAGGAGTCTCAACGTCTGCCAAATCGGGTATGCCAGCCTACGCCTAACACCGATATGGGACAGGAGTCTCAAGGTCTGAAAATCGCACACTCCGGAGTGGCACTCGAGGGGAGCGACCCACACGAGTAAAGTGCCTCAGTAACAAGTATCATGAATCAGCAGGACTGGATCATAACTCGGATCAAAGTGGGAAACTCTGTCCACTAGAGAAATCAAATACCAAATCTGGTGCATAAATAAATGTCCGGTCTACCGCCCAATATCTGCGGATGCCGCAAAGCCCCACAACTAATCCAACCTGTCCCAGACACCAAGTCCCGACTGCACTACCCAGAACCCCTGCTCGAACCTGAGCAACACAGACCACCTGACTAACAAAGAAGGAGAAAAGGATAACATGGTTTCTCCTAAGTCAAGTTGCAAAAGTAGTGCAGCGGTAAAAGATGGCCTAACTACATGTCCATGCACGCATGCTTTGTTCTCAGAAATAATAAAAGTGGGTGAAGCATATAATAGTAAAGCATGCTAAAACATTCCTACTATGGTATACCAATCTAACCCAAGTGGGCCATTCCTTGCTTACCTCTCGCTCATATCGGTTGTACATCAAATACGCCTGTTATCAATCATAGAGGGATGATAACCCCACATGTGCACTTACATTCACCATGATATAAAAATCTTATACAGTTACTAAATTAAGCTTACCCACCTGAAGTGCTCAATCCAAGGCAAACCTGGAGTCGGTGAAGAGCGTGTCCACTTGCACGCACAATCAGCTGAACCCATAACCACGGTACATGTCGCGCAAACCTCGGCTCCTAGCAGTGTTCCAAAAATACTCGCGAACCCTCCTAGGTACAACAAAAGGTCCAAGGTTACACTTTATGCTAAAATATCCAAGTATACACCATCTGTTGGAACCAGCCCTGAAGATGTGCAATTTTCACCTGCAGAACGGACTCAGAAAAATCCACCAAAAATACGGACGCGATCGTCGCGTCGAGCCCTTCGAAACGAGTACCTGCACGCCAAAATCCGAGTCCCGGAGGCCGAGTTACAAATTCCACAACGCGGTGAGCGCGAAAGTCCACAACAAACACAACTGTAATACGCCGCACAGTAAAGGGGAAAGAAGTATACCTTGGGCGAATCTCAGCAAATTCCCCGAAAACACGACGGTAATCCTTGTGACGCGTAGATCCAAAGAGTGTAAAGGCACGCCTCAAACCGAGCTCGTACAACAAGTTGCACGCAAAACGGTGCACACCGCCGGAGTCCGCACGCAAAACGGTGCACGGTGCCGAAATCCGCGCGCAAAACGCAGTCCGCACGCAAAACCGTGCACGGTACCGAAATCTGCGCGCAAAACGGAGTCCGCACGCAAAACGGAGCACGCTGTCGGGGTCCGCACGCAAAACGGTGCAGTAAAAATACGGTCCCTAGCACAGATAAGAACAAGTGGTAAAATCCAATGTCCAAAAGGACGCTCCAAAACTGTGCCAAAAACATCGTAAAACTAACGCGTGGGACCTACCCAACTGCGCCGCGCCACCCAGCCGCCCCGTTGGAAAAACTCGCGCGCTCCACGAGGCCCACGAAGCGCCGCCACACCACCCAAAATCCCCTCGCTCACCCTCTCTCACGCTCGGTTGGAGAGGAAAAGGAAGAAGAAGAGAAAATGGGTGCGCGGGTGGAGAAGAAAGAAGAAAAGAGGAGAAGGAGGAGAAGGGGTGGTCCATTGGACCCACCCCACGGTTCCCCCCAATGGAGAACCGCCAAGTGGCGGTCCACCACACTCGGGCGCGTGCACCCGGCCCAGGCACGCACCTGCCTGCCCACGCGGCACACGGCCAGCGTGCCTCGCGGGCGCGGTTGCCGCGCGCCACACGGGCGCGTGACACCCAACGCCGCGCAAGCGCGGGACACCGTGCGCGGGACACCTTGCGCACCCCCCCCCCTCCCGCGCGGGCGCCAGTGGGGGCCAGCCACGTGGCGGCCCCTGCGTCACGCACGCAGGAAGCGCCTGCGTGCCAGCTGCTTGCGTGCGCAGCACTCCACGCCCTCGAGCCGCGCGCCCTCACGCCAACGCCTCGGGATCCGCGCGCCGACGCCTCGAGATTCGCGCACGCGCCTCGAAAAACATGCGCGTCAACCGGGCTCTGAAAAAAGCATGTAAATAGTCCATTCTCAACGATTTCGCGCGCTGAATCCAAAAACGATGCCCATTTCTCCAAATTCTCATCCGAAAATTTGCCGAATGCCCCCGGATAGCCCACTTGATCTGATTTCCGCGCCGGGTCCAATTCTGAAGTCTGATTTGCCAAATTCCAACTCTAAAAATCCCCGAAAGTAACCGGAGAGGTGCTCCTTTATCCAAACTTCGCCCCGAGTCCAATATTAATATCCATTGCGCGCGAAATCACTTCTAAGCATTCAATGGGGCCATCTGACTACTCTCGTGATTCAATTAACACACCGAGTCCATCAAAAGTGCCCAATTGGTGTACAAATGCCACCGTCACGCCACAAAGGCCTCCAGAAGCGGCTGGTCAACCAGTAATCACATCGGGGAAAACCAGGTCCTCACAAAATCCAAGTGAGTTTGCTTGATCAAAATCTCGGTTTTCGCAGGTTTTCTATATTTCTCTCAAAACGTGATGCAAATCTCATATCTTTTTCGTTTGTGATTTGTTTTTGATCAAACTTCTTTTTAAATAAGAACTCTGGGAACATTAGTTTTGATTATATGCTAGGTTTTCTCAGGATAAACGGATTTTTGGCCTTCGATTTCTAAAAATTCGGTTTTAGGGCATATTTTTGAGAATTTTTGAAAATCATGGAATTGATCTATTTTTAAAATTCTTTTTGCAAAACTAATTTGATTCCTAGTCTCTCTACACGATTATGATTGTTTGGGTACAATTTTTTATATTTTTGAAAATTAATAATTTTTCGTGTTCTTGAGTTGGTCTTCACAGGACACTTCCTTCTTAAAGCACTTTCAGCAATGGAGTTTTCATGGATCATCTTTCTGCTAGTCGCAATGGTGCACACGAGAGCAACTAATAAATTGAAGAGGGCAAAGAAACCTTTGAAAAAGGGAGAATGTCTTCTTGTTGAAGACTCAGAGACTGAATCTGAAAATGAAGAGGTGAATTGGGACGAATTGATGGATGATGAAACAATGCCTATCAAGTCGATGCAAAAGACTGCTATGGATAAAGGTAAAGCACCAATGACATCATCTATCTCGATGAAAAGAAAAAGACTAGCTCGACGGTTTGGACGAGCACGAGGGTTTGAAATTAATGAACCAATAACTCCGGATTCTCCACCCCGTGAGGAACAAGTGTTCGTTAATGCGGATCGCCTAAGGGCGTTTGAGAATCGTGAATGCATTGGTGAGAGACATGTTAATATTGAGGCTCTACGAGACCACTCCTCTGAGTTTGGTGTTTTGATTGAACAAGCAAACCTTCTTCAGGTTTGCCGATTCCCAGAAATGCTTGGATATTGTCTGCATCGTGTAAGGACTTTCTATACAAATGCACGGCACCTTCGAGAAAATGAAAACGGTCCGATGGAGTTTTACACGAATATCCAAGGCACAAGGTTTAAAATTACTCCACAATTGATTGGCGAGGTTTTGGGAATGCAAGCCAGCAAGACAGGAGTTAACTACTTGAAAGGAAAGAGTTTGACAAACACGATGTGGCAAATGGTTATAAAGGGAATATGTTTGGAGGGAACTCAATCAACGGAGAAATCTGTCAAATCCAAAGAACTTCGTCTTGAGTACCGGTTCCTAAACTTCATCACATGTTACAATATCCTTCCAAATATGCAGACGAAAGTCTTGAGATGGGATCGAATGCTGTTTTTGTATCTCTTAGGACATCCGTCGGAGGCAATGGGATTAAATATCAGCATTCCATACATTATTTGGAATAGAATGACAAGATATGTTGAGCATCCTCATCCCACGGAAAGAATCCCATTTCCATTGATTATAATGAGGATTTTAAAGAAATTTCAGGTTGATATTAGTTCAACAACTTATCATCACTGTTTGGGCATGATCGATGAGTCCACCATTGTTAAGTCCCTTCATAAATTGCCTCATGTCACTCCAATTCCTCCGTGCGGAACGAAACCTAGTGTCCGCACTTCCGCATCACCATCACAACCAGCACCCGCACCAGCGGATGAAGCATCAGTCTCATCCATCTATAAAGAACAGCAACGTCTCTCCAACGAGCAAGAGCGAATGTCAAATGAATTTATTGAAATGAAAGGAGAAATTCGGGTAGTGAAAAAGGAACTTGAACTGATTACTGCATCTCAGATCACTTTAACTAAAACAGTCTCTTCTATGAAAAAGCTGATGAAGAGGATGTTTTCGAAAATGGGATGTAGCGCCTCGGATGAATCAGATTCAGATACTTAATTCTTTTGTCTAACGGTTCTTTTCTTTTGCAGGTTTTTACGTTTAGTTTTAGTTCTCAAACTTTTGGATCTTGAACTTGCTAACTTTTCTCTCCATTTTGTTATTTTGGCTAAGTTTTGTGACAAAAAGGGGGAGAGAGTTTAGGAGAACTTTAAACAATGCACAATGCTCTGTGATTGACCATGACTATACTTGTGTGAAACTAATGCTGAAACTAAGGTAAGTATAACTTCAACTTTTGGGTTTTTATCTTGTGTTTTGATGCATGCCTCAACTAACTATTCGACTAACTATTTGGGCATATAATATAACTAACAAGTTGCTTGTTGACTAACCTTTCTATGACATTTGGATTTCTATTGCTTAGAAGATATGTCGATTTTTGATTGTGAGTTTCTTACATATCTGAATTTGAAAATGTCATAATGAGTATAAACTCTATCTCTGTGTTTGGTTTTGATTGTTGAAAATTCTTGAGGTTACTAACGATCTTTTGTGTCAAGAATGATTTCTTTTGCAGAGATTACAGATGTCTAAGTCTAGAGTCTGTTTTAGGAGTTTAACTCATGTATTTATCTTTATTTGGATCTTCAATGTAAATTTTTGTTGTATGGTGATATCAACAAAAATATCTTTTTGAATTTTCTTGAGTGGATTTGTGTTTTGTCACGAAACCGCCAAAGGGGGAGATTGTTACGGAATTTGAGTTGGCGTATTTCGTGAAATTGTTTAAGTCTTGAAGATTGAAGTTTAGAAGCTTGGATCATATACCTCAATCTCAAGAAAGAAGAATTCAAAAGGATCAGGTACGTTTAACTAAATAATTTTGATGATCCGAATACTTCTTATAGTGTAGAAACACTTGGATGAATTTTTAATTGCATAAAAATCAAAAACTGGACATTTTACATGTTCAGAGTCCGGACCGGGCATTACTGTGAAGACCCGAAATTCCCACTATTAGACTACTGTTGCATCTGCAGCTCCTGGACGCCTATGTGGCGTGTCGGTGGTATTTGTGCACCAATTGGACATTGTGATGGACCCGGTGTGTCAAATGGATCACGAGAGTAGGCGCGGGCAGCAGCGCGGGCAGGCGCTGCTGCGGGCGGATAAGGGAGGCCACGTGTCGCCTCCCGATTGGCCGCGTGGATTGGCCTGTCGGGAAGTGACACGTGGCGGCGATCGGGCGCGGGTGCTACTACGCGGGAGCGCGCGGATGCGCGACGCGTGGCGGCCCGGCGGCACAGTGCTGGGCCGGCCCGTTACTGTAGCAGCAGGGAATTAATTCCTGCTTCTTCTTCCTCCTTGGCTTTAAAAGGTGTCTTCCTCCTCCATTTTGGACCTTTTGGAGAGCTTTTCTCAGGGGAGTTTTTTTGGCAGAGCTCCATCAACAAGTCTTCTACAACACTGGATTTTTTGGGGATTTTTGAAGGCCATTTGGATCATCTTCTTCACCAAGATTTGAGGACATCACCTTTGCTGCTTCACAGCCCTCTCCATCGCGTTTCAGTGCGAAAATTCCCCAGGACTCATTTCTTGGAATTTTGAGCTCATTTTTGGTTCTAAGTTTTCACAAGAGGTAAGGCTACAATCTTCGTATTCAACTCTCCCCTCAGATCTCATGTTTTTACAGAGTTTTAGGGCCATCTTTGGGACCCTTTGTTTCAGTCTGGATTTTTGGGCAGCCTTTAGTATTTTGGCTTTTCTGAATTGTAGGAGTGGAATATTTGGATTATTTTTGCGGGAAACTTTCTAGGACTCGACGATCTACAACATTGGTTTGTATCATTTTTCCCAGATATGAGTTTTTATTAGGGTTTATGCATGATCTTTGGAGCACCTTGCTGCATTCGTGTACAGATGGAACTTGTTGGATAGTTCAAAGTGTTTATGGGTTTTCTCCTTCATCCGAGCATGAAAATTGGAGTTCTTTAGCTCAATTTGTATCTAATCTCGACAAGGAATCCAATGGTACCTCTCTTGCAGGATTTGGAGCACGTTTGATTAGGTAACTTTAATGATCTTTTTAAGTGCGATTATATGGTTTACTGCAGTCCCTGTTTTAGTCTTGATTTGAGTAATGTACCTTGGAATGCAGATAACTTTGTGGATATAAGGTCTTTTTCAGAAATTCAAGTTGGTACTTCTTCTTAACTTCAAGGTGAGAAAATTATCTTTTATGATCTGTGGATGAATCCCTTTGGAACAGCCCCTAATTAAGGTTGGAAATGCTAGCAAGTTTATGTAGCAGTTTTTGGACAGCATTGTGATTTTGCTTCATTTGAATGTTAAGGGAAATTGATGGTGGATTTTTGAGGACTTGAAGATGGTTGTATGAAAGAGGACATCTTTGTTTTACTGCTAGGAACTTCATCTTGAGGTATTTGGGGCTGCACCTACATTTTCTTAAACTTATTTTCAATTGCTGAAATTCTGGAATTTGAGTGCGCAGTGTGCTTTGTTTCAGTGATTGCGCCCAATCCGTAAGGCGGAATTGGATGATTTTCGCGGCATCGGGCTCCTGGGAGGATAAGGATTACTCACGCCAAAATTCAGCCAGGCCAGGCATAGAATCGTCAAGTTTCAGGTGGGTGTTTCGTCTCCAGAACCGGTGGACGGTTCTCTAATTCTATGTATTAAAATGCATGCATGTTAGTGTACCAATATCTGATTGAGATGCAAGTTTGGTGATGACATTGGTTCGAGGAATTGTATTTTATGATATTGAGATATGCCTGATGGAAACTTGCAAGATAGTATATTTATATCTGATAATGTGAGAGCATGCATAATTCTTTGTACAAGCTATAGCCTTGAGAGGTGAGCACAAGAATGATATAGTTCATGTGGATTGAGGCTTTCATGATTCAGGGTACACATTAGATATCTTCGAGATATTATATGTTCGATGAATGTTTTTACCTATGCTAGTTGAGAGCATGTTTAGGGAGATGAGGCTTATGTTGCTTGGTTTTGGTGTTTATATTCCTTGATGTTCCCTGCTCATGATTTAGTGTATTTAATGCTATTATTGGAACTTGACCTAGCACCCTGTCATATGCTGCATGTTAACCAGACCAGTAGAGAACCTTCACTTGGGCTAGGTTCTTTTATGCTTTAGATTTTCCACACGTTGCATCTTTCCTGGACATAGTGTTGCCTCGCCCGGGTAGTGGGCCGAGGGTCGGGTTTCTGTGGGACATTGTTGCACTCGTGCTGTAATGAACCGGAATTTTGGTATATAAATAAATGTAGATAAAGGTGGTATGAAATACTAGTGTTATGAAAGTTGGGGAAGTAAGGAACATTTGGACGCGAGTTGGGCCCAAATCGAGTTAAAATGGAGAGATCTAAAAATTTATTTGAGAAAGGGGGCCCAGATTTTTAGTGGAAAATTCACAGTGTCGGAAAATTCTGAGAAAATTACGGGAGCCCCGTAAATATGTTTTAAGACCACAGAAAAAGTTCCGCGTTGATCGGATGCCTGATAGTAAGAACGGGCTCTGCCAACAGTGTCGGAAAATTTTGAGAAAATTTGGGGAGCTTCGTAATTATGTTTTAAGGTCACAGTAAAAGTTTCGTGTTGATCGGATACCCGAATTGTGAGAACGGGGTCCGCCAATGATTCTAGATACAGCGAGGCTTTTGGTGGCCCAGAAATGGCCCAACCTGAAAATTTAAAATTTTCTGTGATAAATTAGGCTGAAACGAAGCTGCTTGTCAAATTTGGACGGAAACGGACGAAAAACGGACAGAAAACGAGACAAAAAGGAATTTTCAGGCGCGCGGCGCGTTGCGCCATGCGCACAGCCGGCGCGCACAGGGCGCGGGGGCGCGCGCCCGCATGACGCAGGGGCGCGCAGTGCGTGCGCCCCTGTGGGGGGTGGCCGCCAGGTGGCGGGTGTAAAGTACCGGATTTTCGGCACATAATAAATGTAAATGAAGATGGTATGAAATACTATTGTTATGAAAGTTAGGGGAGTAAAGAATATATGTGGACGCGAGTTGGGCCCAAATCGGGTTAAAATGGAGATATATAAAAATTTATTGGAGAAAGGGGGCCCGAATTTTTAGTGAAAAATTCGCAGTGTCAGAAAATTCCAAAAAAATTACGGGAGCCCCGTAAATATGTTTTAAGGTCACAGAAAAAGTTTCGCGTTAATCGGAGGCCGGATAGTGGGAACGGACTCCGCCAACAGTGTCGAAAAATTCTGAGAAAATTACGGGAGCTTTGTAATTATGTTTTAAGCTCCCAGTAAAAATTTCGCGTGGATCGGATACCCGGATTGCGAGAACGGGGTCCGCTAATGATTCTGGACACAGCGGGGCTTTTGGTGGCCCAAAAATGGCCAAAAGTGAAAATTTAAATTTTTTTGTGGTAAATTAAGCTGAAACGAACCCGCCTGTCAAATTTGGACGGAAACGGACCAAAAATGGATAGAAAACGAGACAAAAATGGATTTTCGAGAAGACGGTGGCACGCGGCTCGAGGGGTCGCGTACTGCGCAAGGCACGCAGCTGGCGCGCAGCCTTCCTGCACAGGACGCGCGCCACGTGGCGCGGAGGCGCTGCCTGGACCGTGTGCGCGTCCCCCTTCATGGTGGACCGCCGCTTGGCGGGTCCCTATTGGAGGGGCCCGTGGACCCGGTCCACGGGTCACACCCTCTCCTTTCTCTTCTTCTTTTTCTTTTCTTCTTCTTCCTTCTCCCTCGCAGACACTTCCTCCTCTCCTTTCTGTTCATCTTCTCCAACCGAGCTTCGAGAGAGAGAGAGAGAGAGAGAGAGAGAGAGAGAGAGAGAGAGAGAGAGAGAGAGAGAGAAAAAGGAGAGGAAATTTTGTGAGATGGAACGGTGCGACCGTACGAGGTAAGCCCCGCACGTTATTTTTATGGTATTTTTGGCACAATTTTTATGCCTCCTTTGGATTTGTATTTCACCCCATTATCGTGTTGCGTGTTAGGAACCGAGTTATATGCACCGTTTAGCGTGCAACCTTACAGTTAAACTTGCACCGTTTGGCGTGCAGATAATTTTATCGTGCACCGTTTTGCGTGCAGTTTATAATATTATACATCATTTTTCGTGCAGGGATAGAAAAACATGCACCGATTTGTATGCAATTTTACAGTTAAGCTTGCACCGTTTTGCGTGCAGATAATTTTATCATGCACCGTTTTGCGTGCAGTTTATAATATTATACATCGTTTTTCGTGCAGGGATAGAAAAAATATGCACCGATTTGTGTGCAATTTTACAGTTAAGCTTGCACCGTTTTGCATGCAGATAATTTTATCATGCACCGTTTTGCGTGCAGTTTATAATATTATACATCGTTTTTCGTGCAGGGATAGAAAAATATGCACCGATTTGCGTGCAATTTTACAATTAAGCTTGCACCATTTTGCGTGCAGATAATTTTATCGTGCACCGTTTTGCGTGCAGTTTATAATATTATACATCATTTTTCGTGCAGGGATAGAAAAATGTGTATCATTTTGCGTGCAACTCTACAGTTAAACGTGCATCATTTTGCGTGCAAATTTGAGGTACGTGCACCGTTTTGCTTGCAGGTTGAATTAACGTGCACCGTTTTGCGTGCAGTTTGAAATTGCGCGCACCGTTTTGCATGCGAATTTTTAATAACGTGCACCGTTTTGCGTGCAGGCAAGGAAAACGTGTATCGTTTTGCATGCAGACTCGAGGAAGGTGCATCGTTTTGCGTGCAAGCTCAAGGGAACAAGTGGAATCGCGCGGAGACTAATTGCAAGTGTCTACAAGCAATTGGTAACACCACAAGGTGGGGAATTCTGTCGAAATTGGGTGACCTCTCCCCTTGCTCCTTTGCTTTTCGATTCGAAGCATGATAGTAGCCTGTTAGAGGCGTTAGGTTGATCATGATTATGATTGCTTTTGTAGATGGATTCAGATGGAATAAGGGCAACTGTTGGTTGCCAGAGATAGGGGAATAGATGTGTGTGTGCAAATTGACACAGAGATAAAGTGCAACTGTTGGTTGCCAAAGATACTTGATGAATATGCATGCGTAGAAGTAATTACTATTTGATGAATAAAATGAAATAATTGCATGTATGAGAAAAATTTATTGATTATGAGTGTGATCATGTTAGGGTATAACCCTAGGAATCATGTGGCATTAAGGAAAAGGACATTTTGGTAGTAAGACTAGGAGAAAACCTAGATTCAGGGTTTAACGAGTGACATCAAACTTAGGAGTTATCCTAGGGAGGACGAGTGGCATGGTCTTAGGTGATAACCTAAGGACACTGGATAGAGTGATCAACATAGAGTCAGAGAATTCTATGGTGTATATGGCATGGAACTTAGGTAAAGAGAACCTAAGGAGAATTAGTGTTCAACATAGAGTCAAGGAACTCTAAGATGAGTATGACATGGATCTTAAGTAAAGGAAACCTAAGGTGAATTAGAGGTCAGCATAGAGTCAAGTTGACTCTGGGATTCAGTAAGGAATCAAGAGAATGGAACAATGGATCAAATGTGGAGATATGAAAGGGAAAACAGGAAAGTAAAGAAGATACAGAGAAATGGATCAAATGTGGAGATATGAAAGGGAAAACAGGAAAGTAAAGAAGATACAGAGAAATGGATCAAAGGTGGAGATATGAAAGGGAAAACAGGAAAGTAGAGTCATGTAATTCTAATATAACAGTGGAACATGCAATTAGTGTCAGTGTAACTCTAAGTTAATAGTGGAACAGGAAAATAGAGTTAAGTTAACTCTAGGATTCAATGAGGAATCAGGAAAGTGGGATAAGATCCCAAGGTTAATAAGCTGATCAAATATAACCCTAGAAGGTCATAGGGTGTCTGGGCAAATGGATAATAACTTTAACTTCAATTTGAGTTAAAGAGATAAAAGAGAAATGTTTATGAGTCCATGAGACTCTCTAGTTACCCGTGTGGCAAGACCCTGGGTAAGAGGTGAAAAAGTGATTAATAAGCAAGACAATCAAATTGCTCAAGATAGAGCTAAAATTGGTTAATAAGCAAGACAAGCAAATTGCTTAAGATAAAGAGAATAAAAGAGGATATTAATGACGCCTTCGAATTTGAGACTCGTCAAGTGGAGCAGGACTCCCTGGGCAGTGACCCGTCGGACGAGGTACTTTCGAAGGGCTAAAAGTGAAAGCAAGGAGCTAAATGCTCAAAGAAAAGAGAAAGTGATTTGCTAGTGGCAAAAAGGGAGCTATAAGCTCGAATAAGAAAGGAAAGCAAGTGTTCAAAGGCAAAGAGGCTAAGAACTAATTAAAATGAAAAGAGAGAACATATAAAGATAAAACGGGCGGACCTACGGTGAAACCAGCCCATGTTGGAGGTACGGGCAGTATCCCTCTCCCGGGTAGAGACCCGTTCGGGACGTTTCTTCCGTAGGACGGGGGTAACACTTGCGGGTGTTATCGGCAACCTTAGAAATCTTATCTTATGGTAGCAGGACTACCGGGCTCGGGCCCGTTGGATAAGAATTTCTGAGGGTTAACTTGAACTAAAGCACCAGAATCTAAAGAATAAGAAAAATAGAGTGGCCAAGGTGGCCGGGTTAGTTGGACTCAGTATTCAGCGGCATAGTGGCCGAGTTGGTGCTTAGCAGCCTAGTGTGGCTAGACAGAGTAGTGCTGAGTAGATGGTTATACACAGATAGTGTAGTGATATGTTATATTGCATAGCTGCATTTTGATATTGAGGATTTTAGTTTCCTAGCACTATTATTATTGCTTCCATTGGACCAAGTGGTGTAGGACACTTTCTCTCGGTGGTTGAACCCACTGGGAACTCGCTCGTAGTTCTCACACCCCCTGGGTGACTCCCCCCCCACAGGTTCGGGAATGGATGCAGCGGTTGAGACGGATCAGATGCAGACGACAGCGAGGCATACGACAGGGGCAAGGGCCCAGCAGCATAGTGACCTAGAGGGTCTAGCAGGGGTATTCCATTTATGTATTTCTTGAGTGAACCTTGTATGGTGAGGAATTATGTAAAGGAAATGTAATAATTTTATTTGCAAGTTCAGAAATGTAAAGTGTAATAAGTTTAAATTATGGTTCACTCCTGTATGCTTTCATTTCCGCATTAACTATTCGTTATCGAATGAAAGTTTTAAATTTGTAGTGATTTTTAGCACTCTGATATTGAGCTTCCGCATACACTTGTTGTGTTAATATGGATGTTACCGTTCCTTTCGGGTAGAAAAAGGTTTTACCCGATTGGCGGGTCTGTTTGCGTGCCCGAACCGTACAAATTGGCGGACTCGGGGCGTGACAGATTAGAGTGGTATCGGAGCCTAGGAATAGTCCTAGGTGGTTAGTGAACCTTAGGGAGACCCTAGGGATTAGCACGAGAGAGTGTGTCGATATTTGGGCGAAAGTATTTGATTGGTTATTGTTGTTCCCAAAAAGGATGTTGGGACTGATTGAGGGCGACGAGCTTTCATTCTTCGGATATTACGTTGGCGGCCGACAACGTAATGTTGGAGATGAAAAGGAGTACCCTCTTATACTTTCGCATGATTGGGTCGACGAGCTTTTCTGTCGGTATATAGATTGCGCGATGCTCAAATGGCTAAGTTTGGGCTGGTTGCTTCGTGGTGGTGTGCATATTAGCGATGACACCACATAGGGAGACGCACCTGTTTTGACTCGAGTCACGAGAGGGCTCGGGGTCAAGCGAGGTACACGAGCTGCGATAGCAGGGGACCGCACTTGTTGGTGTGATCCAGCAGCAGGTCAAGCTTCTTGCCGTCAGCGAAAATTTCCCGCCGACAGGAAGGCTGATTCCAACGCCTAAGTGTGGCGTCGATGTGACAGTCGGAGCAGATAGATAGGCTCCAGTGGCTGATAACGCAGCAAGCTGAGGCTGCACAAACAACGAATGAGTATACGGCGTCGCCGCCTGTAGGGGCGACAGTAGAGAGTGGCAGTGGCCGCCGAGCTTTTGTCGGCGCACACCGCACCTTTAGCAAAGGGGTGTTATAAGCTTGTGTCAGCTAGGTTGCTGACAAAGTGTGGTTAGTAAGGTCCAGTGAGAGACCGACTCGCGAGGTAAATGGTGATCGCTATGTCGCGAGAGCCAAGTTGCAGTGCCCTGAGGGTTAGGGCAAGAAAGATTTACGAGCCTGGCGGCGTGAATTTGCCCCTGATGTCGGTAGTAACCGTGTGGCGCGACAACTGTGGCTGTGTTGCCACATAGTAGAGTTGGTGAGGCCCAGAGTAGGCTTCAGGATGCGGGAACCTCTCGAAAGAGCGAGAGTTTTGGTGGCGTCGTTCTGATGAATCGGTGTAATGGCAAGGGTTGCCACCGTAGTCTTTGCGAGTTGATCACCAGAGTTGGTGGACAGTTATTTTTGGTGCCTCAACCCAGTTGGGAGAGGTGTACAGGAGTCATGCGCATGTTTAAGCAAGTTGCTTAACATTCTGGATTGTGCAAGATAGCGTAGAGGCATAGGACGCCCAACTGTTTGGGTGCTCATGGAGCACAGGTACCGTTTAGCCAGAGAGAGCTGATTAGGTGGCGTATTAGCCTTTGCCCAGTGGGGCCAGAGTTGATATAGAGAGTTTGGGTCGGGGATTGACGACTTGTTAGTTGATCTTGCTCAGTGAGCATAGTGGTCGCGTGGCGACGATTAGCGGGTTCGCTTGGGGACGATCCGTGCCTGGACCATGTTTGTGGACTGTGGGCCTATAGCCCAGTGGGCAGGCGCAGTCGGCTGTGAGAGACAGCGGCCCGAGACCTGATGGCGGGGCATGATAGAGATTTGGTCGGGACGGTAGTCCGAGCGATGACCCGGGACGTGGAATGCCACGTGTGAGCCTTGAGGCTGTTAGTACACTGAGAGTGTGATGTGATCAGGCAGTAGTGCTAGTGATGATTGAGGTGCTGTAGCTCCTAGTGGGAGTGTTGGTGTAGCAATCCTAAATGAGGATCTACCCGTTTGATGATTGGGTCTGTGTGCTAGTGAGAGCCATTATACAGAGTTGGACTGGTTGGGCTATAGGCCCCTATTAGACCGTGGTCTGTGAACCTATTAGTAGTCTGAGATGTCGGGTTAGCTGATAACCCGTGGACTTAGAGCACTAGCAGTGTGCATGATAGCTAAGGACTTGTGGATTGGCCTTTGCCCTCCACCTTAGGAAGCGAAGCGACCGGAAAAATGCGGTAAGTGTAATTGGTTGCAGATGCAACCTCGTTGTGAAAAGAATGATGGCGAAATTAAAGTGAAAATTTCGCAAACAAAAACTGGGTCATTCGTGGCAAATGAGATAGCAAGTACTCAGCTATGTCTTTCACCTATTTGGTGAAAGTGGCCAGACACCAGGCCTGAGTTTGTCCCTGGATTGAGATAGGGATTCATGGATGAGTTGCTCGTATGGTTCGGCGAGCGGGCAGTTTGAGGCCCAGTAACGATATACAGTGAGCCCAGTAGTGAGGGCAAAATTCCTCCCTCTCGATCAAGGAGGAGTCGAGATGTGATTCAAGTTTCGAGGACGAAACTTATTTTAAGGGGGGTAGAATGTAAAGTACCGGATTTTCGGCACATAATAAATGTACATGAAGATGGTATGAAATACTATTGTTATGAAAGTTAGGGGAGTAAAGAATATGTGGACGCGAGTTGGGCCCAAATCGGGTTAAAATGGAGAGATATAAAAATTTATTGGAGAAAGGGGGCCCGAATTTTTAGTGAAAAATTCGCAGTGTCAGAAAATTCCAAAAAAAATTACGGGAGCCCCGTAAATATGTTTTAAAGGTCACAGAAAAAGTTTCGCGTTAATCGGAGGCCGGATAGTGGGAACGGACTCCGCCAACAGTGTCGAAAAATTCTGAGAAAATTACGGGAGCTTTGTAATTATGTTTTAAGCTCCCAGTAAAAATTTCGCGTGGATCGGATATCCGGATTGCGAGAACGGGGTCCGCTAATGATTCTGGACACAGCGGGGCTTTTGGTGGCCCAAAAATGGCCAAAAGTGAAAATTTAAATTTTTCTGTGGTAAATTAAGCTGAAACGAACCCGCCTGTCAAATTTGGACGGAAACGGACCAAAAATGGATAGAAAACGAAACAAAAACGGATTTTCGAGAAGATGGTGGCACGCGGCTCGAGGGGTCGCGTACTGCGCAAGGCACGCAGCTGGCGCGCAGCCTTCCTGCACGGGACGCGCGCCACGTGGCGCGGAGGCGCTGCCTGGACCGTGTGCGCGCCCCCCTTCATGGTGGACCGCCGCTTGGCGGGTCCCTATTGGAGGGGCCCGTGGACCCGGTCCACGGGTCACACCCTCTCCTTTCTCTTCTTTTTCTTTCTTCTTCTTCATTCTCCCTCGCAGACACTTCCTCCTCTCCTTTCTGTTCCATCTTCTCCAACGAGC
>CM055063.1:16236513-16316711 GCA_029204045.2 Tillandsia leiboldiana
AGTGTCTACAAGCAATTGGTAACACCACACCCAACAAGGTGGGGAATTCTGCCGAAATTGGGTGACCTCTCCCCTTGCTCCTTTGCTTTTCGATTCGAAGCATGAGAAGTAGCCTGTTAGAGGCTTGGTTGATCATCTTATGATTGCTTTTGTAGATGGATTCAGATGGAATAAGGGCAACTGTTGGTTGCCAGAGATAGGGGAATAGATGTGTGTGTGCAAATTGACACAGAGATAAAGTGCAACTGTTGGTTGCCAAAGATACTTGATGAATATGCATGCGTAGAAGTAATTACTATTTGATGAATAAAATGAAATAATTGCATGTATGAGAAAGATTTGTTGATTATGAGTGTGATCATGTTAGGGTATAACCCTAGGAATCATGTGGCATTAAGGAAAAGGACATTTTGGTAGTAAGACTAGGAGAAAACCTAGATTCAGGGTTTAAACGAGTGACATCAAACTTAGGAGTTATCCTAGGGAGGACGAGTGGCATGGTCTTAGGTGATAACCTAAGGACACTGGATAGAGTGATCAACATAGAGTCAGAGGAATTCTATGGTGTATATGGCATGGAACTTAGGTAAAGAGAACCTAAGGAGAATTAGTGTTCAACATAGAGTCAAGGAACTCTAAGATGAGTATGACATGGATCTTAAGTAAAGGAACCCTAAGGTGAATTAGAGGTCAGCATAGAGTCAAGTTGACTCTGGGATTCAGTAAGGAATCAAGCGAATGGAACAATGGATCAAATGTGGAGATATGAAAGGGAAAACAGGAAAGTAAGAAGATACAGAGAAATGGATCAAATGTGGAGATATGAAAGGGAAAACAGGAAAGTAAAGAAGATACAGAGAAATGGATCAAATGTGGAGATATGAAAGGGAAACAGGAAAGTAGAGTCATGTAATTCTAATATAACAGTGGAACATGCAATTAGAGTCAGTGTAACTCTAAGTTAATAGTGGAACAGGAAAATAGAGTTAAGTTAACTCTAGGATTCAATGAGGAATCAGGAAAGTCGGATAAGATCCCAAGGTTAATAAGCTGATCAAATATAACCCTAGAAGGTCATAGGGTGTCTGGGCAAATGGATAATAACTTTAACTTCAATTTGAGTTAAGAGATAAAAGAGAAATGTTTATGAGTCCATGAGACTCTCTAGTTACCCGTGTGGCAAGACCCTGGGTAAGAGGTGAAAAAGTGATTAATAAGCAAGACAATCAAATTGCTCAAGATAGAGCTAAAATTGGTTAATAAGCAAGACAAGCAAATTGCTTAAGATAAAGAGAATAAAAGAGGATATTAATGACGCCTTCGAATTTGAGACTCGTCAAGTTGAGCAGGACTCCCTGGGCAGTGACCCGTCGGACGAGGTACTTTCGAAGGGCTAAAAGTGAAAGCAAGGAGCTAAATGCTCAAAGAAAAGAGAAAGTGATTTGCCAGTGGCAAAAAGGGAGCTATAAGCTCGAATAAGAAAGGAAAGCAAGTGTTCAAAGGCAAAGAGGCTAAGAACTAATTAAAATGAAAAGAGAGAACATATACAGATAAAACTGGCGGACCTACGGTGAAACCAGCCCATGTTGGAGGTACGGGCAGTATCCCTCTCCCGGGTAGAGACCCGTTCGGGACGTTTCTTCCGTAGGACGGGGTAACACTTGCGGGTGTTATCGGCAACCTTAGAAATCTTATCTTATGGTAGCAGGACTACCGGGCTCGGGCCCGTTGGATAAGAATTTCTGAGGGTTAACTTGAACTAAAGCACCAAAATCTAAAGAATAAGAAAAATAGAGTGGCCAAGGTGGCCGGGTTAGTTGGACTCAGTATTCAGCGGCATAGTGGCTGAGTTGGTGCTTAGCAGCCTAGTGTGGCTAGATAGAGTAGTGCTGAGTAGATGGTTATACACAGATAGTGTAGTGATATGTTATATTGCATAGCTGCATTTTGATATTGAGGATTTTAGTTTCCTAGCACTATTATTATTGCTTCCATTGGACCAAGTGGTGTAGGACACTTTCTCTCGGTGGTTGAACCCACTGGGAACTCGCTCGTAGTTCTCACACCCCCTGGGTGACTCCCCCCCCACAGGTTCGGGAATGGATGCAGCGGTTGAGACGGATCAGATGCAGACGACAGCGAGGCATACGACAGGGGCAAGGGCCCAGCAGCATAGTGACCTAGAGGGTCTAGCAGGGGTATTCCATTTATGTATTTCTTGAGTGAACCTTGTATGGTGAGGAATTATGTAAAGGAAATGTAATAATTTTATTTGCAAGTTCAGAAATGTAAAGTGTAATAAGTTTAAATTATGGTTCACTCCTGTATGCTTTCATTTCCGCATTAACTATTCGTTATCGAATGAAAGTTTTAAATTTGTAGTGATTTTTAGCACTCTGATATTGAGCTTCCGCATACACTTGTTGTGTTAATATGGATGTTAACGTTCCTTTCGAGTAGAAAAAGGTTTTACCCGATTGGCGGGTCTGTTTGCGTGCCCGAACCGTACAAATTGGCGGACTCGGGACGTGACAGCGGGCCCCCATTGGGGGGCCTGTGGACCCGGTCTACACACCCCCTCCCTCCCTTCCTTCTTCTCCTTTTCTTCTTTTCTTCTTCCTTCTCCCCGCAGGCCTTTCCTTTCTCTTCTTCTTCTCCACCCGAGCCCGAGAGAGAGAGAGAGAGAGAGAGAGAGAGAGAGAGAGAGAGAGAGAGAGAGTGGGAAATTTTGTGGGGCTCGTGGGCGCGCCGTGAACCTCGTGGAGCGCGCGAGGCGTTTCCAAAAGCCGATGGGCGGCGACTGTACGAGGTAACGTTATTTTTCGGTATTTTTGGGCACAATTTGTAGGGTTCCTTTTTGGACATTAAATTTGATCCCGTGCCATTTTGCGTGTTAGGAATCGAGTTCTACTGTACCGTTGCTGCACGGACTGTCGCGGGTATTTTTGGCGCGTCTCGTTTTGCGTGCAAGTTGTAGAAAAATGCACCGTTTTGCGTGCGGATTCCGCAAAAATGCGCAGTTTTGGGCGCAAACTCAGAAAACGTGCACCATTTTGCGTGCAACGTTGAAAAAGAAAAGTGCATTGTTTTGCGTGCCGAACCGAGGTATGTGCTCCATTTCGCGTGCAAATTTAAGGTACGTGCACCGTTTTACGTGCAAAGTCTAATATTTTGCATCGATTTGCGTGCAGGACAAGAAAAATGTGCACCGTTTTGCGTGCAACCCTATAGTGAGGCGTGCACCCTTTTGTGTGCAGATTTGAGGTACGTGCACCGTTTTGCGTGCCGATCGCATTGTCGCGCACTGTTATGCATGCCGACCCTAATATTATGCATCGTTTTTCGTGCAGGGTTAGAAAAGACGTGCACCGTTTTGCGTGCAACCTTAAGAGAAGCATGCTCCGTTTTGCGTGCAAACCCGAGGTACGTGCACCGTTTTGCGTGCAGGTTGAGTTGACGCGCATCGTTTTGCGTGCCGACTGAAGTGGCGCGCACCGTTTTGCGTGTGGGTTTTACTGACGCGCACCGTTTTGCGTGCAGGTTTGATGGACGTGCACCATTTTGCGTGCGGACTCGAGGGAAGTGCACCGTTTTGCGTGCAAGCTCGAGGAGACAAGTAGAATCGCGCGGAGACCGATTGCAAGTGTCTACAAGCAATTGGGGACACCACAAGGTGGGGAATTCTGCCGAAATTGGGTGACCTCTCCCCTTGCTCCTTTGCTTTTCGATTCGAAGCATGATAGTAGCCTGTTAAAGGCGTTAGGTTATTATGATATTGATTGCCTGTATAGATGGATTCAGATGAAAAAGAGCAACTGTTGGTTGCCAGAGATAGGGGAATAGTTGTGCATGTGCAAAGAGACACAGAGGAAAAGTGCAACTGTTGGTTGCCAAACATATATGATGAATATGCATGCGTAGAGATAATTATTATTTTATGAATGAGATGATAATAATTGCATGCATGAAAATGATTAGCTATTCATGATTATGAGCATGTTAGGGTATGACCCTAAGAATCACGTGACATAAGGGAACAACAGTTGTTGGTAGTAAGACTAGGAGAAAACCTAGTATAGGGGTTTGACGAGTGACATCAACTTAGGAGTTATCCTAGGGAGGACGAGTGGCATGGTCTTAGGTGACAACCTAAGGACACTGGATAGAGTGATCGACATCGAGTCAGAGAACTCTAGGATGTATATGACATAGAACTTAGGTAAAGGAAACCTAAGGGAAACTAGTGATCAACATAGAGTAAGGGAACTCTAGGATGTATATGACATGGAGCTTAGGTAAAGAGAACCTAAGGTGAACTAGTGATCAGCATAGAGTCAAGGAACTCTAGGACAAGTATGACATGGAACTTAGGTAAAGAGAACCTAAGGTGAACTAGTGGTCAGCATAGAGTCAAGGAACTCTAGGACAAGTATGACATGGAACTTAGGTAAAGGGAACCTAAGTTGAGCTAGAAGAGTTTAAACTCACAGACAGAAAAATAGAGTCAAGTTGACTCTAGGATTCAGTAAGGAATCAAGAGAATGGAAAAATGGATCAAGTGTGGAGACATGAAAGGGAAACAGGAAATTAGAGTCGATGTAACTCTAAGATAATAGTGGAACATGAAATTAGAGTCGATGTAACTCTAAGTTAAAAGTGGAACAGGAAAATAGAGTTAAGTTAACTCTAGGATTCAGTGAGGAATCAGGAAAGTGGGATGAGATCCCAAGGTTAAAGAATTAATAAATGTAACCCTAGCAAGTCATAGGGTGTCTGGGCAAAGAGGACAATAACTTTAACTTCAATTTGAGTTAAATAAATAAAAGAGAAATGTTTAAGAGTCCAAGAGACTCTCTAGTTACCCCTGTGGCAAGACCTAGGGTAAAAGAGGAATTAGTGAAAAGAAACAGAGCATAAGAGAGAGCAAATGTGATTAATAAGCAAGACAAGCAAATTGCTCATGATAAAGAGAAATGTTATGAGTCCAAGTGACTCCTAGTTATCCTTATGGCGAGACCTAGGATAAGAGATAATTTGTTGTAAAAAGGCAAAGTTAAAAGCAAGCTAAAAGTGGCTAAAAAGCATAAAGAGAATGTAAATGGAGCCTTCGAATTTGAGACTCGTCAAGTGGAGCAGGACTCCCTAGGCAGTAACCCGTCGGACGAGGTACTTTCGAAAGGCTTAAAGTGAAAGTAAAGAGCTTAATGCTCTAAGGAAAGAGAAAGAGAATTGCCAGTGGCAAAAAGGGAGCTATAAACTCGAATAAGAAAGAAAGGTAAATGTTCAAAGGCAAAGAGGCTAAGAACTAAAGTAAAAAGAGAAAGAAAAGAAAAAGAAAAAAAAAAAAGAAAAGAAAAGAAAAGAAAGAAAATATAAAGATTCTACGGTGAAACCAGCCCATGTTGGAGGTACGGGCAGTATCCCTCTCCCGGGTAGAGACCCGTTCGGGACGTTTCTTCCGTAGGACGGGGTAACACTTGCGGGTGTTATCGGCAACCTTAGAAATCTTATCTCATGGTAGCAGGACTACCGGGCTGGGGCCCGTTGGATAAGAATTTCCGAGGGTTAACTTGAACTAAAGCACCAGAATGTAAAGAAAAAGAGAAATTCGAGTGGCCAAGATGGCCGGGTTAGTTTGACCTTATATATAGCGGCATAGTGGCCGAGTTGGTGCTTAGTAGTCTGATATGACTAGACAGAGTAGTGCTGGGTGAATGAGTATATAGAGATAGTGATATATTATTGTGCATAGCTGCATGTTGATTTCGAGGATTTTAGTTTCCTAGCACTATTATTATTGCTTCCATTGGACCAAGTGGTGTAGGACACTTTATCTCGGTGGTTGAACCCACTGGGAACTATGTCATAGTTCCCATACCCCTTGGGTGACTCCCCCCCACAGGTTCAGGTATGGATGCAGCGATCGCGACGGTTCAGAGGCAGACGGCGAGGTATAAGACAGGGGCAAGGGCCCAGCAGCATAGAGACCTAGAGGGTCTAGCAGAGGTATCCCATTTTTATATTTCTTGAGTGAACCCTGTATGGTGAGGAAATGATGTAAAAGAATTGTAATAATTTTATTGGCAAGTTCAGAGATGTAAAGTGTAATAAAGTAATGCATGGTTCACTCTTGTATGCTTTCATTTCCGCATTAACTGTTGTTATTGAATGAAAGTTTTAAATTTGTAGTGATTTTTAGTACTCTGATATTGAGCTTCCGCATACACTTGTTGTGTTATTATGGATGTTACCGTTCCTTTCGGGTAGGAAAAGGTCTTACCCGATTGGCGGGTCTGTTGGCGTGCCCGAACCGTACAAATTGGCGGACTCGGGGCGTGACAGATTAGAGTGGTATCAGAGCCTAGGAATAGTCCTAGGTGGTTAGCAACCTTAGGGAGACCCTAGGGATTAGCACGAGAGAGTGTGTTGATTATTTGGCGAAAGTATTTGATTGGTTATTGTTGTTCCCAAAAAGGATATTGGGACTGATCGAGGGCGACGAGCTTTCGTTCTTCGGATATTACGTTGGCGGCCGACAACGTAATGTTGGAGATGAAAAGGAGTACCCTCCTATACTTTCGCATGATTGAGTCCACGAGCCTTTTTGTCGGTATGTAGACTGCGCGTTGCTCAAATGGCTAAGTTTGGGCTAGTTGTTTTGTTGTGGTGTGCATATTGGCGATGACACCACATAGGGAAACGCACCTGTTTCGGCTCGAGTCACGAGAGGGCTCAGGGTCAAACGACGTAAATGAGCTGCGTTAGCAGGTGGCCGCACTTATTGGGTGGTCCAGCAGCAGATCAAGCTTCTTGCCGCTAGACGGGGACTTCCCGCCGATAGGCAGACAGATTCCGACGCCTATAGGTGGCGTCAAGGTGACAGTCGGAGCAGATCAATAGGCTCCAGTGGCTGATATCGCAGCTAGCTGAGGTTGTACAGATGACGCGTGGGTATACGGCGTCGCCGCCTGTTGGGGCGACAGTAGAGCGGGTGGTAGTGGCCGCCGAGCTTTTGTCGGCGCACCGCGCACCTTCAGCAAAGAGTGTTGTAAGCTGGTGTCAGCTAGTTTGCTGGCGAAGTGTGGTTGGAAAGGTCCAGTGAGAGACCGACTCATGGAACGCTGGTAATCACTATGTGCGAGAACCAGGTAAGTATGTCCTAAGGGTTAGGGCAAGAAAGATTTACAAGCCTAGAGTAGGCTTCAAGATGCGTGGATCTCTCGATAGAGCGAGAGTTTATTGGCGCCGTTCTGATGAATGGGTGTAATGGCAAGGATTGCCACCGCAGGATTTGCATGTTAATCACCAGAATGGTGAACTGTTATTGTGGTGCCTCGACCCAGTTGGGAGAGTTGCACAAGAGCCGTAGGGGTACGTAAGCAAATCGCTTAGCACTGGATTTTCGCGAGTTAGCGTGGGGGCGTAGGACGCCCGACTATTTGGGTGCTCATGGAGCACAAGTATTGTTTAGCCAGAGAGAGGTGATTAGGTGGCATAGTAGCCTTTGCCCAGTGTGGCCAGAGTTGATAGAGAGTTTGGGTCCTGGATTGACGACTTGTTAGTTGGTTTTGCTCGGTGAGCATAGTGGTCGCGTGGCGACGATTAGCGGGTTCGCTTGGGGACGATCCGTGCCTGGACCATGTTTGCGGACTGTGGGCCTGTAGCCCAGCGGGCAGGCGCAGTCAGCTGTGAGAGACAGCGGCCCGAGACCTGATGGCGGGGCATGGTAGAGATTTGGTCGGGACGGTAGTCCGAGCGATGACCCGGGAACGTGGAATGCCACGTGTGAGCGTTGAGGCTATTAGTACACTGAGATTAGTACACTGAGAGTGTGATATGACCAGGCCGTAGAGCTAGTGGTGATTGAGGTACTATAGCTCCTAGTGGGAGTGTGGGTGTAGTAATCCTAAGTGAGGATCTACCCGTATGGTGATTGGGTCTGTGTGCAAGTGGGAGCTATTATACAGTGTTGGATTAGTTTTGGGCTATAGGCCCTATTGGACCGTGGTCTGTGAACCTATTAGTAGTCCGAGATGTCGGGGTAACTGATAACCCGTAGACTTAGAGCGCTAGCAGCGTGTGAGATAGTTGAGGACTTGTGGATTGGACTTTGCACTCCACATTAGGCAGCGGAGTGACCGAAAAATACGGTAAATGTAATTAGTTGCAGATGCAACCTCCTTGTGAAAGATAAAATGATCGCGGAATTAGAGTGAAGATTTCGCAAGAAAAGACTTGGTCATTCGTGGCAATAGAGAGAGCAAGTGCTCAAATGTGTCTCTCACCTACTTGGTGAAAGTGGCCAGACACCAGGTCTTAGTTGTCCCTGAGTTGAGGTAGGGATCCAGGAATGGGCTGCTCGTGTAATTCTGGGCGAGCAGGCAATGTGATGCCGGTCACGAGGTTCAGTGAGCCCAGTAGTGAGGGCAAGATTTTCCTCCCTCTCGACCAAGTAAGAGTCGACATATGATTCAAGTTTCGAGGACGAAACTTATTTTAAGGGTGGTAGAATGTAATGAACCGGAATTTTGGTATATAAATAAATGTAGATAAAGGTGGTATGAAATACTAGTGTTATGAAAGTTGGGGAAGTAAGGAACATTTGGACGCGAGTTGGGCCCAAATCGGGTTAAAATGGAGAGATCTAAAAATTTATTTGAGAAAGGGGGCCCAGATTTTTAGTGGAAAATTCACAGTGTCGGAAAATTCCGAGAAAATTACGGGAGCCCCGTAAATATGTTTTAAGACGACAGAAAAAGTTTCGCGTTGATCGAATGCCTGATAGTGAGAACGGGCTCCGCCAACAGTGTCGAAAAATTTTGAGAAAATTTGGGGAGCTTCGTAATTATGTTTTAAGGTCACAGTAAAAGTTTCGTGTTGATCGGATACCCGGATTGTGAGAACGGGGTCCGCCAATGATTCTAGATACAGCGAGGCTTTTGGTGGCCTAGAAATGGCCCAAACTGAAAATTTAAAATTTTCTGTGGTAAATTAGGCTGAAACGAAGCTGCTTGTCAAATTTGGACGGAAACGGACGAAAAACGGACAGAAAACAGGACAAAAAGGGATTTCCAGGCGCGCAGCGCGTTGCGCCATGCGCACAGCTGGCGCGCACAGGGCGCGGGGGCGCGCGCCCGCATGGCGCAGGGGCGCGCAGTGCGTGCGCCCCTGTGGGTGGTGGCCGCCAGGTGGCGGGCCCCCATTGGGGGGCCCGTGGACCCGGTCTACACACCCCCTCCCTCCCTTCCTTCTTCTCCTTTTCTTCTTTTCTTCTTCCTTCTCCCCGCAGGCCTTTCCTTTCTCTTCTTCTTCTCCACCCGAGCCCGAGAGAGAGAGAGAGAGAGAGAGAGAGAGAGAGAGTGGGAAATTTTGTGGGGCTCGTGGGTGCGCCGTGAACCTCGTGGAGCGCGCGAGGCGTTTCCAAAAGCCGATGGGCGGCGACTGTACGAGGTAACGTTATTTTTCCGTATTTTTGGGCACAATTTGTAGGGTTCCTTTTTGGACATTAAATTTGATCCCGTGCCATTTTGTGTGTTAGGGATCGAGTTCTACTGTACCATTGCTGCACGGACTGTCGCGGGTATTTTTGGCGCGTCTCGTTTTGCGTGCAAGTTGTAGAAAAATGCACCGTTTTGCGTGCGGATTCGGCAAAAATGCGCAGTTTTGGGCGCAAACTCGAAAAACGTGCACCGTTTTGCGTGCAACGTTGAAAAAGAAAAGTGCATCGTTTTGCGTGCCGAACCGAGGTATGTGCTCCGTTTCGCGTGCAAATTTAAGGTACGTGCACCGTTTTACGTGCAAAGTCTAATATTTTGCATCGATTTGTGTGCAGGACAAGAAAAATGTGCACCGTTTTGCGTGCAACCCTACAGTGAGGCGTGCACCCTTTTGTGTGCAGATTTGAGGTACGTGCACCGTTTTGCGTGCAGGTTGAGTTGACGCGCGTCATTTTGCATGCCGACTGAAGTGGCGCGCACCGTTTTGCGTGTGGGTTTTACTGACGCGCACCGTTTTGCGTGCAGGTTTGATGGACGTGCACCGTTTTGCGTGCGGACTCGAGGGAAGTGCACCGTTTTGCGTGCAAGCTCGAGGAGACAAGTAGAATCGCGGGGAGACCGATTGCAAGTGTCTACAAGCAATTGGGGACACCACAAGGTGGGGAATTCTGCCGAAATTGGGTAACCTCTCCCCTTGCTCCTTTGCTTTTCGATTCGAAGCATGATAGTAGCCTGTTAAAGGCGTTAGGTAATTATGATATTGATTGCCTGTATAGATGGATTCAGATGAAAAAGAGCAACTGTTGGTTGCCAGAGATAGGGGAATAGTTGTGCATGTGCAAAGAGACACAGAGGAAAAGTGCAACTGTTGGTTGCCAAACATATATGATGAATATGCATGCGTAGAGATAATTATTATTTTATGAATGAGATGAAAATAATTGCATGCATGAAAATGATTAGCTATTCATGATTATGAGCATGTTAGGGTATGACCCTAAGAATCACGTGACATAAGGGAACAACAGTTGTTGGTAGTAAGACTAGGAGAAAACCTAGTATAGGGGTTTGACGAGTGACATCAACTTAGGAGTTATCCTAGGGAGGACGAGTGGCATGGTCTTAGGTGACAACCTAAGGACACTGGATAGAGTGATCGACATCGAGTCAGAGAACTCTAGGATGTATATGACATAGAACTTAGGTAAAGGAAACCTAAGGGGAAACTAGTGATCAACATAGAGTCAGGGAACTCTAGGATGTATATGACATGGAGCTTAGGTAAAGTGAACCTAAGGTGAACTAGTGATCAGCATAGAGTCAAGGAACTCTAGGACAAGTATGACATGGAACTTAGGTAAAGAGAACCTAAGGTGAACTAGTGGTCAGCATAGAGTCAAGGAACTCTAGGACAAGTATGACATGGAACTTAGGTAAAGGGAACCTAAGTTGAGCAAGAAGAGTTTAAACTCACAGACAGAAAAATAGAGTCAAGTTGACTCTAGGATTCAGTAAGGAATCAAGAGAATGAAAAAATGGATCAAGTGTGGAGACATGAAAGGGAAACAGGAAATTAGAGTCGATGTAACTCTAAGATAATAGTGGAACATGAAATTAGAGTCGATGTAACTCTAAGTTAAAAGTGGAACAGGAAAATAGAGTTAAGTTAACTCTAGGATTCAGTGAGGAATCAGGAAAGTGGGATGAGATCCCAAGGTTAAAGAATTAAGAAATGTAACCCTAGCAAGTCATAGGGTGTCTGGGCAAAGAAGACAATAACTTTAACTTCAATTTGAGTTAAATAAATAAAAGAGAAATATTTAAGAGTCCAAGAGACTCTCTAGTTACCCGTGTGGCAAGACCTAGGGTAAAAGAGGAATTAGTGAAAAGAAATAGAGCTTAAGAGAGAGCAAATGTGATTAATAAGCAAGACAAGCAAATTGCTCATGATAAAGAGAAATGTTATGAGTCCAAGTGACTCCTAGTTATCCTTATGGCGAGACCTAGGATAAGAGATAATTTGTTGTAAAAAGGCAAAGTTAAAAGCAAGCTAAAAGTGGCTAAAAAGCATAAAGAGAATGTAAATGGCGCCTTCGAATTTGAGACTCATCAAGTGGAGCAGGACTCCCTGGGCAGTGACCCGTCGGACGAGGTACTTTCGAAAGGCTTAAAGTGAAAGTAAAGAGCTAAATGCTCTAAGGAAAGAGAAAGAGAATTGCCAGTGGCAAAAAGGGAGCTATAAGCTCGAATAAGAAAGAAAGGCAAATGTTCAAAGGCAAAGAGGCTAAGAACTAAAGTAAAAAGAGAAAGAAAAGAAAAAGAAAAAAAAAAGAAAAGAAAAGAAAAGAAAGAAAATATAAAGATTCTACGGTGAAACCAGCCCATGTTGGAGGTACGGGCAGTATCCCTCTCCCGGGTAGAGACCCGTTCGGGACGTTTCTTCCGTAGGACGGGGTAACACTTGCGGGTGTTATCGGCAACCTTAGGAATCTTATCTCATGGTAGCAGGACTACCGGGCTGGGGCCCGTTGGATAAGAATTTCCGAGGGTTAACTTGAACTAAAGCACCAGAATGTAAAGAAAAAGAGAAATTCGAGTGGCCAAGATGGCCGGGTTAGTTTGACCTTATATATAGCGGCATAGTGGCCGAGTTGGTGCTTAGTAGTCTGATATGACTAGACAGAGTAGTGCTGGGTGGATGAGTATATAGAGATAGTGATATATTATTGTGCATAGCTGCATGTTGATTTCGAGGATTTTAGTTTCCTAGCACTATTATTATTGCTTCCATTGGACCAAGTGGTGTAGGACACTTTATCTCGGTGGTTGAACCCACTGGGAACTATGTCGTAGTTCTCACACCCCTTGGGTGACTCCCCCCCACAGGTTCAGGTATGGATGCAGCGATCGCGACGGTTCAGAGGCAGACGGCGAGGTATACGACAGGGGCAAGGGCCCAGCAGCATAGAGACCTAGAGGGTCTAGCAGAGGTATCCCATTTTTATATTTCTTGAGTGAACCCTGTATGGTGAGGAAATGATGTAAAAGAATTGTAATAATTTTATTGGCAAGTTCAGAGATGTAAAGTGTAATAAAGTAATGCATGGTTCACTCTTGTATGCTTTCATTTCCGCATTAACTGTTGTTATTGAATGAAAGTTTTAAATTTGTAGTAATTTTTAGTACTCTGATATTGAGCTTCCGCATACACTTGTTGTGTTATTATGGATGTTACCGTTCCTTTCGGGTAGGAAAAGGTCTTACCCGATTGGCGGGTCTGTTGGCGTGCCCGAACCGTACAAATTGGCGGACTCGGGGCGTGACACGTGCCTGGGGGCAGAGTGTAGTCTGGTAGATGAGTTTAGTTTGTGCTAGTGTCGTGGGGAGCCGTTGAGTAGACGGTGGTCCCGGGCCGTCGAGTATCTTCCGGTCAGTGTTGTTGGGAACCGTTGGGGGTTAACGGTGGTCCCAGGTCGTTGAGTGTCGTCCGACCTGTGTTATTGGCCCCGAGTTGTGGGTCGTTCCTGGCTGTGGAGTATCTCCAGCCAGTGTGTTCTGTACCGTGAGCTATTGGTGAGGCTAGTGTCTCGTGTTTCGTGAGAGCTGATCAGCTGAGTCGTCGAGAGTGCTCCGACTGTTGTGCGAGATGTTCGCTGGTTTGAGTCCTTCCGTTCAGAGCGTGAGCGTGGATTTTGACTATAGCCTGCAGTGCCACCTGAGCGACAGAGTGCGCGGATACCTTTTCCTCGGTGTGGTCGCACCCCTCGAGAGCCACGCCCGGGGTGGATTTGTTACTTTTGTATCGCGACTTGTCGACGCATTTGTCCCTCTGGCTGGGCCAGTTAGTGGTAGTCACGGACACCGTCCCTCTGGCTGGGCCAGTTAGTGGCAGTCACGGACGCCCTACGTAAGTCCGGTCCTCCGTGGATGTAACGGCAGTAGGTAGGCGCAGGTTTGACTGGACCCGATATGGCAGTCAGTATAGATTGGGTGATCTGAGTTGAGAGATAGTAGATGCACCATATTTCTTTCTGTTCCACTCCTTGAGCATCTAGATAGAGGCATAGTAGCTGTAGAGTTATTTACCAGCTTTTCTTTCCTGCACTGCATCTGTTACTTTATGCCTCTAGTAGACTTAGTGGGCAGACCGTCGGGCTTGTTGGCGGCACCCACTGAGAACTACTGTCGGATGTAGTTCTCACACCCGTCGTTATGTCTTTTCCCCAGGAACTCCTACTACTGTTCCTGTTGCTCCTATTGCTGATCCTTCTGACCGAGGCGAGAGAGTCGCGAGCTAGTTCCCTACCCGTCGTTGGAGTGTAGCAGTACCCTATCAGAGGAGAGCTTCAGTAGATTAGTTTATTTCTTTTTCCTCTTTTGAGAGACTGATGTAGTGAGGATATTTTTGTATTGAGAGCTTGTACACTGATGTATTTATTGGAGATATCTCCCTTTTGAGTTTTGTATCAGAGGATTTTGTTTATGATCATTTTGGGAGATAGATATTATACCTTTTTCTTTTCAGTTGTACAGTGATTCAGATTTTTATTACAGCAGTTTTTCTTCAGCTCTGATATCTGTTTAGTTGTTAGTTGTTTCTTTTGCAGGTTGGACGCCTCGCCTACGCGGGATTTCGCATAGGTGGCGGATCTGTTGGCGAGCCCGGGGCGCAGTTTCGACCCCGGGGCGTGACAATTACAGTCCGGACCCCGAACATAGGTTTGTTCATTTGCTGTTTCAGTCCGGACCCTCGTAAATTCAGTCCGGACCCCGAACGTGAAATTGTTGAATTTGCATGAACAGTCCGGACCGTGGATTGCAGTCCGGACCCCGAATGTCGTCTTTTTTGGAAAAAGTCTGTTTCGCTGAGACAGTCCGGACCGTCAATTCCAGTCCGGACTGTCGTCCTGTAAAATTCCAGAATTGGTTAGTTTTTTATGCTTATCTTCTTCCAACGGTTTCTAACCTATAAATAGACCCTACGATTCATTTTTTAGGTTAATCCAAATACGGTCAAAAATAGAAAAATCCACCTATAGAGAAGAAAGGAAATCAATAGATTTAATCCTATGTTTCTTCATCTATATTAATTGATTTGATTCTAGGTTTTCATACTCAGATTTTGAGTAGAATCAAATCAATGAATACTTAGATGGTATTTCCGATCTATTTCTAATCTAAGTATTCGGCGGATCATCACCACCCAAAAATAATGATTTCCCCAAAATCGGCGCGTGGACTCGCGTGGCCTTTTGGATTCAAGGTGCTACCGCTCTCGTGGATTCGGAGCGAGGTACGTTCGTGGATTCGAGACGTGCTACTGGGTGAAGACCGTGGATTCGGTCAGACGTCGTGGATTCAGCGTTGGACGCAGATCGTGGATTCGAGAAGCGTTGTGGAGCGAGCGGAGAAGATCAGCTAGGAGCGTATGGAAAAAGGTTGAGTCGTCTGTGAGTACGGTATATCACCTTTGTACGTGTTATAATTCTAGTGGATTTCACCGTGTTATCGGTCCCGTGGTTTTTTACTCCGGTTTGGAGTTTTCCACGTAAAAATCTTGCGTGTTATTTTTATTTCCGCATTGGGTTTTATTGCGCAACGATTTTTGAGTGTTTAAACGTTTACACCTATTCACCCCCCTCTAGGTGTTTTTTCCCCTATTTAGATCCATATTATACATAACCCAACATCTTTTTCATTTGAGATTGGTTTTTGGTCAAATTTCTTTTGAAATAAGAACTCTGGGTAGATTAGTTTTGATTATATGCTAGGTATTATCTTGATTAACGGATTTTTAGGCTTCGATTTCTGAAAATTCGATTTTAGGGCATATAATAAGAATTTTTGAAAATCATGGGATTGATCTATTTTTAAAATTTTTTTTGCAAAACTAATTTGATTCCTAGTCTCTCTATATGATGATGATTGTTTGGGTACAATTTTTCCAATTTTTGAAAATAAACAATTTTTGTCGTGTTCTTGAGTTGTTGCTCGCAGGACCTTCTTCTCAAAAATAGCAGTAATGGTGATCACTTGGGTAATCTTCCTTCTAACTGCTATGGTTCACGCTCGAACAACTAACAAACCCAAGAGGGCTAGGAAAGCTCAAAAAGACTCAGATTCTGAATCAGAAACAGAATCAATTGACTGGGATGAACTCTTGGTGGAGGCTACTGTACCTACTGCCTCAAAAGGGAAAGCCCCTGCTGAAACCTCCAAGGTAAAGGCTTCGCCTACTGCTGCTGAGAAAGGAAAAGCCCCAGTGGAACCAAGTCCAGTCAGAATCAAGAGAAAAAGCATTGCAAGGAAAAGAGGAAGTGCTCGGGGTATTTCAATTGAAGAACCACTTGCAAGCCAACCTCCTCCACAAGACTTCATAAGCTCTGAGAGGATTAAGGACTTTGAGAAAAGTGAATGCATTGGCGAGCGACATGTAAATGTCAAAGCTTTAAAGGAGCGCTCTACATTATTTGGAACACTTTTTGATCAAGCGGGACTTGCACCGATTTGCAACTTCCCCGAATCTTCAGGATATTGTCTTCACTCTGTCAGGATGTTCTATCAGAATGGATCAAAGTTGATTGATCTTGATAACGGACAGAGAGAATTTCACACTATGGTCAGAAACATTAAGATCAAGGTCACTCCACAACTAATTGGAGAGGTGTTGGGGATGAAGGCACGGGCTGAAGGAACGCACTATCTAAAAGGTCATAACTTCTCCACCAACTCATGGAGAGTGGTCATTGATGGAATTTGTCTTCCAGACACTCAATCGACAGGGAATTCTGTTTTTTCAAGAGAACTTCGACCGGAATACCGATACTTGAACTTTATTGTTTGCTACAACATTCTTCCAAATATGCAAACAAAAGTTCTTCGATGGGATAGGATGTTATTCCTTTATCTTCTGGGAAATCCCACAGCGGCCTTGGGATCAAACTTCAACATTCCTTATCTCATTTGGTCAAGGATGGGGAGGTATGTGGACAATGCTTATCCTACAGAGAGACTTCCCTTCCTAATAATCATTATGCGTATTTTGAAAAAATTCAAAGTCGATACTTCTTCATCGACCTATATGCATAGTTTGGGAACAATCAACGAGACAACGGTCATAAAGTCCCTACCAACGAAACAAGATGAACCTCCCTCACCTCCTCTCAGGCGTAGACAATCAACTTCAGCATCAACAGCTTCAGTCCCACCAGCACCTGCAGCTCAATATCCACGTTCTTCACCTTCAGACGATGATGCTTCAGTTACTTCAATTTATAGAGAACAACAGCGTCTCTCTTCCGAGCAAGAGCGCATGTCCAATGAGTTCATCGAAATGAAGGAAGAAATTCGTGGAGTTAAAAAGGAACAGGTGTCGATGAACAAGCGAATCAAGAAAATCTTTCAAAAACTGGGATACGTTAGTTCAGAGGACTCTGAGTAATGTTTCTTCTAATCTTTAACTTTTCTTTTGCAGGTTTTTAAGTTCTTTTTGTTTAGTTCTCACAACTTTTATTTTTTAACTTTTAACACTTCCCTTTTATTTTGTAATTTTTGACTGGTTTTGTGACAAAAAGGGGGAGAGAGAGACAAATAATGATCGAAAATGATCGTCTAATGGTTGTGAATTTTGAACAACTTTGAACTATGAAAGGTAATTATGACTTCAACTTTGGTTTTATAATGTGTGATTGCATGCCTCGACTAACTATTTGACTAACTATTTGGGCATGTAATATAACTAACAAGTTGCTTGTTGACTAACAATTCTGTGACATTTGGATTTTTAATGCTTAGAAGATATGTTGCTTTCTGAGTGAGATCTTATTACATATCTGAATTTGTAAATGTCATGATGAGTATAAACTCTACCTATGTGTTTGGTTTTGTATGCAAAAATTCTTGAGGTATCTAACGATCTCTTTTGTCAAGAATATTTTCTTTTGCAGAGAGTACAGATGTCTAAGTCTAGAGTCTGTTTTAGGAGTTTATCTCATGTATTTAATTTTATTTTGGATCTCCATTGTAAATTTTTGTTGTATGGTGATAGCAACAAAAATACCTTTTTGAATTTTCTTGAGTGGATTTGTGTTTTGTCACGAAACCGCCAAAGGGGGAGATTGTTAAGGAATCTGTGTTGGCGTATTTCGTGAAAATGTTTGAGTCTTGAAGATTGAAGATGAAGAAGTTTGGATCATATACCTCAATCTCAAGAAAGAAGAATTCAAAAGGATCAGGTACGTTTAACTAAATATTTTTGGTGATCCGAATACTTCTTATAGTGTAGAAACACTTGGATGAATTTTTAATTGCATAAAAATCAAAAACTGGATATACTACATGTTCAGAGTCCGGACCTGACATTACAGTCCGGACCCCGAACATAGGATAGTTCATGCGCAATTCCAGTCCGGACCTTGGTCACTTCAGTCCGGACCCCGAACGTGGAATTTGCAGGAATTGCATGAACAGTCCGGACCGTGGGAATTTCAGTCCGGGCCCCGAAGGTATGTTTTTCTGGAAAAAGTCTGTTTCGCTACGACAGTCCGGACCGCCATAATTCCAGTCCGGACCATCGTCCTGTAAAATTCCAGAAAAGGTTAGTTTCTTATTCTTATCCTCTTCCAACGGTTTCTAACCTATAAATAAACCCTACGATTCATTTTTAGGGTAATCCAAAAAGACGGTAAAAAGAAAAAGATCCACATATAGAGAAGAAAGGAAATCTATAGATTTAATTCTATGTTTCTTCATCTATATTGATTAATTTGATTCTAGGTTTTCAAACTCAGATTTTGAGAAGAATCAAATTAATGAATACTTAGATGGTATTTCCGATCTATTTCTAATCTAAGTATTCGGCGGATCATCACCACCCAAAAACAATGATTTTCCCAAAATCGGCGCGTGGACTCGCGTGGCCTTGTGGATTCAAGGTGCAACAGCTCTCGTGGATTCGGAGCGAGGTACGTTCGTGGATTCGATACGTGCTACTGGGTGAAGACCGTGGATTCGGTCGGACGTCGTGGATTCGACGTTGGACGCCGTGGATTCGGCGTTGGACGCAAATCGTGGATTCGAGGAGCGTTGCGGAGCGAGCGGAGAAGATCTACTAGGAGCGTATGGAAAAGGTTGAGTCGTAAGTGAGTACGGTATATCACCTTGTACGTGTTTTAATTCTAGTGGATTTCGCCGTGTTGTCGGTCCCGTGGTTTTTTACTCCGGTTTGGAGTTCTCCACGTAAAAATCGTGCGTGTTATTTTTCATTTCCGCATTGGGTTTTATTGCGCAACGATTTTTGAGTGTTTACTGTTTACACCTATTCACCCCCCTCTAGGTGTTTTTTCCCCTATTTAGATCCAATTAATCATAACCCAACACTACAGTGTTTCTCCTCTGCGCCCGGATTCGGGCGCCCGAATCTTCGGGAGCGCCCGAATCTTGGGACATGATTGGAATTTTTCCAATTGTTTTTCTGCGGCCTATATAAAGCCCGAGCCGCCTTCTCTTGAAGGGTTTTGACATTTCCGAGCTTCAAACCGACGGGAAGTCTTCAGCAAAGTTGATCCCCACGCAGTGCTGCATCCATCTGTCGATTTCGGGGATTTTACGTGGCACGCTTATCGAGGTTTCCATTTTCTTGGCGCGTCGCGACGTTCCTTCGCCGGTGTTTCTCCCGTCGCGTTTCGGTGTGCGAGCTCCCCCGGCCTACTCCGACCACCTTTTCGAGCGATTTCTTCGCCGCTGGATCCGCGACGGACAGAGCTACGGTCTAGGTATTTTGGGACAGTATGTTGTACCAGGAAGAGTTGTTCAGGGATTTTGGGATTGAGAATTATTTGGAGGTTGCTGTTCCTGGTGTTTTCAGCTGTTGGATCTTAGACAGTTAGCGCCTTCAGGTGGGTGGCTTTGCTTTCAGGATCTATGGACTGTGCACTAATTCTATTGATATAGAATCATGCATGATAGTGATTGAACTTGGTAGCATGCTAGAATTTGAATGTTAATATTCTTTGTATTTATCTGATGATCGTATGATCTCTTCTGCTTCCTACCACCTGTTAAATACTTGTTATCTTGGAACCTGACCTAGCACTCCCGTCATATGTTGCATGTGTAACCAGACCAGTAGAAAACCCTCACTTGGGCTAGGGTTATTTATGTTTAGACATCCACACATTATGTTTCATTCCTGGACTTAGTGTTATCCTCGCCCGGGTAGTGGGCCGAGCGGTCGGGACTTCTTTTTAGTGTGGGATGCGTTTGCACTCGTGCTTGGGAGCAAAGTGGAGTCTGGTAGATGTAGTGGATCGCTTGTCTGTACCGGGAACCGTTTGGGGTAAACGGTGGTCCCGGGAGGTCTTGTTTTCCCCTGTTTGGGTTGTCGCCACTATGTTAGTGGCAGTAGTTTACTAGTGTTAGCCGAACCTAGAACCCAGAACCCTTTTTGACATACACATGATTTTAGTCTACCAATGTTTTCTTCCAAGCATCGAAGGGCCGCTGGAGTCTGTTCTTGTTTGATTGGACAAAGGCATCAGCACTTCGGGGTTTGGGTAAAACACTTGTTTCTAACTGTTTTTCTAAAAAGAACTAAAAATCATTAAAAATGGATTTCTTCTCAAAACAAGATAGCTTTTCAAAAAGGGTACTACTTTTAATCCTCACCCTGTGTGGGTTGAGTGAAAATGGTTTTCAATAACAAATGTCACCATTTTCCTGTAAATCTCACCACTCGAAAGGATTCGAGTGGTCTGGGTTCTAGGGGCCGTTCCTTTGTCGGGACAAAAGCCACGGGGGCCGAGCCTGGAACCTGTTCTTGTTTGATAGGGTTGTAGGTGTAGGTCTCCCGGGACTTTCGGGCCCTATTGGTGTCTTCTGCGTGTTGTACCGTGATTATTGTGTTCCCGAACTATAAGGGGGTCGGGAACTTCGATAGGCGGAGCCTAGAGTCTGTTCCTGTTTGATAGGGTTCTTAGCACCGGTCTAACGGGTTTCCGAACCATTATAGTGTCGGTCTTTACTGTGAGTTTAGTGTTCTGTTGTTGGAGCCGTCTGGTGGACGGTGGTCCTGGCTGTGGAGTATCTCCAGCCAGTGTGTTTGTGCTGTGAGCTGTTGGAGAGGCTTGTGTCTCGTGTTTCGTGAGAGCTGATCAGCTGAGTCGTCGAGAGTGCTCCGACTGTTGTGCGAGATGTTTGAGGATTGAGTCCTTCCGTTCAGAGCGTGAGCGTGGATTTTGGACTATAGCCTGCAGTGCCACCTGAGCTCGACAGAGTGCGCGGATACCTTTGTCCTCGTTGGGGTCGCTCCCCTCGAGTGCCACGTCCGGGGTGGGTCTGCACTTTGGTATCGCGACTTGTCGACGCCGTCCCTCTGACTGGGCCAGTTTTGGCAGTTACGGACACGGTCCCTCTGGCTGAGCCAGTTTTGGCAGCTACGGACGCCCTACGTCAGTCCGGTCCTCCGGGATGTAATGGCAGTAGGTAGGCGCAGGTTTGACTGGACCCGAGGAGGCAGTCAGGTAGATTGGGTGATCTGGATGTTGAGAGTTAGTAGATGCATCATGTTTCCATCTGTTCCACTTTTTGAGCATCTAGATAGAGGCATAGTAGCTGTAGAGTTACTTTTCCAGCCCTTTCATTTCAGTATTATATTGTTACTTTTTGCCTCTAGTAGACTTAGTGGGCAGACCGCCGGGCTTGTTGGCGGCACCCATTGAGAACTACTTGGGACGTAGTTCTCACACCCGTCGTGGTGTCTTTTCCCACAGGAACTTCTACTCCTGTTCCTGCTGCTCCAGTTGCTGATCCGGTTGATCGAGGTAAGGGAGTCGCGAGATAGATCCCTACCAGTCGTCGTCATCCAGAGAGTAGATGTACCCCTTTAGTTTTTGAGAGTTCATGTTGAGAGACCTTTGTAGTGAGGTATAGAGTTGTATTTTATTTTACTGCTTGAGAGACTTATGTGTTTTTGGAGAGGATTTTGAGTTGTATATATTTTCATTTTCAACAGTTTACTTTCAGCTCTGATATCTGTATAGTATAGTTGATCTTTTGCAGGTTAGTCGCTTCGTCTATACGGGGCTTCCCGTATGGGCGGCGGATCTGTTGGTGAGCCCGGGTCGCAGTTTCGACGCCGGGGCGTGACAGCAACCCTAGAGGCTAGGTTTTTATCGTTCTTCTCTTTAGCCTCTTTTAGGTCAATTCGACGGTTCTTCCAAGACATATTTTTTGTCGAATTGATCTAGTCTTTGCTTAGAGATTCCACCCATGGTTCTTCAATGATAATCTAAGCAAAGGATCACCATCGAAGCCTATATTCTGTATCGGCTGAGTTTGCGTCGTGGATTCGACGTAGCATCGTGGATTCGGTGTGTTGAAGGCGTTTCGTGGATTCGAAATGTGTGCTCGTTGATTCGAGTGGCGTTCGTGGATTCGAACGTGTGCAGTGGACGTGCAATCGGTGGAGCGCAAGATCCGAAGAAGTTGAAGGAGGGGTTTGAGTCCGTGGAGTCGGTAATCACCTTGTTATTCTTCTATTCTTAGTGGATTGTTATTGCGTGTTGGTCCCGTGGTTTTTCTCCTGGATTGGAGTTTCCACGTAAATCTCGGTGTGCTGTTTTTATTTTTCGCATTGGTTTTTATTTTGCACTGAGATTGGTTTTTGAGTATTACACCTATTCACCCCCCCTCTAGTTGTTTGATAGTACCTATTTAGATCCTTGTGGATCCTATATTAAAAACCTACAGAACGCGCCTCGCTCCGAATCCACGAGAGCGGTAGCACCTTGAATCCATCAAACCTAGGAGCGTATGGAAAAACCGTTGTTTGGTTTGGTGATGATCCTCCGAATACTTAGATCAAAGATAGATAAGGAAATACCATCTAAGTATTCATCAATTTGATTCTATAAGAAATAGGAGTTTAGAAACCCTATAATCAAATTGATCAATATAGATGAAGAAACATGAATTTAATCGTGTTTTCCTTTCTTCTCTATATTTGTGGATTTTTCTATAATTTTTCGGTTATCTGGATTAACCCTAAAAGATGAATGTAGGGTCTATTTATAGGTTAGAAACCTTTGGAAAGAGATAAGCATCAAAAACTGACTTAACAGAATTTTTCCCGCACGGCGGTCCGGACTAGATTTGGCTGATCCGGACTGTCGTCTTTTTTCAGCAATTTTTCTGAAAAAACAGTTCGGGGTCCGGACTGGAATTTTCTGATCCGGACTGTTCATGCTATTTCAGCAAACACATAGTTCGGGGTCCGGACTGAACAGGGGATGGTCCGGACTGAAATTCTGCATGAACTAAACTATGTTCGGGTCCGGACTGGAATGGTCTGATCCGGATCCTGAACATCCAACTTGTCCAGTTTTTGATTTTTATGCACTGAAAACTTATCCAAATGTTTCTAAACTACACAAATGTATTCGGATCACCAAAATTGTTTAGTTAAACGTACCTGATCATTCCGAATCCATTTTTCTTGAGATTGATGTAATTGATACACAATTCTTCATCTTCAATTTTCAAGACTTATACCACTTTACGAAATACGCCAAAACAAAATCCTTAACACTAGGAAATACTACTACCCCAAAACCTCGCTCTAGATGGTCTAGAGAGGAGATCGAAAAATCTTCTTACAACGGGAAAGGTATGAACGCTTTATTTAATTCTCTTTTCTCGATCGAGTTTACACGTATTTCTGCGTGTGAAACTTCAAAGGATATTTGGTATATTCTTCAAATTACACATGAGGGTACTAGTCTAGTAAAAATTCAAAAGCTCCAGATGCTTACAAGTCAATTTGACTCTATTCATATGGATGAGCATGAATTGTTTACTGATTATTATACTAGACTACAAGATATAATCAATACATGTGCTAATTTAGGACAAAAAATCCCAGAATCAAAAATTGTAAGAAAGATTCTTCGGACTCTTCCGGAACGTTTTAGGGCAAAGGTTGCCGCCATTGAAACCGTCAATCATCCGGATGACATGAGAATAGAGGAATTAGTAGGTGCTTTACAAACATATGAAATGACTTTTCCTACTAATCAATTTTCTTCCAAGTCTTCTTCTAAGCGTGCAGAAATTGGATTCAAATCAACAAAGGAAGGAGATAGCGACTCAAACTCCGACGATGAAATTTCTTTTGCCGATTTTGAAGAACAACTCGCGCGGATCACGAAGAAATTTCGTCAGAATTTTTGGAAGAATCGAACCTGTACAGTGAGCGGATTTCGGTTTTACAGCAGTTTTATTTTATAGCTCTGATATCTGTTTAGATGTAGTACCTTTTTTTCAGGTTAGACGCTTCGCTTATGCGGGGTTTTGCATAGGTGGCGGATCTGTTGGCGAGTCCGGATCGCAGTTTCGACCCCGGGGCGTGACAGATTAGAGTGGTATCAGAGCCTAGGTTGTAGGTCATGGTGGACTTAGAAACCCCAGGCTTGTGGTTGGACCCTAGGATGACTTCGTGAGAGTCGTGACTTGTAGCGAGAGTCCTGATTGAGTTTTACACCTCTCCCAAGGGACGGGCTGCAGACAACATAATGCTGTGGAATGGGTGACATGCTTTAGAATTTCGCTGGATTGGGTCGAGTGTTTGTGTTGTGCTGATTTGCAGTTTTCTCGTGGTGAGCTGTGTCTCCCCGACACTGGGTTTTGACCCGTGTGCATCCTGTCACAGCAGTTGACCTTGAGCGGTTGGATTTGGGACGGATACCCGGATTGAGGTCAGAGAGCTCTGAACCCAGATGACAGGATTGTCAGAGGCTTATCAGCGGCAGAGTGAGCAGCTGGTCTGGGTGACACAGTTGTCGGAGCAGCGGGCAGCCCGACAGTGCTTTTCTCCTGAGACCACCAAGTTGTAGTATCCTCAGCGGTAGTGATTTCTGTGGTGCCGATGGAGCGAGTAGCCCCCTCCGTGCCAATATTTAGTGCTAAGGCACCGAGGCGAGGTGGATAGCTGACAGCTGATGAGCTGTGAGACATCATCGATCGATGGAGCCAGTTTTGGCAGATGAACCACCCCGATTCGTGGAATTGAGTTGCAGCCTTTGGAGGCAGAATCGTGGTTGGTGGTGATGGAGAGACTATTCGAGAGCCTCCCTAGGCCAGAGGTTTTATGCAGTTGTTGAACTGCGCGCTTCAGGTTTCGAGGGACGAGGCGCATAGGATATGTGTGATTGAGAGTGGATTGCGCCAGGATACCTTTCAGTTTATTCGGTCCCTCCTGTACAGATTTTAGATTTTGGATGCCTCGATAGAGTAGGCATTGTGTTTGGAGCTGGCGCTGCAGTCCCTTTGGATGGGGATCTGCTGCCAGAGGCGAGTTCTGGATAGAGGCGCTTGACGCTAGATGATGGAGGACAGATTGGCCGGCAGTGCCATTCCTGATTTCTATCCAGGGTAGTGGATTTTTGAGACATCAGAGGTCATGTGGACCCCGATGGCAGCATCAACATCTATATCAGAGTAGCGCAGCGGTAGCATGGATTTGTTGTCTGCGGAGGACCATACCTGTCGCCTCAGTGTGAGTAGAGACAGAGGTCGTGCTCCCTATGTGGTTAATCAAGATATATTCTGGCAGACTGAGCGACGACCACCTGCATTGAGCGGATGAGTTTGTGCTGCCCAGTTGGAGGGCACCACGGCAGTGGATCGAGATGTCGCTGGTGTGATTCCATCATAGCAGTCGGAGTTAGAGCACTCTGCATTCCGGCATGGATTAGAGGTAGAGTTGTTACCACTTGCACTAGAGGTACAGGTTACTGTTGGTGTTGTGCATGTGGAGGAGGCTTGTGGATCATGTCCAGTGCAGTTGGGGCCGCGAGTTATGCCGGCAGACTTATTGGTGTTGGTAGTAGTTCTGTGTTTTGACCCAGTGCTTGGGATTGGTTGGCACAGTGCCACATGATGTTTGACTGCGGAGAGAGAAGGCTATGACCTTCTACGAGGCAGACAAGTGAGGCTTGTTTGTTGAGACAGTGAGAGCACACAGGTTGCAGCGACAGTGTGAGAGGTGCCTACGGCGGCACCGGGACTCAAGGATATTCCTATTGCCCGTGAGATCCCTGGTGTGAGTCCACTCGAGCCGATGTTTATGCCGCCAGATAGGGAGATTGAGATTGCGATTGATGTGGTTCTGGAAACTGCGCCAACCTCAATAGCACCTCATGGATATTATCTGTAGAGCTGGGAGAGTTGATGGCACAGGTGCAGGGATCTGATGGATCGAGGGTCTGTTTGACCTAGTGCCACACCGTTGGTACACGGTGGTGATGCCACGTTGTTGATACACGACGGTGAGGGTACCTTTGTGGTTTGAGCACAGGCAGGTCCGGATATTATTTAGGACCTTTTGATGGAGTTATAGTCCGGCAGTTGTTTGTTTGTGATGCGTGTACCTGTTTGGAATCTTACAACTGAGTATTTCGCCAAGATGGTGTTCAGGACACGGTAGGGGCATTATGAGTACGGTAAGGCCAGATTGAATGACTAATGCCCCGTCGCCTTTAAGATTTGAGGAATTGTGTGTTCCAGCTGTACTTGGACGGATTGGTTAATATGTTCTGCATAGGTATTGGAGGGACTCCCAGAGTGACTTGGAGCTTGTGGAGCACTTGTGGATGGTACTGCAATGTCTGTGTGAAGGAAGCCGTGTGCCGAATTGTTGAGGTGCAACTTTTAGCTTCGGGAACATACCTGCTTGGGCCACATTATTCTAGCCGTTGGAGCGGCGGTGCAAGTCCGGCCAAGATGGATGCTATTTGAGATTGGCCGAGACTGACATTTATTGTTGAGACGAGAAGTTTCTTGGACTGGGCAGTGCCAGCAGAGCTGGATGAATGGATGATTAGACTGATACCAGCGCCGATTTTAGCATCGCCAGTGATGGGAGATGGATTTGCGAGATACAGTGATGCCTCCCATAGTGGCTATGGAGTTATAATTGGATTATTGATGAGCATCCAGTATCACCCCGACAGGGCCACTGTGGTGGCGGATACCTGGAGTAGGAGAGCTTTGGGGTTGAGTTTAATGATTCCACAGCTGGCGCTGTGAAGGACCATTATGGTGTTCAGGGTTTGAGATTGTCCCGTGTAGAGTTATTATAGGATCCACAAGGATCTAAATAGGTACTATCAAACAACTAGAGGGGGGGGTGAATAGGTGTAATACTTAAAAACTCAATCTCAGTGCAAAATAAAAACCAATGCGGAAAATAAAAACAGCACACCGAGATATACGTGGAAACTCCAATCCAGGAGAAAACCCACGGGACCAACACGCAATAACAATCCACTAAGAATAGAAGAATAACAAGGTGATTACCGACTCCACGGACTCAAACCCCTCCTTCAGCTTCTTCGGACCTTGCGCTGACCGGTTGGATATCCACGCAATAACAATCCCTAAGAAAAGAAGAATAACAAGGTGATTACCGTCTCCACGGATTTAACCCCTCCTTCAATTTCTTGGACCTCGCGCTCCACCGATTTTGCACGCCCACTGCACACGTTCGAATCCACGAACGCCACTCGAATCCACGAGCACACATTTCGAATCCACGAAACGCCTTTAGCACACCGAATCCACGATGCCACGTCGAATCCACGACGCAAACTCAGTCGATAAGAATATTGACTTCGATGGTGATCCTTTGCTTAGATTCTCAATGAGGAACCGTAGAAGAAATCTCTAAGCAAAGATTAGATCAATTCGACAAAAGATATGTTCTTGAAAGAACCATCGAATTGACCTAAAAGAGGCTATAAAGAAGAACGATGAAAACCTAGCCTCTAGGGTTGCTCTCAAGAGTTTTATAAAAAAATCGGCCGTAGCTCCCCCCTTTTTTGAGAAACCCTAAATGTCTATTTATAGTTTAGAAACCTTTGGAAAGAGATAAGAATCAAAAACATACCTTATCTGGAAATTTTCAGGACGGCGATCCGGATCGGATTTACTGCGATCCGGATCGTCGTAACGAGATTGACGATTCCAGAAAACCAAGGGTTCGGGATCCGGATTGCAAGGTCCGATCCGGATCGTTCATGCAATTCAGCAAAGTCCCATGTTCGGGATCCGGATCGAAATGGCCTAGGATCCGGATTGAAAATGCCAATGAACAATCACCCTTCGGGATCCGGATTGGATTGTCTGATCCGGATCCTGAACATGTCCCATGTCCAGTTTTTGATTTTTATGCAATTAAAAATTCATCCAAGTGTTTCTACACTATAAGAAAGTATTCGGATCACCAAAATTATTTAGTTAAACATACCTGATCCTCTTGAATACTTTCTTCTTGAGATTGATGTAACTGATCCACAATTCTTCAACTTCAATCTTCAAGACTCAAGACACTGAGTGTCAACTTGAGCTCTTGTTGAATCTTCTCTAAGTCTTTGATTGCTGATTGACAATTTGATCCCTTTAAGACCCCGACTCAACTCACTGACTTGACTCACGAAATATGCCAATACCAAAATGCCGTAACATCCCGGAGGATCCCTTTTGATGGTAGATGGTGGCTGAGCAGTCCACTCGGGTGGTCAGGTTTTGAGAGTGACCGAGTGAGGACCCCGACTTGTTAAGGCTTCTTCCCTTCTTGGATGATCGCGTGGGGGTGTTTTTGGTTGCACTGGTTATTCTTCCCTTTTCCCCCAGCCTTGGTTGGAGTCCCTGAGGTTTTTCCACGTCTCAGCTTAGGAGGGTTATGCTTTTGAATCCCTCGCCCGTGATTAACTCTTTTCCTTTGAGATCTGTGAGAGTTTGGAGTACGAGGGATGCCCGTTGCGAATTCTGGCTCGTGAGATGAGAGAATTACGCAATTGGGCCATGCCGTACTGGTTGTTATTGCTGAGGGGTAATCACAGGGAGTGACAGGTGACTTGAGAGCTGGAGACGGCGGTGTTGAGTACCTACCCTAGTTTCGAGACTCCATTTTGAGTTGCGTTAGTTTCGAGGACGAAACTTTCTTTCAGTGGGGGAGGATGTGGTGACCCGGATCTCTGCAGGGCTTCTACAGTGTGACTAGCAGCTTCTTGAGGCCTATGTGGTGTGTCGGCGGTGTTTCTGCACCAATTTGGACACAAGTGATGGACTTCGGGTGTTAAATGGATCACGTGGGTAGTCGGATGACCCCGATGAATGTTTAGAAGTGGTTTCGCGTGAAACAGATATTAAAATTGGACTCAGCGTGAAAATTTGGAGTAAGAACACCTTTCCGGATGCTTTCGGCAATTTTTAGAAATGGAATTTGGCAAAACGGACAACGGATTTGGATTCAGCGCGCAAAAATGATCAAGATGGACTATTTACTTGTATTTTTCAAAGTCCGGATGCAAAAACACAATTTTCGAGGCATAGGACACTGTTTCGGCTGCCGGGGGGCAGCGCCGGCGGCGGGCAGCGGCGCTGGGCGCTCGGTCCATGGGGAAGGCGTGCACCGGGAGAGGGACGCGTGGCAGCTCCCGGTTGGCAGGCGCAGCGAGCGCGGTTCATGGGGCGCGCGGTCTGGTGCATGGACCGGCGGGCGACACGTGGCAGCTTGTGGTTGGTTGGTCTTCGTACGCCGGGTGCACACAACGCAGCGGAGCAGGCCGGGGCAGGTGGCCGTACGGCGGGGCAGGTGGCCGTACACGCGGGGCAGGCGCGCGACGTGCGCGGGGGCAGCCCCCGTCGGCGCCACGTGGCGCGACCGCAGCGGCTGGCGCCTCTGTACGCTGTGCGGCGTGCCACGTGGCACTCAGGGATTGGCCCAATTTGCTATTTGCTGTTCTGGGACACGTGGCGCTCTAGGGTTGATTCGGGCTTTGACGGTTTGGGGTACGTTTTCGGTGTACTGTAGCAGCCCGAAAGATTCGGGCGCCCGAATGTGGGGACACAGATGGAATTATCTGAATTGTTTGGTTGGGCTATATAAACCTCCACTTGGGCCGCGGATTCGAGCCCTTTCCCGAGCCAATCTTCAGTTGAGGCTTGAAGAGAAAATGTTCTTCATCTTGTGCTCTATCTCGTGATGGATTCTCAGATTTTTTTTGGAGGCCTCGACATCCGCGTTTTCTGCGATGCGGCGCACTGCGACGTTTCTTGGATTTTGGCTTCCACCGTCACTTTTCAGTCCGCGAGACACCCTGGATCACCCCGATGGAATTTTGAGCCAATTTTTGTGGCAGCACGTTCACGAGAAGTAATGCTTCGTTTTCCATGTTGATCACATCTCGGCATTTCGAGTTTTTGGCACAGTTCCCGAGGTGTTTTGGTGACCCCTTTTCTGCTGTGAGATTTTGGACAGCGGAGGCTTGTCGATTTTCTATCTTGACCTACAAGCATCGGAATGAGGCATTTAAGGACTCGATTGATATCTATTCTTCGAGAGGAACTCGCTCGTATTTTTATTGGATTTTTCTGAGGACTCTTCGAAGGTGAGATTTAAGCTTCTTTGGGGTTGTATCCCGCAGTTTACGCAGTGTTGAGGATGCCGGCATACCACCTTGTTTAATTTGTATTTTGGCCTACAAGTGTCGGAACGGTGCGTATAAATACTCGTTTTGGGGCTACTCGTCGCGAGGATCGCAACCGTGATTTTTCCGGGATTTTTAGAGGACTGCACGCAGGTGAAAACCCCTTTTTACTGTGCTGGTTGGAGAAAATAGCATATGCTGTTTTGTATGTGTGGGATTTGATTGTTGTGTTGTGGTGTGGCTGTGGACAGCTTAACAGAGGACTTGACTGTGTTTTTGGCTGCAGTGTTTGTTAGAGCGAAGGCTTGCGCAACTGTATACCGAGGGTGTAGTTTCAGCGGATTTTGGATAGCGTGTGGCTGCGGACTTCACCGACTTCGGCTTTGCCTGCAGAAAGCGTTACAGGTGGGTTGCCTTGTCCCCAGAACCGGTGGACGGTTCTCTAATTCTATGTTAGAAAGCATGCATGATTAAATGTACAATTAATAGATTTGAGATGTAAGCATGGAACGTGGCCTAGATCTTGTGGATTAATGCTTACCTAATTATTGTACATGTTATTTAATCATTGGCCTATTCATGCGGGTTTGACATTTTGTAGTAGCGGGTTTTTAGCATGCCATATTAGCACATAGTATTTTACGAGGATTGATCATTCGAGGGGACAGGATATTATATCTATGTGCGGGTTTTACTCTGAGGAGTTATTATGGATTATGGATCATGGATTTTGGGCAGGTGTAGTCCATAGATGATTTTCGCATGAGTTTATATTTATGTGAAGCTACTATCGATTATACTTCCTTTTTCTTGCTTGAGGACAAATGCATGCTTGTATGGACATCTAGATAGGCCATCTTTTACTGCTACACTTTCATATTGGGACTTGACTTAGGAGAAACCATCTTTGCTTCTTTTCTCCTTTTTGTCAGTCATATGGTTCATGTTGCTCGGGTTCGAGCAGGGATTTGGGATAGTGTAGCTGGGATCTTGGTGTCGGGGACAGGTTGTACTGGATTGTGGTTGGCAGGGTTTCCGGCGACCACGGATATTTGGCGATTGGCCGGGTGTGGGTTGTTGCACCAGGTTGTGGTTTGTGGGGTATTGCGACAACCGCGGACATTGGGCGGTTGACCGGAGGTTGCTTATGCATCAGATTAGGTATCTGGTTTCTTTAGTGGATGGAGTTTCCCACTTATTGTCTACTGTTGCATCAGATTAGGGATCGGGTTTCCCTTTAGTGGATGGGTTTTTCCACTTTGATCAGAGTCATGATCCAGTCCTGCTATATGGTGATACTTGTTACAGTGATACTTTACTCGTGCGGGTCGCTCCCCTCGAGTGCCACTCCGGAGTAGGCGATTTACACATCGGCCAGTGAGTGCTAGACATTGAGTATCGGCCGGCGAGAGCCAGACCTTGAGTATGGTCAGTGAGTACCGATTTGTTAACAGATACTTGAGACAATTTGAGCAGGCAGTGTGGTGACCTGGATCTTTGCAGGGCTTCTACAGTGTGACCAGCAGCTTCTGGAAGCCTACGTGGCATGTCGGCGGTGTTCGTGCGCCAATTTGGACACAAGTAATGGACTCGGGGCTTAGAATAGATCACGTGGGTAATCAGGGGACCCCGTCGGATGTTTAGAGGAGTTTACGCGCAGAATGGATGTCAAATTTAGGCTCAGCGCGAAATTCGGATTAAAAATACCTTTTCGGGAGCCCCCGGCAATTTATAGGATTGGAATTTGGCAAAATGGACGCCGGATTTGGACTCAGCGCGCGAAAACGGTCAAGATGGGCTATGTACTTGTTTTTTTCGGTGTTGCTACAGTAAAAGTACTGTTCACCGGCCGGAACAGTAACTCCGGCAACGGCCGGCGGCGGCGGGCAGCAGCGGAAGGCGGCGGAGGGCGCTCGGGCAGGCGGCTAGCGGCCGCGGGCAGGCGCTGAGGGCGCGGGCAGGTGCGCGGTCCACCGCGGAGGGCGTGCGCCGGGAGCGGGCCACGTGGCGCTTTCCTGTTGGCCGGCGCAGCAGGCGCGGTCCACGAAACTTGGGCCCGGGTGCACGGTGAACCGAGTGGACACGTGGCAGACGGTTATTGGTGCGGTGTTGTGCGCGCGGTCCACGCAAGGAGTGGGGCAGTTGACCGGGGCAGGTGGCCGTACGGCGGGGCAGGTGGCCGTACGGGCGGGGCAGGCGCTACGTGCGCGGTGCACGGCGCGCGACGTGCGCGGTGCACGGTTGCCGGGGCCACATGGCGCGATGCCACTGGCGGGCGCAGGTGCGCCGGGTGCAGCGGGGCCCGGGGGAGCGGTGTAGTGGGCCACGTAGCGGGCCTGGGTCGTTTCGGGCTTGCACAGTAATGGGCCGGGCCCATTACTGTAGCAGTCCGAACGATTCGGGCGCCCGAATCTCGGGACAAAATGGGATTTTTCCCAATTGTTCCTCCAGCACTATAAATACCTGCCCGAGCCTTCTTCTTTAGCTCTTTTCTCCCAAACCGCACATCTTCTGCCCGAGCTTCCTATTGATGAATTGTTCCCCTCTAAGTTCTTGATCTTCCTGCCAAGTTCTAGGATTTTACGAGCAAGCATTCCGAGATTTTGGATTTTACGGCGCGGCGCGACGTTGCATTTCCTGTGATCTTCTTCGGCGCAGCAGCAGTGTTTTAGCTCCCCTGGTCTACCCCGAGATCATTTTTCTGTGATTCTTGCGCTGACAGACTCCTAAGAGGTAGGGCTTCATCTTTCGTATTGATCGCACTTTCCCGTTTCGAGTTTTTGGCACGGATTGCGAGGCAACACTGTGACCCATTTTCTGTTTGGCTTTGTGGGATAGCATCGAGGTGTTTTGGCCATATCTTTGCGCACGAGCGTCAGACAGAAACGAGCTTATACAACTTTTTCATCTTCAGATCGCAAGGAACGCGCTCGTATTTTTCTTGGATTTTTCCGAGATTTCATCAGAGGTGAGAATCACTGTTTCTCTGTGTACAGTGCTACAGTCTTTTTGTGCTGAAATCTTTTGAGTGTACCACCTTGTCGAATTTATATCTTGGCTTACCGAACTCAGTTTTGGGCGTGCAAGCTCCGTTGCGAAGCTATCGACGCGAGGATCGCGGTGATATTTTTCTGGGAATTTTCTGGGCTCTTGCTGCAGGTGAAAATTAAGCATTTCTGGGACTGTTGTTGTATGTGTGTGTGAGAGCAGATTTTGGAATGTATGTGTAATAGTGGACTTTGTATTGTGCCAGGAGGGTTACGGGTGTGCTGAACATATTGGAACAAGGGATTAGAGTTATCTGGTGTTTTCAGCTGTTGGCCTTTGGACAGCCAGCGTTTCAGGTGGGTGCCTTATTCCCAGAACCGGTGGGCGGTTCTCTAAATTTTTATATGTTAGAATTGCATGCAGGTGTATGGTACAATGGCTGGGATTGATCGGTAAGCCTAACAATGTGGATTTTATGGGAATTGCAAGTGAATTATTCATTGTATGAAAATGGTATTAATCAAACATTCATGTTGATGATTAGTGGAAGCTTTCCTAAGGCAAGGTTACCCTATATGATTGATTATCATGCCATATTAGCACATAACCTTTTATGAGGCTTTCTAGATACTTGATTCGCGTTGCTCGGGTTCGAGCAGGGATTTGGGATAGTGTAGCTAGGGTCCTGGTGTCGGGGACAGGTTGTGCCGGATGGTGATAGGTTGTGGTTCGTGAGGTATTGCGGCAACCGCGGACATTGGGCGGTTGACCGGAGATGGTTTATGCATCAGATTGGGTATCAGGCTTCTCTAGTGGATGGAGTTTCCCACTTGTTGAGTTTCATTATACCAGATTGGGGATCGGGGTTTCTTTTAGTGGACGGGGTTTTCCACTTTGATCAGAGTTGTGATCCAGTCCTGCTATATCGTGATACTTGTGACAGAGATACTTGTTACTGAGTTACTTTACTCGTGTGGGTCGCTCCCCTCGAGTACCACTCCGGAGTGTGTGTCAGACAGACTTTGAGTCCTTGAGACTCCTTTGCTTCGGTGTTATGCATCAGCTGGCATACCCGTTGCGGTAGGCAGAGCCAGACAGACTTTGAGTCCTTGAGACTCCTTTGCTTCGGTGTTATGCAGCAGCTGGCATACCCGTTGCGGCAGGCAGAGCAGGCAGTACCAGTGTCTACTGGTGGTCGGATTGGGTTATTTAGGCAGGCTTCTAGACACTAATGCATACTTTCAGTTGTGTTTAGACCAGTACTAGTGTTGTCGGGAACCGTTCAGGGTTTAACGGTAGTCCCGAGGTCGTTGTGAGATTTTCGACCGTTGTGTGAGAGGTTGAGCATCTTGAGTCTATCCGTTCTGAGAGAGAGGGCATGGATTTTGACTATAGCCTGCATGAGCCACTACTCGATAGCGAGTTAGTCCGTTTGGACGCCCTACGTAATTCCTGCCCGTCAGCGGGAGGTGGTTGTAGGTGGGCGCAGGTTTGACTGGACCCGATGTGGCAGTCAGCTTGATTGGGTCGATTGCGCACCACGTGTGCGGGTGTTGCATATCTTTATCAGAGTTTCCCCATTGGAGCTTTTAGATAGAGGCATGGTAGCTGTAGAGTGTCTCCAGCTTCTTCTTTCAGTTTTATTGCATTGGTTATCTTTTGTCTCTAGTAGTCTTGGTGGGCAGATCGTCGGGCCTAGTGGCGATACCCACTGAGAACTCCCTTTTTGCATAGTTCTCACGCCCGTTGGGGGTTTTTCCCCCTTTTTGTCCTTTCTCTCCCTTGTTTTGCAGAGTCTTGGCGGGTGTTGCCGTTTCTGCGGTTGCTGTTCGCGGTGAGGGAGTAGCGAGCTAGATCCTGACCCATTGGAGAGTAGCTGTACCCCCCCTTTGAGGAGATCTTCAGCATAGTCGGTAGATTAGTATTTATTTCCTTTTTGAGAGACTGATGTAGTGAGGATATGATGTATTGAGAGCTGGTACACTGATGTTTTATTTGAGATATCTCCCTGTTGAGCTATGAGTTTTGTACTCGAGGTTATTGTATGATTATCATTTTTGGGAGATGGACCTTGTTGTTTTATCTTCAGTTGTACAGTGGTTGATTTTATTTCTATAGCAGTTTTATCTTTTAGCTCTGATATCTGTTAGCTGTAGCTCTTTTTGCAGGTAGGACGCTTCGCCTATGCGGGTTTGGCATAGGTGGCGGATCTGTTGGCGAGCCCGGGTCGAAGTTTCGACCCCGGGGCGTGACAGATTAGGTGGTATCAGAGCTTAGGGATAGGTCAGTTGGGACTTAGGAAACCCTAGGCTTTCGGCGGACCGTAGGATGATAAGGCGCGAGGGACGCGACATTTTGCGAAAGTCGGCGATTTATTTGTTTGACTCTTCCTGTGAGTGAAGAGGGATCGACATATTCTATTTCTGTGGGACAGCTATGTTGGCTGTAGACAACATAAGGTTACAGAAATAGAGGGATGTCTTTGACTTTCGCTAGATTGGGTCGAGTGTTTGGGGTGTGCTGATTTGCGGTTTGTCGTGGCGAGCGGTGTCTCCCCGACTTTGGGCCCTGACCCGGGTGCACTTTGGTGCAGCAGTTGGGTCTGAGCTAGTTGTTTCAGGCCGGATACCAGATTGGAGTCAGAGAGCTCCGGACCCAGATGACAGGATTGTCAGAGTCTTATCGGCGGCAGTGTGAGTGAGCATCTGATTTTTGTGACACAGTTGTTGGAGCAGCGGGCAGCTCGACAGTGCTTCCTTCTGAGACCACCCGGTTGCAGTATCCTCAGGGGCGGGGATTTCTATGGTACCGATGGAGTGCGTAGCCCCCTTCGCGCCAATGTTTAGTGCCGAGGCGCCGAGGCAGGGTGGATAATTGACAGCTGATGAGCTATGGGACACCAATGATCAGTTGAGCCAGTTTCGGCAGGTGAACCACCCCGATTCATAGTATTAAGTTTGGAGCCTCTTGGGGTAGAATCGTGGTTGGTGGTGATGGAGAGACTATTTGGCGGCCTCCTAGTGTCAAAGGGTTTACGCAGTTGTCGAACTGCGCGCTCTATGATTTGAGGGATGAGGCGCATAGGATATGCGTGGCTGAGAGTGGATTGCGCCAGGATACCTTTCCGTTTATTCGGACCCTCTTTGCAGGTTTTGGATTTTGGGGTGCTTCGATGGTGGAGGCAGTGTTTATGGAGCTGGCGCTGCAGTTCTTTTGGATGGGGATCTGCTGCCAGAGGCAAGTTCTGGATAGAGGCGTATGATGCCAGATGATGGAGGATAGATCGGCCGGCAGAGACATTTTCGTTTTCCCTTCCAGGATGGTGGATATCCTTGTGGATGGATTATGTAAAGCTTACCCAAAGGGGATGTTACCCTGTGTGATTGATAACTGGCATGTTTGGGGTGCAATATATGTGATTGAGGGGTGAGCTTAGTAAGGATAATTGTATAAGGAATTGTATGAATCAATTGTGCTTGGTCGTATGGCGATGATATCCAGGTAGATTTCTGAGACGTCAGAGGTTGGGTGGACCTCGATGACGGCATCAGCCCTTTTATCAGAGTGGCGCAGCGGTAGCGTGGATTGGCTGTCTGCGAGAGACCACATTCGTCACCTCAGTGTGAGCATGGACAGAGGTCGTGCTCCATTTGTGATTGGTCTAGATATTTTGGCAGGCTGAGCGACGACCACTTGCATCGAGTGGATGAATCTGTGCCGCCCGGTTGGAGGGCGCCACGGTAGTGGATTGAGTTGTCGCAGGGGTGATTTCATCACAGCAGTCGGAGTTAGGACATGTTGCATTCCTGCATGGACTAGAGGTAGAGTCGTTACCACATGCACTTGAGGTACAGGTTACTGTTGGCATTGTGCAGGTGGGGGAGGCTTGTGGATCATGTCCAGTGCAGCAGAGGCCGTGAGTTATGCCGGCAGACTTATTGGTATTTGTGGCAGTTCAGTGTTTTGACCCAGTGCTTGGGATCGGTCGGCATAGTGCCACAGGATGTTTGACTGCTGAGAGAAAGGACTTTGATTTTCTGCGAGGTAGATAATAGAAGGCTTGTTTGTTGAGACTGTTAGAGCACACAGGTTACAGCGACAGTGTGAGGGGTGCCTACGGCGGCAGCGGGACTTAAGGATATCCCTATTGCTCGTGAGATCCCGGGTGTGAGTCCACCTGAGCCGATGATTATGCCGCCTGTTAGGGAGATTTAGATTGCGGTTGACGTGGTTCTGGAGACCGCGCCAACCTCAATAGCACCGCTTGGATATTATCTATAAGAGCTGGGAGAGTTGATCGCACCGGTGCAGGGATCTGTTGGATCGAGGGTCTGTTTGACCTAGTGCCACGTCGTTGATATACGACGGTGAGAGCCCTTTGGGATTGGAGCCCAGGCACGTCCAGGCATTATTTAGAATCTTTTGATGGAGCTATGTTCCGGCAGTTATTGTATGATACCTGCACCAATATGGAATTTCAGCTGAGGGCTTTGTCTAGATGGTGTTCAGGACACGGTAGGGGCATTATGAGTACAGTGAAGCCAATGGAATGACTAATGCCCTGTCGCCTTTAAAATTGAGGAATTTCGTGTTCCAGTTGGACTTGAACGGATTGTTAGCGGCATCCTCCAGGGATATTTTGGTTTTACCCCCCCCTCCCTAAGTGATTTAGAGCTTGTGCAGCATTTGTAGATGGTGTGACAAGGTCTGTGAGGATGGAGCTTTATGCCAAGTTGTTTTGGTACAAGTTTTAGCTTCGAGAGCATATCTTCCTGGATTACATATTCTAGCCGTAGGGGCGGCGGTGGAAATCTGGCCAAAATGGATGCTATTTAAGACCGGCTGAGATCGACGGTTATTGTTAGGGTGGGGAGCTTGTGGATCGGATAGTGCCAGCAGGGCTTGTGGAGCGGATGATGAGATTGGTACCAGCGCCGATTTTAACCTTGTCAGTGGTGGGAGATGGATTTGCGAGTTATAGTGATACCTCCCGTAGTGGCTGTAAAGCTACCATTGGAATTTGTTGAGCATCCAGTATCACCCCGACAGAGCCACTGTGGTGGCGGATACCTGGAGCAGAAGAGCTATTTGAGAGTCGAGTTTGACGGTTCCATAGCTGGCACTGTGTGGGGCCATTCTTGTGTACAGGGTTTGAGTTGTGTCCCTGAGGATCCCTTTTGATGAAAGGCTGCGGCTGAGCAATCCACTTGGGTGGTTGAGTTTTGAGGACGACCGAGTGTGAACCCCTACTTGTTAGGGCCCCTTTTCTGTGCAGGTGTTTGTGTGGATGGGTTTCGGGTCGCTTTGGTTGAGTTGGCTCTTGGTGGTGATTTTAGTGCTTGTTGCACTGGCTGTTCGTTCTTCTCCCCCGATCTTTTGTCGGAGTCCCTGAGGTTTTTTTTTTTTTTTTTTTTTTTGCGTCTCAGCTCAGGAGTGTTATGTTTTGGACCTCTCGCCCGTGATTGACTCGCTTCTTTTGAGCCCTGTGAGAGTTTAGAGTACGAGGGACACCCGTTGCGAATTCCGGCTCGCGAGGTAAGGGAATTGCGCAATCGGGCTATGCCGTACTGGTTGTTGCTGTTGTCGTTGCTGAGGAGTAATCACGGGGAGTGATAGGTGACTTGGGAGCTGGAGACGGCGGTGTTGAGTATTGACCCCTGGTTTCTGAGACTCATTGGGAGTTGCTTTAGTTTCGAGGACGAAACTTTCTTTTAGTGGGGGAGGATGTGGTGACCCGGATCTTTGCAGGGCTTCTACAGTGTGACCAGCAGCTTCTGGAAGCCTACGTGGCATGTCGGCGGTGTTCGTGCGCCAATTTGGACACAAGTAATGGACTCGGGGCTTAGAATAGATCACGTGGGTAATCAGGGGACCCCGTCGGATGTTTAGAGGAGTTTACGCGCAGAATGGATGTCAAATTTAGGCTCAGCGCGAAATTCGGATTAAAAATACCTTTTCGGGAGCCCCCGGCAATTTATAGGATTGGAATTTGGCAAAATGGACGCCGGATTTGGACTCAGCGCGCGAAAACGGTCAAGATGGGCTTTGTACTTATTTTTTTCGGTGTTGCTACAGTAAAAGTACTGTTCACCGGCCGGAACAGTAACTCCGGCAACGGCCGGCGGCGGCGGGCAGCGGCGGAAGGCGGCGGAGGGCGCTCGGGCAGGCGGCTAGCGGCCGCGGGCAGGCGCTGAGGGTGCGGGCAGGTGCACGGTCCACCGCGGAGGGCGTGCGCCGGGAGCGGGCCACGTGGCGCTTTCCTGTTGGCCAGCGCAGCAGGCGCGGTCCACGGAACTTGGGCCCGGGTGCACGGTGAACCGAGTGGACACGTGGCAGACGGTTATTGGTGCGGGGTTGTGCGCGCGGTCCACGCAAGGAGTGGGAAAGTTGACCGGGGCAGGTGGCCGTACGGCGGGGCAGGTGGCCGTACGGGCGGGGCAGGCGCGACGTGCGCGGTGCACGGCGCGTGACGTGCGCGGTGCACGGTTGCCGGGGCCACGTGGCGCGATGCCACTGGCGGGCGCAGGTGCGCCGGGTGCAGCGGGGCCCGGGGGAGCGGTGTAGTGGGCCACGTGGCGGGCCTGGGTCGTTTCGGGCTTGCACAGTAATGGGCCGGGCCCATTACTGTAGCAGTCCGAACGATTCGGGCGCCCGAATCTCGGGACAAAATGGGATTTTTCCCAATTGTTCCTCCAGCACTATAAATACCTACCCGGGCCTTCTTCTTTGGCTCTTTTCTCCCAAACCGCACATCTTCTGCCCGAGCTTCCTCTTGATGAATTGTTCCCCTCTAAGTTCTTGATCTTCCCGCCAAGTTCTAGGATTTTACAAGTACGCATTCCGAGATTTTGGATTTTACAGCGCGGCGCGACGTTGCATTTCCTGTGATCTTCTTCGGCGCAGCAGCAGTGTTTTAGCTCCCCTGGTCTACCCCGAGATCATTTTTCTGTGATTCTTGCGCTGACAGACTCCTAAGAGGTAGGGCTTCATCTTTCGTATTGATTGCGCTTTCCCGTTTCGAGTTTTTGGCACGGATCCCGAGGCAACACTGTGACCCATTTTCTGTTTGGCTTTGTGGGACAGCATCGAGGTGTTTTGGCCATATCTTTGCGCACGAGCATCAGACGGAAACGAGCTTGTACAACTTTTTCATCTTCAGATCGCAAGGAACGCGCTAGTATTTTTCTTGGATTTTTTCGAGATTTCATCAGAGGTGAGAATCACTGTTTCTCTGTGTACAGTGCTACAGTCTTTTTGTGCTGAAATCTTTTGAGTGTACCACCTTGTCGAATTTATATCTTGGCTTACCGAACTCAGTTTTGGGCGTACAAGCTACCGTTGCGAAGTTATCGACGCGAGGATCGTGGTGATATTTTTCTGGGAATTTTCTGGGCTCTTGCTGCAGGTGAAAATTAAGCATTTCTGGGACTGTTGTTGTATGTGTGTGTGAGAGCAGATTTTGGAATGTATGTGTAATAGTGGACTTTGTATTGTGCCAGGAGGGTTACGGGTGTGCTGAACTTATTGGAACAAGGGATTAGAGTTATCTGGTGTTTTCAGCTGTTGGGCTTTGGACAGTCAGCGTTTCAGGTGGGTGCCTTATTCCCAGAACCGGTGGGCGGTTCTCTAATTTTTTATATGTTAGAATTGCATGCAGGTGTATGGTACAATGGCTGGGATTGATCGGTAAGCCTAACAATGTGGATTTTATGGGAATTGCAAGTGAATTATTCATTGTATGAAAATGGAATTAATCAAACATTCATGTTGATGATTAGTGGAAGCTTTCCTAAGGCAAGGTTACCCTATATGATTGATTATCATGCCATATTAGCACATAACCTTTTATGAGGCTGGTTTATGCATTGGGATAGGATTATGTAGTTATGTGCAGGCTCTACTCTGAGGAGCCATTATATATTGAGGATTATGGACAGGTATGGTCATTGATAATTTTGGCATGAGGTTTATTTCCTTTATTCTTCCTTGAGGACAAATGCATGCTTGTATGGACATATAGCTAGGCCACCTTTTACTGCTACACTTTCATGTTGGGATTTGACTTAGGAGAAACCATGTTTGTTCTTTCTCCTTTCTTTCTAGATACTTGATTCGCGTTGCTCGGGTTCGAGCAGGGATTTGGGATAGTGTAGCTGGGGTCCTGGTGTCGTGGACAGGTTGTGCCGGATGGTGATAGGTTGTGGTTCGTGAGGTATTGCGGCAACCGCGGACATTGGGCTGTTCACCGGAGATGGTTTATGCATCAGATTGGGTATCAGGCTTCTCTAGTGGATGGAGTTTCCCACTTGTTGAGTTTCATTATACCAGATTGGGGATCGGGGTTTCTTTTAGTGGACGGGGTTTTCCACTTTGATCAGAGTTGTGATCCAGTCCTGCTATATCGTGATACTTGTGATAGAGATACTTGTTACTAAGTTACTTTACTCGTGTGGGTCGCTCCCCTCGAGTACCACTCCGGAGTGTGCGTCAGACAGACTTTGAGTCCTTGAGACTCCTTTGCTTCGGTGTTATGCATCAGCTGGCATACCCGTTGCGGCAGGCAGAGCCAGACAGACTTTGAGTCCTTGAGACTCCTTTGCTTCGGTGTTATGCAGCAGCTGGCATACCCGTTGCGGCAGGCAGAGCAGGCAGTACCAGTGTCTACTGGTGGTCGGATTGGGTTATTTAGGCATGCTTCTAGACACTAATGCATACTTTCAGTTGTGTTTAGACCAGTACTAGTGTTGTCAGGAACCGTTCGGGGTTTAACGGTAGTCCCGAGGTCGTTGTGAGATTTTCGACCGTTGTGTGAGAGGTTGAGCATCTTGAGTCTATCCGTTCTGAGAGAGAGGGCATGGATTTTGACTATAGCCTGCATGAGCCACTACTCGATAGCGAGTTAGTCCGTTTGGACGCCCTACGTAATTCCTGCCCGTCAGCGGGAGGTGGTTGTAGGTGGGCGCAGGTTTGACTGGACCCGATGTGGCAGTCAGCTTGATTGGGTCGATTGCGCACCACGTGTGCGGGTGTTGCATATCTTTATCAAAGTTTCCCCATTGGAGCTTTTAGATAGAGGCATGGTAGTTGTAGAGTGTCTCCAGCTTCTTCTTTCAGTTTTATTGCATTGGTTATCTTTTGCCTCTAGTAGTCTTGGTGGGCAGATCGTCGGGCCTAGTGGCGATACCCACTGAGAACTCCCTTTTTGCGTAGTTCTCACGCCCGTTGGGGGTTTTTCCCCATTTTTGTCCTTTCTCTCCCTTGTTTTGCAGAGTCTTGGCGGGTGTTGCCATTTCTGCGGTTGCTGTTCGCGGTGAGGGAGTAGCGAGCTAGATCCTGACCCATTGGAGAGTAGCGGTACCCCCCCTTTGAGGAGATCTTCAGCATAGTCGGTAGATTAGTATTTATTTCCTCTTTGAGAGACTGATGTAGTGAGGATATGATGTATTGAGAGCTGGTACACTGATGTTTTATTTGAGATATCTCCCTGTTGAGCTATGAGTTTTGTACTCGAGGTTATTGTATGATTATCATTTTTGGGAGATGGACCTTGTTGTTTTATCTTCAGTTGTACAGTGGTTGATTTTATTTCTATAGCAGTTTTATCTTTTAGCTCTGATATCTGTTAGCTGTAGCTCTTTTTGCAGGTAGGACGCTTCGCCTATGCCGGTTTGGCATATGTGGCGGATCTGTTGGCGAGCCCGGGTCGCAGTTTCGACCCCGGGGCGTGACAGGCAGTGCCAGTTTTTACTGGTCCATTGATTGGGTTTATTCATGCAGATATTTTTATTGTTGCACTCGTGCCTGGGGGCCGAGTGGAGTCTAGTAGCTGTATTTAGACCAGTGCTAGTGTTGTTGGGAGCCGTTTGGTTTGACGGTGGTCCCGTGTCGTTGAGAGTACTTTGACCGTTGTGTGAGAGGTTGAGCATCATGAGTCCATCCGTTCTGAGAGAGAGTGTGGATTTTGACTATAGCCTGCATGAGCCACTATTTGATAACGAGTTAGTCCGTTTGGACACCCTACATAATTCCTGCCCAGCAGTGGGAGGTGGTTGTAGGTGGGCGCAGGCTTGAGTGGACCCGATGTGGCAGTCAGCTCGATTGGGTCGATTGAGCACCTCGTGTGCGAGTGTTACATATCTTTATTAGAGTTTCCCCATTTGAGCATTTAGATAGAGGCATGGTAGCTGTTGAGTGTCTCCAGCTTTCTTGTTCAGTTTTTACTGTATTGGTTATCTTATGCCTCTAGTGGACTTAGTGGGCAGATCGTCGGGCCTGGTGGCGGTACCCACTGAGAACTCCCTTTTGGTGTAGTTCTCACACCCGTTGGGGGTTCTCCCCCTTCTTTTTCTTTCTCTCCTTTGTTTTGCAGAGTCATAGCGGGTGTTGCTGATTCTGCGGTCGCTGTTCGAGGCGAGGGAGTCGCGAGCTAGATCCCTACCTGTCTTTGGAGAGTAGCTGTTTTCCCCTCATTGGAGATTTGTAGTACAGTCAGTAGATTGTTTTACTTTTGCTTTTGAGAGATGTTTGTAGTGAGGATCTGACTTGTACTACTGAGAGCCTGTACACTGATGTATTATTTTTGAATTACCTCCCTCTTTGAGCTTATGGTTTTGTATTCAGAGGATATTGTATGAGGATTTACTTGGGGAGATGGATATTTGTATCATTATTTTCAGTTGTACAGTGAGCGGATTTCAGTTTTACAGCAGTTTTATTTTATAACTCTGATATCTATTTAGCTGTAGTACCTTTTTTGCAGGTTAGACGCTTCGCCTATGCAGGGTTTTGCATAGGTGGCGGATCTATTGGCGAGCCCGGGTCGCAATTTCGACCCCGGGGCGTGACAAGATTATTAAAGTTTCATGCTCAAAAGATGTGGAAAGAGTTACATCCCAATGAGGAGTGTGAAAACTACCACCACATGGAGGAAAGAGCTACCACCTCGGTCGTCCGAGTACTGTGTGCAGCTACCACATGTATACCAAGCATGATTTTTCTTGTTGATTAAATAAAATGCCTTTTGGAATACTTGACTCTGTCGAATTCCAAGGTTGGTATAAGGTGGGATTTTTATTGAAAGATGCTCAAAGAGCCACTCCCTACAATAAATTGACTAGATACATTATCTAACTTATTTGGGATTTCAAACATCTATCGATCTATGTGTTTCATTTTCTTTACTAAATTAATGATTTGATAAACGCATTACTCATTAGATCGTGATTGATGCTTTGAACTTGTTCAACTTTAAAGGATTTAATTTTTATAAATTTTCGTTTCATTACTTGGATATTATTGATAGATTTGGCATAATCTATTTCTTTTGATATGAAACGATGATTTTTGTTTAAAGTTGATATACAAAATTGCTTACATACTTTTTCTGGAATTTCTGGAATTTTTGTAAATTTTTCTGAAGAAAAAGTTGAAGCCGATCCGGACTGAAAAATCTGATCCGGATCCCGAACGCAGAAATTGTCTGCGGGTGGCCGATCCGGACTGGATTCACGAGCTGATCCGGACCGCGGCTAGGGTTTATTAGAAACGAAAGGGTATTTGATTTCTTTTTACCTTAAGCTTTTGTTTCTAAAATCCCAGAGCTTCTCTCTCTAGATTACAACTGATTTGGAGCATTTCAAACTCAAGTTCTTCTGATTCAAGTAAGTTTCTATGATCAAAACTCGGGCTATTCACTGTTTTTGCCCTGTTCTTCCAAAACGTGAGGAATTTCATGCATCTTTTTCGTTTTTAAACGGTTTTTGGTCAAATTTCTTTTGAAATAAGAACTCTGGGTAGATTAGTTTTGTTTGTATGCCTTGTATTCTCTTGATTAACGAATTTTTGAGCTTCGATTTCAAAAATTTCAGTTTTAGGGCATATTATGAGAATTTTTGAAAATCATGGAATTGATCTATTTTTAAAATTCTTTTTGTAAAACTAACTTGATTCCTAATCTCTGTACACGATAATGATTGTTTGGGTATAATTTTTCAATTTTTTGAAAATTAAATAATTTTTCGTGTTCTTGAGTTCTTGCTCGCAGGTTCTTCATTTTCTAACGCACTAGCAGCAATAGTTTTCGGATGGATATATACTAGTGCCCATTGCAGCAATGGTGCACACTCGAGCGACAAACAAGCTCAAAAGAGCTAAGAAAACTCAAGGGAAAGGAGACTATATTTCCTTAGATAAAACGGATTCTGAGACGGAATGAGTAAATTGGGATGAATTGATGGAAGACGACGCAGCACCTGCTGCATCAAAAAGGAAAGCCCCTGGTTCAACAAAGGCGAAGACAGCCCCTACTGCTGCCGAAAAAGGGAAAACTCCAATGGCACCAACACCTATTTCAATGAAAAGAAAAAGTGTAGCTCGAAGAATGGGATGAGCGCGAGGGATTGAGATTGAAAAACCACTAGCACATGATTCACCACCTCCAGAGGAATATGTGCCTATTAACACAGATCGACTGAAAGCATTTGAGAATCGAGAGTGTATTGGCGAACGACACGTTAATATTGCAGCTCTTCGAGATCGTTCTGCAGCTTTTGGAAATCTGATTGAACAAGCCAATCTCTCTCAAGTTTGCAAATTTCCTAAGACGTTTGGATATTGTTTGTATCTGGTACGGACCTTTTACACCAATGCACTGCAGCTTCAAGAGAATGAAGACGGACCAATGGAGTTCTATACTACGGTCCGAGGGACAAAACTCAAGATAACTCCTCAACTAGTTGGAGAAGTCTTAGGGATGAAATCCAGCATGACGGGGACTCATTACTTGAAAGGAAAAAGTTTGACAAACTCGTTGTGGCGAACAGTTGTTAATGGAATATACATGCCGGAGACACAGTCAACTAGAAATTCTGTTTACTCAAAGGAGCTTCGATCTGAGTACAGGTTTCTCAATTTCATCATATGCTACAATATTCTTCCGAACATGCAAACGAAAGTCCTACGATGGGATCGCATGCTTTTCTTATATCTGTTGGGACATTCGTCGGATGCAGTGGGTTTGAACATTAATATTCCATACATCATTTGGAATAGGATGGCACGGTATGTTGAACGTCCTCACTCAACGGAAAGACTTCTGTTCCCATTAATCATAATGAGAATTTTTAGAAAATTCAAGGTTGATACTAGCTCTTCAAGTTATCAACACAGTTTGGGAATCATTAACGATTCGATGGTTGTAAAGTCTTTGCCAAGACTACCTGATGACACACCGACTCCTCCACGTAGCAAGAAACCTTCAGTCGCTACTTCAGCAACACCCTCAAAGCAAGTACCTATGTCAGATGACGAAGCATCTGTGACTTCCATTTACAAAGAACAACAACGACTATCTTTTGAACAGGAACAAATCGCAAAAGAACAGAAGCGTATCTCTGAGGAGCTAGAAATAATAACTGCAGCTCAAATCACGTTGACGAAGAAATTCACTTCGATCAAGAAGTTGGTGAAAAAGATGTTTACTAAGATGAGATGTAGTAGCTCTGAAGATTCAGAATCTGACAATTGACTATTTGTTGATTTTTGTTTTGCAGGATTTTAGTTTTAGTTCTTACTCTTTTTAAACTTTTCACTCCCTTTATTTTTGTAATTTTGGCTAACTTCAGTGACAAAAAGGGGGAGAGAGATATGAACATTTGGACATGTTTGTGAGAACTATTCGATACTTTAAACTTGGAAGGTAAGTATGACAACAAGTTTGCTTTGTATTGTGAATGAATGCATGCCTCAACTAACTATTCGACTAACTATTTGGGCATGTAATATTACTAACAAGTTGTTTGATAACTAACATACTTATGATATTTGGAATTTAATGCTTAGATGATATGTGAATTGCTTTGATTGCTTATTTCATACATATCTGATTTTATAAATGTCATGGTGAGTATAAACTCTATCTCTCTATTTGATTTTTGAATGTTAAATTCTTGAGGTATCTAACGATTTCTTTTGTCAGGAATTATTTCTTTTGCCGAGATATAAACGTCTAATTTTAGAGTCTGTTTTAGGAGTTTATCTCATGTATTTATTTTATTTGGATCTTATTTGTAAATTTTTGTTGTATGGTGATAACAACAAAAATATCTTTTTGAATTTTCTTTAAGTGAATTTTTGTTTTGTCACGAAACCGCCAAAGGGGGAGATTGTTAAGGAATTTGTGTTGGCATATTTCGTGAAGTGGTTAAGTCTTGAAGATTGAAGATGAAGATGTTTGGATCATATACCTCAATCTCAAGAAAAAAGAATTCAAAAGGATCAGGTACGTTTAACTAAATAAGTTTGATGATTCGAATACTTCTTATAGTGTAGAAATACTTGGATGGATTTTTAATTGAATAAAAATAAAAAAACTGGACTGTTATATGTTCAGGACCCGGATCAGGGTATTCCAGTCCGGACCCCGAATGTAGGTAACTTCATGCGGAATTTCAGTCCGGATCGCCCTTGGTTCAGTCCGGACCCCGAACATGGATTCTGCAGAAATCGCATGAACAGTCCGAACCGTGCATCCTTCAGTCCGGACCCCGAACATGATTTTTTCAGGAATTCTCCGAAAAATGACGACAGTCCGGATCAAGCCAAATCCAGTCCGGACCGGCGTGCGGAAAAAATTCTGTTAAGTCAGTTTTTGATTCTTATCTTCTTCCAAAGGTTTCTAACCTATAAGTAAACCCTATTTCTCATCTTTTAGGGTACGACCGAAAATTAGAAAAATCCACAATATAGAGAAGAAAGGGAAAAACTAGATCTATTCTATGTTTTTTTATCTATATTGATTAATTTGATTCTAGGATTTCAAACTCAGATTTTGAGTAGATTCAAATTAATGAATACTTAGATGGTATTTTCGATCTATCTTTGATCTAAGTATTCGGCGGATTTTCATCACAAACAAACAACGATTTTACCAAAAATCGGCGCGTGGATTCGCGTGGCCTTGTGGACTCAAGGTGCTACCGCTCTCGTGGTTTCGGAGCGAGGTACGTTCGTGTGATCGATACGTACTACTTGGTGGAGACCGTGGATTCGGTTGGACGTCGTGGACTTGACGTTGGACGCCGTGGATTCGGCGTTGGACGCAAATCGTGGATTCGAGGCGCGTTGCGGAGCGAGCGGAGAAGATCAACTAGGAGTGTATGGAAAAAGGTTGAGTCGTGTGTGAGTACGTTATATCACCTTTGTACGTGTTTAATCTGAGTGAATTTCACCGTGTGATCGGTCCCGTGGTTTTTTACTCTTGGTTTGGAGTTTTTCACGTAAAATCTCTGCGTGTTATTTACTTTTCCGCATTGGGTTTTTGTTACGCAAAGATTTTGGAGTGTTTATTGTTTACACCTATTCACCCCCCTCTAGGTATTTTTTCTCCTATTCAGATCCATATTTAACATAACCCACACACGTGGTCCACGTCCTCGGTCTACGCGTCGGGTCTTCTGGAAAGTGTCGACCAATCAGATGGTGACACGCCACACCGCCCAGCCAATCACGTGCTGCCACGTGGCAGAGCCAATTCTCAGTGGTCCTGGTGCACGCGCCTGGCCGTGGACCAGCCTGCCCGCGCCCGCACCGCCGTGCTCCGCCGCCTGCCCGTCGACGCCAGTGCTGCCCGCCGGCCGGAACAGTAACCTCTGCCCAAAAATCTGTTTTAGGGCGTCCGGTCTCCGAAAAATACAAGTAAATAATCGATTTTCATCGTTTTCGCGCGCTGAGCCCAAATCCGACGTCTGTTTTGCCAAATTCCACTTCTAAAATTTCTCGAAGGCATCCAGACAGATATTCTTAATCCAAATTTCGCACTGGGTCCAATTCTGAGGTCCGATTTGCACACAACCAACTCTAACACACAACATAGGCCTCCAGAAGCCACTGAACACGCTGTAACAGCTCTGCGAAGATCCGGGTCATCACACAAAAACTCTAATTTAAGCCCTAGGGTTTCAAGTTCTATAAAAAGACCCAATGAATCTTGATAATTTTTTGATTAAATTAGTTTAAAATTATTTAGAGATCCTAAAAATATCTATTTTTATGGTTTTAATAAAATTCCTAATTCAAATATATAAAATTTCATCTTGGGCCATCTTGCTTTCTAAGTCTCTCCATTTATTTTTGAGCTTGATCTAACCTCCTAACTTCTTACCAGCTTAATCTTACTTTCCTAACTTCTTACCAGCTTAATCTTCTCTAATTTCTCCTCTTTGTCGAGAGAGAGAGAGAGAGAGAGAGAGAGAGAGAGAGAGAGAGAGAGAGAGAAGGGTATTAGATAGGAAGGGAGAGTGTGAGCTAGAGAAAGAGAGAAGCCCTTCTCTCTTCTTTCATGTGTCGGGAGAAAACAAGGGGAGAGAGAGAGCAATTGGGTTATACATATGGCCCAAATCTAATGGCAACTTACAGTTTAGCCCAATTTTGATCTGATATTTTTAATTGGAGTTCTTCTGAATATTTGTTGCGCTTAAATTTGATAGTTATACTCAATTAAAATTAATTTATTATAATTTATTTTAAATTTTCAATTTTTAATCATTTTTTATCATCGAAAGTTCTGTCGACTAAAATTATTAATATTTTTTTTTTTTCACTGTTTGGGTATTCGAATAATGCGAAATTTTAAATGACCTCAAAAAATTAATACAAATCACTTTTTAAAGTCTATAATTTTTCACCAGAGTGAATTTTGAGCTGAAATATAAGACCTATTCTTTACAGAAAATTTCAAATCTAAAATTTTTATTCCAATTTCAATACAAATTATTTTTTATTTTTCTAAATTCAATAAAAATAGTATCTCTTATTATTTTTATTTTTATTTAGTTGTATATTAAAAGTCTGATATACTATATTTTAAATTTATTTTTATTTTTTATTTTGTACTATATACTTTTAAGTTTTATTAGTCTCTGCATTATTAATAAATATATTATTTTAGGTAAAATCTAACAATTTTATTAAATTGACATTGATTAGATATTAAAAAATAATATAAAATAAACCTCCAACACATTAAAAATTTCTACCAAATTATTTTAAATTATTTTTATTATTTAAATATATTTTATTTACTTTTATGTTAAAATAAATTGAATATATATTATATCAAGGGCAATGCTACCCATACATTCTAAAATGGGGTGTATGATGCACACCCCACCCATCCAAAGATGGGGCTTCTCCATCCTAGAATGAGTGGGGTATAAGATGTACACCCAAGAGGGTGTACACTTATATATACCCTTATATCAATTTTAACTAGATTTTCTAACCGTATTTATATAAAATTATAGATATATTATTTATAGTGTAAAAGTTAAAAACTATAATATTTGAGCGGTTTCTTGAAAAAAAAAAAAAACAAAAAAGTGTATTAAAAATATGAGAAAAACTAGATGTACACCTCTTTGGAGGTGTACATCTTACAACCCACCCCATTCTAGAATGAGATAAATTTTATCCGTCACTCGATGTGACGGATGAACTTCACCCCACACCAGAATAAGATGAGGTGTGAGATGTACACCCCCAAGGGGTGTACAGTTAGCACACCTCTAAAAATATTTGTAAGGGTATAGTATACTGTAATTAAGCCCACCCTAATGCGCTGTCTCTGCGTTTGGGGGTGGCCGGGTACTTCGCCGTCCTCTTCAATCCCCGAAATCCTAACTCTAAAAAATCCATAAAGCTAGGCAAGAGCTTCGGCGAATGAACTCTCAAGTTCGGAGCTTGGAGGGGGAGAAGGTGATTTTGGTGCCCTACATGCGGGAGCACGTGCCGAGTTACCATGCGTGGATGCAGGACCCGGCGCTCCTCCTCGCCACTGGATCGGAGCCCCTCTCGCTGGACCAGGAGTACGAGATGCACCTCTCGTGGACCCGCGACCCCAATAGTACTCTCCCTTCGCCTACGCTTCTGATTCTGGTACTCCGTGAGTCGATTAGGGTTTGTAGTGAGGATGGTGATGGTGGTGATCGTGTTTCTGTGTTGCAGAGCATACGTTCATAGTTTTGGATAAGCAGTTGATCCATGGGAATTTTGTTGAAGGGAGTCCGCATTTTGAAGGTTAATTCTTTCTGTGTGTAGTTGTTGGCTTTTGTTTGTTATTTTGAATGCCTATCTCGTGTTTGTGTTATTGTTTTGGAGGTACGTTTCAAATTGGTGTTTTTTTCTCTTTCTTTTTTTGAAGTTGAAGCTAGTTGAGTCCATTGTTAGGGTGTCAGTTTTGTTAAAACAGTCTCCAAAAGCTTAAGCCACGGGAGAACAGCATTTTTACTATTTATATTCAACACTCTCCCTACCCTCTGGAATCGATATTTTTTGACATGCCCAAGACTTAGACTTGAAATAAATGGGAGGAAATTGAATGAAGCTATAAGACCTCGTGCTCTAATAACATGTTATCTTAAAGATCAATCTAGTAGAAAATGAGTCCGGAAATATATATTAACAATTTTGAACAATTGAATGATAAGTAGATAGTGTATAACGAACCTACATATGCCCTGGGGAGGACTGATTTAGAACCCAAATATTAGAAAAAGATTATGCAGAAAGAAGACTCTCCTAGAGGACTTAGGAGAAGAAGGTAGAAGGTTGTTATGTTGTGGACCCTTCCCCATCTTTTATTTATAGGCATCAAAGCGGGGTGAGATTTGTGCCTTCCCACTAAGCCACCCATTACTGTTTTTCCCTCTAGCCTCTAGGTAATGAATTGGGCTTACCTCCAAAAATGTCTCTTCATCCTAAGCTAGTGGCTCATGTAAAGGGATAGGAGTTGCCGCCCAATTCACCTTATCTTCAAGTGTAAAAATTCGAAAAGAAAGTCAATGAAAGTAAAAAACTAAGAAAATCCCAATTACTTTTGGCTTTCCAAAGCCCAAATTAACTGTTGTTAAATCACCTACATTTAAAACAATAAGTGTCCAATTTTTTGTTCTAGCACACCTGAAAATTTGTGGGGGGAAACTTGAATTTCATTCAGTTCCCTATGAGCTTTCAGAACATAAAAAACCTAATACTTTTATTTGAAAGTGTGGGAATGTTGATACCCGAGAACAAGAAAAGGAAAATAGGACTAAAGACTATTGAAGTGGTTTTCATATGATATGCCCTAGATACTATTGCCAATAAGTTTCTAGTCATACACTTTGAAGTTAGTGAGATATTTAATAGCTCCGTAATTGAGGTTAGGGATGGTGTGTGCTTTGAGGACACTTTCCCCCGGGCTGACTACTGAGCAACTATGTAGCCAACTCTACTAGCAACAGATCTAGAGAACAAGAGGGAGAGATTAAACTTAGAATTAAGAGGACTTGAATAAAAGAAACTTTTGGTGACGACTTCTGCATCCGTTTATTGATCTGCTCGAACGGATTCAAAATCAATATGTCTAATAAAGGTGTAGTCAAAGGACTATTAATGGCATATTGGCATTAAATAGAATGGCATATGAAGTTTGATTCATTGATCCCCTTGATTGGATTCAAAACCAGTAAGTCTGATAAATGTGTGTACTCAAAGGACTGTTATAAATAAATGACTATTTAATTGTTGTATATAGATGGCATCTTGTTGACACCAATGTTATTACTAATACGGGTCTGATAATGATGCAAAGATCCTTTTATGTCAAACTTTGACCCGAAGGATCTCGGGTACACTGTTGTGGTTCATAACACCAATATTATGAGAAGATCTTATGAGATTATCAAGTCCCAATCTGACTACTCTGAACAACTGTTCAAAAAGTTTGGTACTCCAACTGTATGGGCATCTCCTGTACATATGACTCTAGCTCCGCTCCAAACGTTTTTGACATGAGCATCCTTCTATATGAACTTGTGAATTCAGGTAAATCAAGCTCTTAAAGTAAGTATTGAGGTATGCCACCTTGTGTTATATCTCCTGGGTGATATGCCCATCATTCTTCAGCATAGTACGACACTTGCTGCACGACTCACACAAAGGCAGCACTTAAGTTATGGCATTAAACTAGGAAACCTGGCTTCGTAACCTAAGATTCGTTGATTTGAGTGGTAGGATAGAAACTAGGATATGCCTTTAGATGAACCAGCTTGAATCTATACTCTTCCTAAAGCCTGCATACCTGACTGATACGTAGAATGAATACAAGTATACAATCTGTACAGAGGATGAACACGAGTGTACAACCCATTCTGCAGGCTAGGTCTGGTAATATTAATGCTTAGATGAGTGACTTTACATGCCTTGCAATATTTGTTAGCTTCGCTCTTTGTGATGTTAAAGCAGAGTTGCCATTTTAGTTGTTTGAATGTTTGACTAACCAATTCGCATTTAGCATGACTGATTTAAGAATTATAGCCAATAGCCTTTAAAAGATGCTGTTGAGGGCATGGAAAAGAATTGAAGAAACCTTTTAGGTAAGATCAGTCCAAATCCTGCCTGGATCTGTCTTTAGATAAAAGACAAGTGCAATTGTATTTGTATTGATCCTCTAAGCTTTCTCCTTTTTGTAGAGAGGTGCCTCACACTGATTGGATCGCTATAATAATATTGGTCTTGTTTTTGTTTATTCAAGCCCAAACAGACCCAACCTGGACACTTTTGAATGTCTGTGTCTTGTATTTTAATAGTTACTGTTAGTAGCTATATTATGATTATGAACATTGTTTCTATCCACATGTGATAGATCTCGCGATTTAATGCTGCCATTAATGCATAGAATCCTCTTGCATTAATTATTTTGCACTCAGATTTAAATTTAGTGTAGAAAGTGTATTTTTATATTAGTTAAATAACTCACTTTAGCGAAAGCTTGTATTATAGTAACCACTTCAATAATTTGGCATTCTTTTGTACAGCTATGGTTGGTGACGTAAACATTTACATGAATGATCCTGATGACTTACATGTGGCAGAAATTGAGATTATGATAGCTGAACCAAAAAGGTACCACTTATGCACAATACAGACAATTTCATAATTTCTATCTCCTCTTCGATTTTTCTTCTGAGGAACATCAGTATCATATGATCCGATGACGGGTCTACTTTAGTTGAACCATGGCAATGTAACATAGAAATATATATTGAAATGTTGTAATAGATGGCAGTATGCAAATAAGATTTTGATAAATATAGCAGCAATAGGAAGGACCATAAATTGATGCTTGTAGGCTTAAGACTTGGCAAATCAAATGGACAGGGATGAAGAATAATAAACCACCTTTAAGGTGAAGTCCTTGGAAGGTCTTCTCGTCAAATGCAGAAATAGGCTTGGTTATAGCTACAGAGATGCTATATATCTGTAGATTTTTGTTATGTCTTTCTTGAATATTACTGCCAAGTTGCTCGATGTGTCTGTGTTTGTGCATGGACATACAGCTGTTGCTGTGCATATGCTTCTTGTGTCTGTGTTCATGTGTCTGCATATGCTCACGTGTCTGTTTGTGCCTGCATTTGGGCTTGCATGTGCAGGTGTCTGTGAGCATATTCAAGTGTGCGCTCGAAAATTTGTACATGAAGGGCATTGGATTTGGTATTTCTTGTTGTCACAAAGAGTGCGTCCTTCATCTGTTGGCAAGCAAATTTTGAATCCACTAGGCTGACACTGCATGTCAAGTCAGCAATCCGGCATTCTGACTCTTTGGAAGTTTCTAGTGGTTGTGAAAGGAGACTACTTGTTTTCGTTATAATAGGAATCAATCATGAAGTGATCTTTGGCAAGCTATTCAAATTTTAGAAATATCAAGCTTTAGTAAGCAAAACCACTTACTGCATATTTCATTTGTGTGTCTGTGCGTGTGTGTGCATGTATCCCTCCTTCCCTGCCCCTCGTTCGACTTATCTTGGTACCGTTGTAGATGTTTGGTAGTCATTTAATATAGCATGTTCTATGACGATAAAAGTTAATATATTGTTTGTGTAATACACTGTTTGGCGGAAAGAGGCCGTTTTGGACCAATCATTTGATATTGGCTGGGTTTCCTCTCTATAGTGAAATATTCCCATTTACTATATGGGGCAACAAGTTATATAGTGATACCTTCTGTAGGATGCGGGTAGTCTTGATGATTATATAACGTAAAATTTTTTATTTTTTCAATGGCAAGGTCCTAGTAATCATGAAATTCCAGGACAATGAATTCCACCTAAAAGGTGATTCATAATATCCTTAGAGGTTGGGATGATTTATTCTTTCTCACCGCCTTTGACTGCACTTTTTGTATCTCTAAATTCTTGACAATCAATTGATCAATGGAGCTTGAATAAACAAAAAATGATATGCTGAGTAAATTATTCTAGCATTCAAACAGGCTCTTGTGGTTTTATTCCTTTGCTATGTATGGTCCTTTTGTATCTTCTCTTTTGCATATCTAAGTTCCTTTTTTTGCTTTCTCTTTTTATGGGTGGAAGTGAGTCAGTAGTTTTGGTCCATTTATAGGCAATTTCCGCTGCGACGGGTTAGTGGGTTGAGTCTAGTCCTTGCTCGATAAATTTTTCAAGGCTCAGAACTTATGGGTGGAAAATGAGCTGGTATTTTTAATCCATTTCTAGTCAATTTCCAATACAAAGGGTTAGTGGGTTGAGTCCAGTCCTTGTTTGATATCTATTGGTCATGGCTCAAATCAAGCTAAAATTATTATTTTAGTCACTGAAGTTTGGGTTAAGATGCACTTTCAAAACTTTTACACCATGACCCAAACTAGATTGACCAACCTGCCTGTCATTGTTTCGGGACATGGTTCAACCAGTCTACACCAGTGGTCAGCTTGGATTTGCAATTTTACATCAAGTTTAACTTTCCTACTTTTAGGTAAATATTTTACTTCGATATGCTCTATCTGATCTCTTGTTGATATGTTAACACTACAATAATTTTCTGTACCTTGCTGCTCCATATAAATCCACAACATTATGCAATTATGCATACATTAGAGGGTTTTTTTTTCTATAGTTGTGTTGATGTAATCATGGAAATGATTATACCGTTTGAATTTCCAATTTTCCAAAACAATGCAATACTTATGTGACAAATGCAAGATCCATACCCGGTACCCCCTGATCCTTTCCTTTACCTTTCTCTTTCTTCTTCTATGGAAGATCAGATATGATGCAATATGGTTAGTGAACAATGTCTAGTTTCTGATATCAACTGTTTGAGGTCTATGCAGATATTATCTTGGGAAATGTGCTATCGCAAAATTATGTCATATTCCTGCTTTAATCAACAGTTTTAGTTTTTTCACTAATTCTGTTTATTCTTCTTTGTCATTAGCCGGGGAAAGGGGCTTGGTGAAGAATCCGTCTTGATGATGATGGCATTTGCCGTTGAGAACTACAGAATTCAAACTTTCTGTGCAAAAATTGGAGAATCGAACACAGCATCACTTAAGCTCTTCAGGAAATTGGTATCTTTATATTCATGTTCTCGTCTAGTTACAACATGCATATCTTCCCTCAAATTTGGTTGTTATTGATCATGGATATTGGTCCATGCAGGGCTTCTTGGATGCCTCTTACAGTGAAGTATTTAAGGAGGTAGGTCAACAAATACCCTCTCCAAAATCCCTATTAATGCTTAAGTACTGATATTATGGAGATTCTCATGTACTCTTTGTCATCTTTAAGGATACAATTTTCAATTGCACATCTTAGAACTTTTGTTGATTGATTGTTACTCTTATTTTATCAGGTAACACTGGAGTTACCAGTGTCTGCACTCTTTCGTCAATGGTCCAGAGCAGGCTAACTTAATCTTTTATCTACATGCTTGTAGTGTTACTTCATACCAATTATAGTGTCTTTAACATGAAACTCAAACATTTTCTTGGTTTAGGAAATGAAGTTGTTGCTTCATCTGTGCCATTGCTGCCTTTATATAACACTGCTAGTGACTGCTTAAATTAAATTGGCTTTTGATTAGTTACATTGGACTCGACAAAGCTAATGTTTTAGTGTACAAAACGACCACGGAGGCTTCTACATAACAGCAATGTTGCATTAACCTGTTGATTGAAGTGTGGGATATGCTGATCCTTCTGACAGTTCCTGCCATCCTGGTGCTTCATTTATTGCTATTCGGAAGAAGGTTTCGATGGAGGTGAATATTCAGAACACTGCTATTGAAATTGAGAACCCTAACTGTTTTGCAGCATATGTAGGTGTAAATGATTTGATCATTCATTATTTAATGTAGTAGTGTGCATTTATCTATCAAATTTTGTTCCATGGGTTAATATATGAATTTTTAAGGGCTTGTTTGGATTCGGTATAGAACCGAGAATAAGAGAGATATTTCTCTTATTCTTTCAAACGCATCAATAATCAATCGGTATAGTTTGTTCCAGTACAACTAGAATAAGTGAGAATTACTGTTCTCACTCTTCCCAACCATCATCTTATTTTTTTTTTAAATACCTTTTCACGTCTACCGAGACATCATCTCTCATCTCATTATTACATAATAAAGTTTGAGGGCAAAAAGATAATTTATCCCAATTAAAACTTTTTATTCCTCTTATTCTTCATTCTCATACCAAACATAAAATTTTTTTTTTTTGGAACCATTCCAAACGTTTTTTTACACTAGTTTCGTACTTTATACTTATCTCTGGAATAGCTAGTTTTATCTTCTTCCGTTACCAAACGATTAGCATTTATGTACGGCTGTAGCGCTTGCGTAGGGCTGCACGCTCCTGTTAATAACAGGCACAATACTTTCTTGGTAACACTGGAGTTACCAGTGTCTGCACTCTTTCGTCAATGGTCCAGAGCAGGTTAACTTAATCTTTTATCTACATGCTTGTAGTGTTACTTCATACCAATTATAGTGTCTTTAACATGAAACTCAAACATTTTCTTGGTTTAGGAAATGAAGTTGTTGCTTCATCTGTGCCATTGCTGCCTTTATCTAACACTGCTAGTGACTGCTTAAATTAAATTGGCTTTTGATTAGTTACATTGGACTCGACAAAGCTAATGTTTTAGTGTACAAAACGACCACGGAGGCTTCTACATAACAGCAATGTTGCATTAACCTGTTGATTGAAGTGTGGGATATGCTGATCCTTCTGACAGTTCCTGCCATCCTGGTGCTTCATTTATTGCTATTCGTAAGAAGGTTTCGATGGAGGTGAATATTCAGAACAGGTGAATATTCAGAACACTGCTATTTAAATTGAGAACCCTAACTGTTTTGCAGCATATGTAGGTGTAAATGATTTGATCATTCATTATTTAATGTAGTAGTGTGCATTTATCTATCAAATTTTGTTCCATGGGTTAATATATGAACTTTTAAGGGCTTGTTTGGATTCGGTATAGAACTGAGAATAAGAGAGATATTTTTCTTATTTTTCTAAACGCACCAGGAATCAATCGGTATAGTTTGTTCCAGTACAACTAGAATAAGTGAGAATTATTGTTTTCACTCTTTCCAACCATCCTCTTACTTTTTTCTTAAATATGTTTTCACGTCTACCGAGACATCATCTCCCACCTCATTATTACATAATAAAATTTGAGGGTAAAAAGATAATTTACCCCAATTAAAACTCTTTATTTCTGTTATTCCTCATTTTCATACCAAACACAAAATTTTTTATCTCTGGAGCCATCCTAAATATTTTTTTACACTAGTTTCGTACTTTATATTTATCCCTGGAATAGTTAGTTCTATTTTATTCCGTTACCAAACGAGCCCTTAGCATTTATGTACGGCTGTAGCGCTTGTGTAGGGCTGCACGCTCCTGTTAATAACAGGCACAATACTTTCTTGGTACATTGCAAATATCCACCCCCCCCCCCTACATTGCAAATATCCCCCCCCCCCCCCTATTGGATACAATTCGGATCCTTCAAACCTAATAATCTTATATTTTAGCAATTACCGTTGGCATGGAATAGTTTTAAAGAGAATAGTGTGGTGGTCGTGCCCGAAAAATCGGGGGTGTGTTTTGTAGCATGTGTTACAGCTATAAAGAGCATTCATTGTTGGTGCAGTAACTTTCTTCTCACCTAAGTATCTAAATTCATGTTTATGAATGAAATATAAAGGGAGGTCTAACAATATAATACAACAAAAAGTCCCAGACTGTCCAGTACAAATACATCAGTCTACAGGGATACCACTATGTCTCTCCAAAATGCAGGGAATGATACTACTCGGCCACGCCCCTATCTCGATCAGCAGCCTCCGAACGAGGTGAAAATGGAACAGGTACCTCTGAAATAAAAACACCGTAGCAGGTGTGAGAACTACATCAAACAGTAGTTCTCAGTGGGTACCGTCTCCAAGACCAACGCTCTGCCCACTAAATATATTAGAGGCATAAGATAACAATATGGTAAAGGTGGAAGTAAAAGCTAGAAAATAACTCTATAGCTATCATACCTTTATCTATCATGCTCAAGGGATGATACAGATGATAAAAATGCATTTACTGATATGCTCAGTCAACCCAATCATCCTGACTGCCATATAGGGTCCAGTCAGACCTGCGCCTATCTACTACCACACATCCACAAGAGAACGGGATTTACGTAGGGCGTCCCACGCAGACTTTATCGACAAGTCGCGATAGCAAAGTAACAGGCCCAGCTCCGGAGCGGCACTCGAGAGGAGCGACCCCACCGAGAAAAGTATCCGCGCATCTCTATCGAGCTCAATATGGCTCCTACAGGCTATAGTCCAAATCTACGATCAATCAGATCGGCAACAACATCGATCCATCACTAATAACATCAGCCGAAAACTCCACGGCTCGGGATCACCGCCTACCCACGGCTCCCTAACTTTAGTACTGAACTGACCTCTGCTACCAAACTCCACTCGTCCCCTAGGGCATGAGCGCATCATGCACCCTACACTATCCCGACCACTCGGCCCACTACCCGGGCGAGGAGAAACACTATGCTCAGGAAAGCAATAATAAAATGAGTAGGGATGTCTAAATACAACAACTAGCCCAAGTGAGAGTTTTCTATTAGTCTGGTTAAAATCATGCAACATATGACGGGGTGCTAATCAAAGTTTCACAATTCTATCAATAACATAATACAACAATAATAACACCTATACTAGCATGATGAGTCCTATTATACTAGAATTAGTAGGAAGTCTGCGGTTTTTGAGGAAAGCAAATCCACCTGGATGTGCGCGTCGGTCCGGAGTCCAAATGAGCTGAAACTGGACGTGCGTGATCCTCAGGTTCCCACAGTTCCAACGAACTAGAAAACACCCGAAAACTCCTCCCGGTCACTGAGATACAAGCCAAACACCGCAGTAAGCCCAAATCACCCAAAAACAGTAATATCGCCGCAAGTCTGTCCACAAAATAGTAAAATACCTCCTGCGAGATGCCCTCCAAAAATTCTAAGAAAAATACGGCTGCGATTCTCGCGAAGTGTAGATAGAAATCGAGTCCTTAAACACCAAATTCCGCCAACCGTAGGCCAAGAAAAAGCAAGATCACTCCTTCGCTGTCCAAAAAATGCCGCTGAAAAAGTGGGTCTAAAGAAGCTCCGAAAAACCCAGTAAAAACCCAAAATAGAGAGGAATGGTAAACATGGAAATCGAAGGCCTACCTCTCGAGGAAACGTAGCCGCAAAAATCGGTGAAAAAATCCAAGAACTCTGCTCGGGGTAGCCCGCGGACGAAGCGTCGACGGAAAGATCAGTGTCGAAGAAGCGTCGAAGCTCGCGAAGTCGGGGAAGAAAAATATGAAGCGGCATCTAAAAATCCTCCGGAATGCCAAAACGCAAAGAAGACTCAATGTAGAAACTCCCAGTCGAAGGATGCCCTAGAAACTAGCTCAAAAATCCCGCAAATGAAGCCCAAGGGGAGATATTTATAGCCGAAATCCAAAAAAACCCACTTTTGGATTCGGGCCCAACTTTCGGGCGCCCGAAATCCACAGTGCAACGCCCGAAACCATGTGGCATTCATCCGTCGGCTCCCGCTCAGCGCCCGAAATCGCCGGATGCCGCCACGTGTCCCACACACGCGCGCCCCGTGCATGCGCGGTGGTTGGCGCCCGCCGATCGCAGCGCGCCATGTGGCAGCGGGGAGCACGGCGGGGGGCACGCGCCGTGCGACACGCCGGGTCCACCAGGTCCGCTGCCCAGCCAATGGCTCGCTGCCACGTGGCCCCGCCCTGCTGATCGCGGCGCAATGGCTGTGGCCCGACCAATCGGATTGCGCCACGTGGCTTGCGCTCGCGCTCGTTGGTCCCGGTGCACGCCTCCACGGCCGTGGACCGGCCTGCTACCAAAATTGGCCCAGTAGGCTCATTTAGCCTGGAAATAGTTGATTTTGATAGTTTTCCCGCACTGAGTCCGTTTTTGGCATCCAATTAACGCATAACGCACTTGATACACCAAAAATATGTGTTTTCTCACCGCCAACCACACAGTCAAGTCACACGGGGCTTCGGGACACCACATCCTCCCCCACTGAAAGAAAGTTTCGTCCCCGAAATAAAAATAAACATACCTCAGCTAGAAGTATCGAATAGGAAGGGATAGGTATCCATCATCACTGCCTCAAGCTCCCAAGTAGCCTCCCGCTCCTCGTGATTACTCTACAAAGTCTTCACGTACGGTATATCTTGGTTGCGCAATTCTCTCACCTCACGTGTCAGAATTCGCAACGGGCGCTCCTCGTACCCTGGATACTCACCGATCTCAAGCGAAGTGAAGTCAATCACGTGCGAAGGGTCATAAACATATCTCCTCAAAGATGAGATGTGGAAAACATCATGAACTCCAGCAAGGCGCGGGGGAAGTGCAACTCTGTAAGCCACTGGGCCAATCCTCTCAAGTACCTAAAAGGGTCCAATAAATGGGGGACTGAGCTTCCTACGAATTCCAAATCTCCGGACCCCCTTCGAAGACGAGACTTTCAAGAAGACATGATCACCAACCTGAAACTCTAAGTCTCGCCGTCGAGTATCAGCATAGCTCCTCTGTCGACTCTGGGCGGTCTCAAGATGTCGCCGTACTAATATGACCTTTTCTTCTGCCTCCTGCAGTATATCAGGTCCCAAAGTCCTCCTCTCACCCACGTCACTCCAATATAAGGGTGACCGACACATGCGTCCATACAACGCCTCAAATGGAGCCATTTGAATGCTCGCTTAATCGCTATTGTTGTACGCAAACTCAACCAATCCTAGGTGCCGATACCACCGTCCTCCAAAATCCAGGACGCATACTCTCAACATATCCTCGAGGGTCTGTATGGTGCGCTCAGACTGTCCATCGGTCTGTGGGTGGAATGCTGTGCTAAACCGGAGCTGTGTCCCCAAGGCTGTCTGTAAACTCCTCCAGAAATGCGAGACAAATCTTGGGTCTCTATCTGATACGATCAAGGCGGGTACACCGTGTAACCTCACCACCTCGTCCAGGTACACCTGAACAAGTCGCTCCAAAGTCCAAGTCACCTGCACAGGTAGAAAGTGAGCAGACTTGGTGAGTCTATCCATGACTACCCATATTGCGTCTGCTCCACTCTGCGCCCTCGGCAATCCAACGACGAAGTCCATAGTGATGTGATCATATTTCCACTCGGGGATTGGGAGACTCTATAACTTGCCAACAGGAACACAGTGCTATGCTTTTACTTGCTGACAAGTTAAATAGTGAGCCACGAATCTCCCAATATTTCGCTTCATCCCGTTCCACCAGAAGTGTGCCTTGAGGTCCTTATACATCTTAGTCCCACCGGGATGAATGGTATAAGGTGTATAATGGGCCTCTCTCATAATCTGCTCTCTGATCTCAGAATCCATAGGCACACACGCTCGGTCCCTGTACCGCAGTACTCTCGAAGCATCCACTGAGAAATCCCCTATCTGATCAGTCTGGATCTGCCCTCTAATCCTCATCAAGTGGGGGTCCTCACTCTGTCTCTCTCTAATCCTGTCCAATAGAGTGGGCTGCACGATCATAGACATAAGTCTAGCAGAGACCCGAGGGGATACCACCTCAATCTGCAATCGCCTCATCTGCTCAACCAGCGACGCCTGCTATGTGATCAACAAACTCAGACTCTGCACTGTCCTCCTACTCAAAGCATCTGCCAAGACATTGGCCTTGCCGGGATGATACAGGATGCTCACATCATAATCCTTCAGTAACTCTAGCCACCGGCGCTGCATCAGATTCAGCTCCTTCTGAGTGAATAGATACTTCAAGCTTTTGTGATCAGTAAATATCTCGCAGTGCTCACCATACAGGTAATGTCGCCACAGCTTCAACGAAAAAATAACAGTGGCAAGCTTCAAATCATGCGTAGGGTAATTCTTCTCATAGTCCTTTAGCTGTCGTGAAGTATAAGCAATTACCCTACCATGCTGCATCAAAACACAACCCAAATTATTGTGGGAGGTATCACTATAAATCACAAATCCCTCTCCCATCACTCGCAATGCTAAAATCGGCGCTGATATCAGTCTCATCTTCTGCTCATCAAAGCTCTGCTGGCACTGCTCAGTCCAAGTGAATCTGATCCCCTTCATAGTCAGTCGGGTAAGGGGAGTAGAGAGATTCGCTAAACCCTCCACAAACCGACGATAATAACCTGCTAAGCCAAAGAAGCTCCGGACCCCAGTAACCGTCGTCGGCCTAGGCCAATCCCGAACAGCATCAATCTTCGTAGGGTCCACTACCACTCCTGCGGCTGAAACCACATGGCCTAAACATTCAACCTCCCGAAGCCAGAATTCATACTTCTTAAACTTGGCATACAACTTCTTCTTCTCTCAGAAGCTGTAGCACTATCGTCAAGTGTTCCTCATGCTCTACATCACTCCGAAAGTAAATTAGAATATTATCAATAAACACCACGACAAACCGGTCCAAGTATGGCTGAAATATCCGGTTCATTAAATCCATGAATGCGGCAGGGGCATTAGTCAATCCAAATGGCATCACTATGAACTCATAATGCCCGTACTGGAATCTGAAAGGCGTCTTGGATATGTCCTCGGCCCTCATCCTCAACTGGTGGTAACCGGACTGGAGGTCGATCTTCGAGAACACCAAACCTACCTGCAACTGATCAAACAAATTATCTATCCGAGGCAAATGATACTTGTTCCGGATGGTCACTTTGTTCAGCTCTCTATAATCTATACACAATCTGAGTAAACCATCATTCTTCTTCACAAACAAGACTGGCGCTCCCCACGGAGATACACTGGGTCTAACAAAACCCCTAGCCATCAGATCCTACAGCTGTACCTTCAACTCTCTCAACTCGGAAGGGGCCATCCTGTAAGGTGCCTTGGAGATTGGTGCAGTTCCAGGAACTACATCAATTACAAACTCTATCTCCCTGTCCGGCAGCATCGAAGATAACTTAGGTGGAAATACATCCAGGTACTCGCAAACGATAGGGATGTCCTCGAGTCCCGGCGTCGCCGTAGACACCTCTATTACCGTCGCTAGAAAGGCGATGCATCCCCGACTCATCATCTGTCGAGTTCTGGCCGAAGATATCGTCGCTGCGAAAAGTGAGCTCTGACAACCTCTATACACAAACTCCACCTGGCCTGGCTCACGGAGTGTCATCGTCCTCTCTCTACAATCAATGGTAGTATAATATCGGGAAAGCCAATCTATATCCAACACTATATCAAAATCCTGGAGCTGACGTAGGACCAACAAATATATCGGCAAAATCTAGGGTCCTAATTACACTAGGCAGTACCGACAACACTCATCTACGTGCAAAATGTGATATGGAATCTGAACCTCACGTGCACAAGCTAACGATCCTATCGCGGATCGTTAGCTCATGCAATGATGCAAATGCTTCACTGATGAACGAATGAGATGCTCCAGTATTGAATAATGCTCTAGTGCGAGTAGAGGAGATCAGAACAATACCTGCCACCACCTGGCCGGCTACTGAAGAGTCCCCCATCTGAGCGGCGTACACTCGCCCGCTCGGAGGTGGTCGCTTGTCCGGCTGTCGCGATGAGGTGGTCCGATATGCCTGGCCATATCTCTGCGAGGCTCCTGCTACCTGCAAAGGCGTAGGAGGGGTCGATGCTGATGATGGAGCTGGCAGTGCGGCCCTCGGACAAGATGACGAGTAGTGCACTGTCTGTCCGCATCAATAACACCGGCCCTGACGCTGGTCGCACTGCTGGGGTGCATGAGGTCCGCCGCAAATGACACATCTATCCTGACGTCTCTAATGCTGCTGGTGGTGGTGGTGGCTCGGTGGTCGATAACCTCCTAACCTCCGTCCCCTCTGAAACCCATGACCCTGAGACTGAAATCGTGGCGGTCTCGGAGGTCCCGATCTGCTGGACTGTCCTACCTCAAAAGACGTTGGGCGCTTCTCTCTAGAGCTGGTCCCTAGCACTCTGTCCCTCTCGGTCAGTACCACTGATCCCCGCTCAATCCACAGGGCGTGATTAACCGCCGTATCCAGAGTTGGCAATCGCTGGGAATGCACAAACTGATAGATGTCCCGATGCAGCCCCCTGTCGAAAAGATCCTCTCGCTGGGCCTCATCCCGTGCAACATGGTATTACGCAGCTCAGCAACCGCATAAACTCACGAATATACTCCTGTAGTGGCCGACTCCCCTGCTGCAAGTGTCTCAAGTCTCCCTCTAGTTTTTGCTTGATACTGTCAGTGAAGAAGGTCCCGAGCAGCAAAGCACAAAACTCAACCCAGGTCAACAACTAAACTCCCGGGGGTCCAACCGGACGAACTCGACACTACCAAGTCTCGGCGTCCTTCTCCAGAAAGTAAGTAGCCAGCTGCACCTGAAACTTCTCCTCCACGAAGAAGTTCTCGAACAGCTTCTCTATAGCTGCTATCTAGTTCTCTGCCTCCCAAGGCTCCGAACTTTGTCCTGAGAATTGTGGGGGATGAAGTTGACAAAACCGAGTCAACCGGTCGGTCAGATCCCGCTGCTCCTCCTCTGTCAACGGTGCCATCGGAACCGAAATCGGCGATGCCGCAGCTGGAGATGCCGCTGGTAGTACTGTAGGGAAAACTCTCTGCTCGAACATGCGCATCATGCGCTCCATGTTCTCCTCCTGGCATCGCAACGCCTCAGACATCTGAGGCATCTGGGCACGCAACTCGTGGGTCTCGCTCTGCTCTGACTGCTCTGCCTCCTGCTGCTCGGGCTCCTCATCAGAAATAGGATGTGCCCTCATCACTGCACGACGTCTCGGAGGCATCGTAGATACCTGCAACAAAACCAAACGTCAGAACACAACGAACACACGACCCGATCAAGCGAAAGTCTAAAACATGTTGCCCATTCTAAAGCATTATGTTGTCTGCAGCCAACATAACCACTTTAAGAGAATAAACATGCAAAATCACTCACCCCAATCCTCTGGGGGAGTTACAACTCAATCAGGACTCTCGCTAAAGTCACGTCTCTCATGACAGTCATCCTACTGTCCAACCAAGGCCTAGGGTTACTAAGTCCTCAATGACCTACGACCTAGGCTCTGATACCACTCTAATCTGTCACGCCTCGGTCGAAACTACGACCCGAGCTCGCCAACAGATCCGCCACCCATACGGGAAGCCCCGCATAGGCGAAGCGTCTAACCTACAAAGTCAGATCTATAGCTAAACATGTATCAAAGCAGTAATGTCACGCCACGGGGTCGAAACTACGACCCGGGCTCGCCAACAGATCCGCCACCTATACAAAAATCCCGCATAGGCTAAGCGTCCAACCTGCAAAAGTATCAACTAACAACTAAAACAGATATCAGAGCTGAAGAAAAACTGCTATGATAAAAATCTGAACCACTGTACAACTAAAAAAAGGTACAACATCCATCTTCCATAAATAATGATACAATAATTCGGTCCACCGAAACTGTAATACAAGTAAAAACCACCTATACAACATCTATAAATCCAAAAAGGGAGATAAACTAAAAATAAAATACAACTGTGTACAGTGAAACCCACAATCCGGGTTGGTACATCTATCCCGCTGTAGTAATCAACACTGGTAGGGATCTATCTCGCGACTCCCTCGCCACGATTCGTCAATCCAATTGAAGCAGGGACAGAAGGGAAACCCCTACAAAACTGCCACCAACAGAGGATGTGAGAACTAATAGTAAAAGCAGTAGCCCTCAGTGGGTAAATCCTCAAACTCCGACGTACCCACCAAGTCTACCAGAGGCAAGAAAAGGAAAAGAAAGGTGGTAAGCTATGAACAGAACTGCGGATAAAAGGAAGCTACCACTACTATGCCTATAAATGCAGTGCCTGAAAGAGTAGCTATATGAATGCATTAGTGAATGTGCCTGCCTGAATAAACCCAATCTAACCACCAGTAAAAACTGTCACTGCCTGCTCTGCTGTCGAACTCAAGAACTCATCCGCGGGATACAGACCGGCTCCTGACCGGCACGGTCGCATCCCAAAATAAGTAACAGACCAGCTCATGTCCGGCACGGTCGAACACTCCGAAGTGACACTCGAGGGGAGCGACCCACACGAGTAAAGTATCTCTGTAACAAGTATCATAAAATTGCAGGACTAGATCATGACTCTGGTCGAAGTGGGAAAATCCATCCACTAAAGAAAGCCCGATCCCCCCAATCTGATGCAATAATAACCGTCCGGTCAACCGCCCAAAGTCCGCGGTCGCCGCAATACCCTGCCAACAAGTCCAGCCTGTCCTAGATCCCAAGAATCTGACTGCACTATCCCAAACCCCCTGCTCGCACCCGAGCTACAAGTACCCTGAGTCTAAAATGAAAGGAGAAAAGTAGAAAGTATTGTTTCTCTATAGTCTGTTACAGCATGATAGTGTAGCAGAAAAAAGGTGGCCTATCTAGATGTCTATACAAGCATGTAAGAGTCCTCATGATGATAAAAGAAATCCAGGTATCAATGTTCTTACATTTATTAGAGCATGCTATTCCAGGATAATAATGATCGCATAAGAATTGTGAAGACCCGAAATTTCACCATTAGACTACTGTTGCATTTACAGCTTCTGGAGGCCTATGTGGCGTGTTGGTGGGATTTGTGCACCAATTGGACATTAGGGATGGACTATGTGTGTTAAATGGATCACGAGAGTAGTCTGATGACCCCGTCGGAAGTTTAGAAGTGCTTTCGCGTGCAATGGATATTAAAAATGGACTCAGCGCGAAGTTTGGACCAAGGAACACCTTTCCGGATGCCTTCGGCAATTTTTAGAGTTGAAATTTGGCAAATCGGACACCGGATTTGGACTCAGCGCGCGAAAACGGTCAAAATGGGCTATTTACATGTATTTTTCGGAGGTTGCTACAGTAAAATTACTGTTCATGGCCGGAACAGTGTTTCCGGCGACGGCCGGCGGCGGCGGGCAGCACCGGAGGACGGCGGCGCAGGCTCGGGCAGGCGGCGCCTGGCCGCGGGCAGGCGCACGGGGGCGCGGGCAGGTGCGCGGTCCACGGGGCTGGCGTGCACAGGAGGATGGGACACGTGGAGGGAAACGACTGGTCGGTGTTGTGGTCTGGGAGCACGGAGCAGGCTTGTGGTGTACGGTGGACCGGGGTGGACACATGGCGGTTTACGATTTGTCGGTGTAGTGGACCCGGTTCACGGAGTGTGTGTGGGTGGTCTCGGGGCGCGTGCCTGGCAGGGGGGCGCAGGCGGCGCTGACAGCGCGCACGTGGGCGTGGCAGCGACGCGTTGACTGGGTGCGTGCCACGTGTCGGCTGTGCAGCGAGCCACGTGTCGTGCGGTGGTTGGTCTGGATCGCTGTCGCCTGTTTGGCGGGCGACGTGGAGGCCCAGGGGAGTTTCGGGCTGCTACAGTGCGCGCCCAGGGAAGTTTCGGGCTGCTACAGTGCGCGCCCGAAAGTTCCCTGCGCCCGGAAATTGGGACATATTCAGTATTTTTTTGATTTGTTTCTGCAGCCTATAAAAGCAATCCGAGCTTCCTTCTTTCCCCTTTTTCCGCCATTTCCGAGCCTTCTCTTGCCATGGCGCCTTCAGCAAAGATGATCCCCGAGCTATGCTGCATCCATCTGCAAAGTTTTGAGATTTTTGGTGGCACGCTTATCGAGGTTTCCTTTTTTACGGCGCGGCGCGACGCTCGTCCATTTGGGTTCCCCTTCGTCGCGTTTCGGTGCGCGAGCTCCGCCGGCCTACTCCGACCACCTTTTCGAGCGATTTCTTCGCCGCTGGATCCGCGACGGACAGATCTACGATCTAGGTATTTTCAGCTTTCCCTCATTTTGCGCTTTTCGAGGTGTTTGTTCGAGCTTACTGTGACCCCATTTCTGTGATGGAGATTTGGACAGCGGCGTGGTCCTTCGGCGTTATCTCCGCAACCGGGCATCGTATGGCGACGTGCTTGTACACTTTTTTCATCTACCCGACGCAAGGAATATCACAGTATTTTTCTTGGATTTTTCTGAGTTTTGCCCGAAGGTATATGTTTTCCCCTTGTCTGTAAATGGAATTACAATTATGTTGCTGTGTGGTTTTGCGCACCTGTACTGTGGAATTTGTAACTCGGCCTACGGGACTCGGAATTGGACATGCAGGTACTCGTTTCGAAGGTATCGACGTGAGGATTGCTGTGATATTTTTATTGGATTTTTCTGGGCACTTTCTGCAGGTGAAAACTGCACGTCTTCGGGACTGTTTTCTGATGTTGTATATGTGGATTATTTTTGGAATAAAAGTGTAATGTTGGACCTTAATTGTTGTACTTAGGGGTGTTTTCAGTTGTTTGGAGCCAAGGCTTGGGCGACATGTACCGAGGGTGTAATTTTGGCAGATTTTGGACTGTGAGCGTGTACCCACTTCACCGACTTCAGGTTTGCCTTGGTTTAAGCGCTTCAGGTGGGTAAACTTAGTACTTGCAACTGTTAGAGGGAATAACAGAGTTTATATGCATGTTATGCCTTAGGGGAGGTGTAATAGTGGATGTTAATGTATGGTTAAGATAAGCTTACCTGTGGGAATGTCACCCTCTATGATTGATAGCATGCTTAATTTAATGTGCAACCAATATGAGCGAGAGGTAAGCATGGAAACGGCCTAGATCATGTGGATTGATGTTTACCTGATAATGGTACATGCTTGTTGAACTAGAGACTTAGCATGCAATAGACAGATTATATTTCTCCCACACTAGATGATATAGAGATCATACATGTTTTTCAGTGGCCTATTTATGCGAGATTGGTATATCATAGTGGGAATATTGTAGTATGCCTTGCTACTATATGTTTTACTCTCGTTTATTTGTTCCAAGGATAAAAGCATGCTTGAATGGACTTGTAGTTAGGCCATCTTTTACTGCTGCACTACCTTTTGGAACTTGACTTAGGAGAAACCATGCTTTTTCTTTCTCCTTCTTTGTTAGTCAGGTGGTTTGTATTGCTCGGGTGCGAGCAGGGGTCTGGGGTAGTGTAGCCGGGACATTGGTGTCAGGGATGGGTTGTGCTGGATTGCGGTTGGTGTTACGGAATTTGAGTTGGCGTAGTTTCGTGAAAGTCTCAAGTCTTGAAGATTGAAGGTGAAGAAAGTTGGATCATTTAACTCAATCTCAAGAAAGAAGAATTCAAAAGGATCAGGTATGTTTAACTAAAGATTTTGTGTGATCCGAATACTTCTTGTAGTGTAAAAACACTTGGAAGAATCTTTCATTACATAAAAATCAAAAACTGGACTTGGGACATGTTCAGGATCCGGATCAGGTTGTTCGATCCGGATCCCGAAGGTGGTTCGTTCATACACCAGTTCAATCCGGATCGTAGCCTCTTGATCCGGATCCCGAACACTTAGTTTACCATCTTCCTTGAACGATCCGGATCAGGCTTCGCAATCCGGATCCCGAACGTTGATGTTTGGTGAACTGTATGAACGATCCGGATCATGCACTTCGATCCGGATCCCGAACCTTCGTTTTTCTGGAACTGGCTGACTCGTTACGACGATCCGGATCACAGCTAGTCCGATCCGGATCGCCGTCCGTAAAATTTCCAGAAATGTTAGGTTTTTGATTCTTATCTCCTTCCTAGGGTTTCTAACCTATAAATAGACCCTATGACTCTTTTTCTAGGGTTAATCCACATAGTCAATAGCCGTCATTTTCATATATCATTTTATACGGCTATAGATCCACATATAGAGAAGAAAGGAAATCATTAGAGAACACTCTATGTTTCTTCATCTATATTGATTAGTTTGATTCTAGGTTTTCATACTCACATCTTGAGTTGAATCAAACTAATGAATACTTAGATGGTATTTCCGATCTATCTTTGATCTAAGTATTCGGCGGATCATCACCACCCAAAACAACGATTTACCCCAAAAATCGGCGCGTGGATTCGCGTGTCCTTGTGGATTCAAGGTTCAACCGCTCTCGTGGATTCGGAGCGAGGCACGTTCGTGGATTCGAAGGGTGCTATTGGGTGAAGACCGTGGATTCGGTCGGACATCGTGGATTCGACGTTGGACGCTGTGGATTCGGCGTTGGGCGCAGATCGTGGATTCGAGAAGCGTCGCGGAGCGAGCGGAGAAGATCCTCTAGGAGCGTATGGAAAAGGTTGAGTCGTAAGTGTGTACGGTAAATCACCTTGTACGTGTTTTAATTCTAGTGGATTTCTGCCGTGTTATCGGTCCCGTGGTTTTTTACTCCGGTGATGGAGTTTTCCACGTAAAAATCTTGCGTATTATTTTTATTTCCGCATTGGGTTTTTATCGCAACGATTTTTGAGTGTTTATGCGTTTACACCTATTCACCCCCCTCTAGGTGTTTTTTCCCCTATTTAGATCCGTATTACATATAACCCAACAAGTGGTATCAGAGCGGGAATAGGGTTGTAAACAATGGTTGAAGGTGGAAACATCAACCGACCCCCGTTCTTCGATGGAACAAATTATGCGTACTGGAAAGTACGGATGAAAGCCTTTTTAATTTCCATCGACGAACGGGTGTGGCAATCAATTGAATTAGGATGGTCTAATCCAACTGAATTTATTGGTGATGTTCGCACCTTAAAACCTAGGTCGAAATGGACCAAGGAAGAGTTAGATTCATCTTCTTACAATGGCAAGGGAATTAATGCTATTTTTAATGCCTTATCTCAAACTGAATTCTCTCGCGTCTCGGCATGTGAGACTGCGAAAGAAATCTGGGATGTTCTTCAGGTTACACATGAGGGAACTAACCTCGTGAAGATTCAGAAACTGCAAATGCTTACGAGCAAGTTTGACTCTATCTTAATGGCAGAAAATGAATCTTTCACGGACTACTATACACGATTGCAAGACATCGTAAACTCATGTGCTAATCTGGGAGAGAAGATTCCAGAATTTAAGATTGTAAGAAAAATCTTAAGAACTCTTCCTGAACGATTTCGCCCAAAGGTTACTGCCATTGAAACTATTAAACACCCGGACGAAATACGTGTAGAAGAATTAGTTGGTTCATTACAAACTTATGAAATGACATTTACTACTAACAATTCTTCTGGAAAGGCATCCACTTCTAAGTCTTCAGGTTATGCGTTGAAAACAACTAAGGAAGAAGACGCGGATACATCCTCCTCAGACGATGACGAGAACCTTTCTATGGAGGAATTTGAGAAGCAGCTCGCTCTCTTGACAAGGAAGTTTCGCCGCAACTTTCGAATGGGTAATTCAAGCAAATCTCCATCCTTCGGAAAGTCGAACAAAGGCAAGGGTACTTCAGGTTACAAGTCAAGAAAGCAAGAGAACTTCTCAAAGGATAAGAAAAGTTCAGAAGGACAACTACAATGCTTCAAATGTCGAGGCTACGGCCACATTGCAACGGAGTGTCCTAACAAGTATCCGGCAAAGAAGAAGGCGATGCAAGTCGTCACTTGGGATGACAACTCAACGTCAAATGAGTCGTCTTCGAGTGATGAAGAAAAGAGCTCCACCGCATTCCACGCGTCCGTATCTTCACCCTTCATGTGCTTTATGGCAAGTACATCTGAGTCGTTGTCCAACTCCACTGTTGAAAAGAATACAACGGACAACGAATTGGATGATTCGGAAGGTGAAGAATTTGCTCTAGCCTATCACAGATCTTTACGGGATTTAAAGAAACCGGCTAAGCAAAACAAGGGGTTGAGAGGGAGATTGCAGGATCTCGAAGAAGAAGTAAAAAGGGTAACTTCTCTCTCGACCGATCTTGAAGTGGAAAGGGATAAACTGATAAAAGAAAATGTTTCCCTTCAAGAGTCCAATGAGCAACTCGAGAAGAACTATATAGATATGGTGAACAAAGCGAACTATTTCTTGAAGCTCTACGGCGAGGCCCGACGGGAAAAATTGGAAATGACAGAGACCATTTGCCAACTCAAGGATGACTTACAGCAATTTTCCTTAGGAAGGAGTAAGTTGGATAAACTTCTTGGTCTAGGTCAAACAAACAAGTTCGGCCTCGGATACAATCGAACTGAAGACAATCTTAGTTCGGTTGGGACAGTCTTTGTGCCTCAGTCGGTATCTCCTCCTCCAACACCGGAAATCATGACAACCAACGACAACAAGCCTACTTCATCCTCTTCAGAATCATCAAGCACAAAGGTATGCTTTCGTTGTAATTTTGCAGGGCACATTGGAAGAAATTGCAAGATTGGAGCTCAAAGACCAAATCAACCACATCTTGCAACTGCTACCAATAAGTTCACTCCATGGAATTCAAAGAAGGATTTTCCTAAAGAAAAGGACATTGGTAGTACTTCAAACAAGACGATGACAAAAGAAAAAGACCAATCTTGCAAGACGTCTTCATCAAGGAAAACTTTTCAACCATTGCCAACATACTCCAAAACTCAAAAGGTTTGGGTATGCAAAGGTGAAACCCCTCCTTGTCTTTAATCGTTATTCGATTAAATCTTGTGTAGTTTATGTATACTACTTTCTTTTCTTCTTTTTCTTTTGGCCGACCCGTCAACCATCTTTGGGAGGTAAACGGTACATTTTTTTATTGGTTGATGATTTCTCTCGGTTTTCTTGGGTAGCATTTTTAAAAGAGAAAGCCGATACGTTTGACTCTTTTCATGAGATTTGCCATCGTATTATGATTGAAAAGAATGAAAAGATCATTCGTGTTAGAAGTGATAGAGGTGGAGAATTCATAAATTCAAAATTCATTGATTTTTGCACTTCAAATGGAATTAAACATGAATTCTCGGCACCCTATACACCTCAGCAGAATGGTGTTGTTGAGCGCAAGAACAGGGTTGTTCAAGAGATGGCGCGTGTGATGCTTCATAGCCGGAATTTACCGCTACATTTTTGGGCTGAAGCTGTGAACACCGCTGTCTATGTCATTAATAGAGTTTACTTGCGCCCAGGAACTTTAAATACACCATATGAGCTGTGGTTTAGTAGAAAACCCAATATCAAATATTTTCGTGTCTTCGGGAGTCGATGATACATTTTACGTGACCGTGAAAATCTTGGAAAGTTCGACTCTCGAAGTGATGAAGGGATCTTTTTGGGTTATTCTACGAATAGCAGAGCATATCGAGTATTTAACATTGAATCTAAGACGATCGTAGAATCTATAAATGTTAAAGTAGATGAAGCTTCTCACTTTGAAACTGGAAAATCTACCCTCGATATCTCTCTAGATGATGATTCTCCTGCTAGTGCATCTTCTCATAATAATACTTCCAATATTAATGATGCATCTATTGGTTCTTCTAGTTTATCTGATGTGCAGGAATCATCTCATATATCTCCGAGTACTCCGTTTCAACAAACGTTACGAATCTCCAAGGATCATCCGGAATCGAATATTATTGGAGATCCACAAGAAGGAGTCAGAACTCGGAGGCAGTTGGTTTGTGGATTCGCTTGCTACGTATCTTAATCGAACCAAAGAACATAGATGAAGCTCTTCAGGATGACTACTGGATTAAAGCAATGCAGGAAGAGCTCCATCAATTTGAGCGAAACAAAGTCTGGGAATTAACGAAGCCTCCAAAGCAACACAATGTGATAGGTACCAAATGGATCTTCAAGAACAAGAAAAATGAGGATGGTACTATCATCAGGAACAAGGCACGATTAGTTGCTCAAGGCTACTCTCAAGTAGAAGGTATAGACTTTGACGAAACATTCGCCCCTGTAGCTAGACTCGAGTCCATTCGTATACTATTCGCTATTGCTTGTCATTTTAAAATCAAATTATTTCAAATGGACGTTAAGAGCGCATTTCTAAATGGGTTTTTAAATGAGGAAGTTTATGTGGCTCAACCGAAAGGTTTTGTAGATCATAAACAACCTAACCATGTTTTTCGTTTGAAAAAGGCTCTTTACGGTCTGAAACAAGCACCGCGAGCATGGTACGAAAGGTTAACAAAGCACCTTTTGGAGAAGGGCTATACTCGAGGGGGAGCTGATAGGACTCTCTTTGTGAAGCATTATCAAAGCAATTTCATTGTAGCACAAATCTATGTCGATGACATTGTATTTGGCGCAACAAGAGATAACGATGCTTCTAAATTCGCGGAGACCATGGAAAGCGAATTTGAGATGTCCATGATGGGCGAATTGACTTATTTCCTTGGATTGCAAATTAAACAAATGATGAAGGTATTCACTTGAGTCAATCCAAGTATGCAATGGAGTTGGTCAAAAAGTTTGATCTAGAAAATTGTAAAGATTTTCCGACTCCAATGGGAACTAGCCACAAGGGACTTGGAAGTGAATCACATAGTGAGAATGTAGACGAGAAACTGTATCGAAGTATGATTGGAAGTCTACTTTACCTCACGGCTAGTCGCCCGGATATATCTTTTGGTGTTGGGATTTGCGCGAGATATCAATCAGCACCAAAGGAGGTTCACCTGAAAGCGGTGAAAAGGATCATCCGGTATATCAAAGGATCAATTAATTTCGGAATTTGGTATCCTATGGGAACAAGTTTGGATATTGTTGGATACTCAGATGCCGATTGGGCAGGATCAGTGGATGATCGGAAAAGCACGAGTGGTGCATGCTTCTATCTTGGCCATTGCCTTGTTGCTTGGCACAGTAAAAGCAGAACTGCATAGCACTCTCGACTGCCGAAGCGGAATACATTTCAGCTGGAAGTTGCTCAACTCAACTCATTTGGATGAAAAGCGTATTGAGCGACTTCCGCATTTCAGCATCTTCGGTAACAATACTTTGTGACAACACTAGTGCTATTAACATTTCTAAAAACCCTGTGTTGCACTCTAGAACAAAACATATTGAACTTAGATATCATTTTCTTAGAGAGCTAGTTGAATCAAATACTCTTCAACTTTCATATATTTCAACTGAGGATCAATTAGCTGACATTCTAACAAAACCTTTGGATCAAAAACGTTTTATTCATTTACGAAAAGCAATTGGGATGCTTTCCTTGAAATAATCTTCTTTTTGAAATCTTTGCTTAGGATAGGTTTTGTATTTGTTTTTGTTTTGTTCATCATCTATGTTTGTACATAGGACATTAATTGAGCATAGATCATAATTGACTTTAATTGCATCTTTTCGCACATTTAGAAATTTATTATGCTTTTGCCATCATAATATTTCACTGTTGCAATGATCATTTATGTTAATTAAATCATCTTCTAAAGTGATCAAAGTCAATTTCTCTCTCTATGATCTCTTGGTATAGTCATTATCTTATTTGACTGCTTAGTCGAGTATGAAATCGAGATCAATATTTGGTTGAATACTTTATATCTTAAATAATTGATAGCCAATTGAGGGGGAGTCTTAGAAAAGGTAAAATGCTCAAAAGATGCGGAAAGAGTTACATCCCAATGAGGAGTGTGAAAACTACCACCACATGGAGGAAAGAGCTACCACCTCGGTCGTCCGAGTATTGTGTGCAGCTACCACATGTATACCAAGCATGGTTGTTCAAATTTTTGATTAAGTAAAATGCATGTTGAAATACTTGACTCTGTCAAATTTCAAGGTTGGTATAAGGTGGGTTTTTAAAGAAAGATGCTCAAAGAGCCACTCTCTTCAACAGATTGTCTAGATACATTATCTATTATATTTGGGATTTCAAACATCTATTGATCTTTGTATTTCATTTTCTTTACTGAATTGATGATTTGATAAAGGCATTACTCATAAGATCAAGTTAGATGTAATTGAAGGTGTTCAACTTTAAGGGATTTAATTTTTGTAAATTCTCGTTTCATTTTTGGATATTATTGATAGATTTGGTATAATCTAATTCTTGTTGTATGAAACGATGATTTTTGTTTAAAGTTGATACACATTTGTGCTTACAATCTTTTTCTGGTTTTTCTTGAATTTCTCTGAAATTTTCTAAAGAAAAGTTGGGGCCGATCCGGATCGGGCTAGATGATCCGGATCCCGAACGCAGGAATTCTTCTGCGGGCTGACGATCCGGATTGTTATGCCGATCCGGATCCCGAACGCAGTTTCTCACTGCGGGTAGCCGATCCGGATCGCAGTTATGAACTGATCCGGATCGCGGCTAGGTTTTATAAGGAACGAAAGGGGTTTTGATTTCTTTACTCCAATCTTTTGTTCCAAAGTTTCCAGAGCCTCTCTCTCTAGATTTCATCATTCCTGGAAGCTTTCAAACTCAAGTTATTCAACTCCAAGTAAGTTTTATTGATCAAAATCTCGGTTTTTCACCGTTTTTCTCTTTTCCTCCTCAAACGTGATGAATTTGTTGGATCAACTTTGTTTGTGGATGGTTTTTGATCAAATTTCTTTTGAAATAAGAACTCTGGGTAGATTAGTTTTGATTATATGCTAGGTATTCTTCTGATTAACGGATTTTTAGGCTTCGATTTCTAAAATTTCGGTTTTAGGGCATATAATAAGTATTTTCGAAAGTCATGCAATTGATCTATTTTTAGAAGTCCTTTTGCAAAACTAATTTGATTCTTAGTCTCTCTACATGATTATGATTGTTTGGGTACAATTTTTTAAATTTTTGAAAATTAACAATTTTTTCATGTGTTCTTGAGTTGGCTGTTCACAGGACAATTTCTCTAAACTTAAAGCACTAGAATCAACAGGAGATAACTCTCTTGGTTAATCCTGTTACTGGTCACAATGGTGCACAAGAGTACATCTGTAAAGAGAAACCGGATTTTTCAACAGGAGATAAGACAACCGAAGGCAGGGAGGACAGCTCAGAGTACGATACGGAAGAATGGGATGAATTCTTCAAAGATGTTCAACAGAAGATTGATGAGGAAAACAGGAAATTTGTCAAAGGCAAAAGGCTTATGAAATCTGCATCAACAACTAAGCAATATACAAGACGAAAGAATGTCCTAAGAAGTGAAAGTTATCATAGTGGGTTTCTTACTAGAGCTCGCTCACTCTCTGGGGTTTCTACAAACTGAATCTCCATGGGTTTAAAGAATTGGATGCACCATCTGCTTCTAGACAGCATCCATCACACTCGAAAAGACAGGGTACAGACGCTGCTGTATTGGAGTCGCTTCGCCAGGAACAACAAAGACTCTCTGCTGCACAAGAGAGGATATCGAAAGAACTTCAGCAAATTTCCTCTGAACACAAGAAGATCAAGAAGAAGTGTTCAACTATTTCGACAATGCTTAAAGGGATTTTGAGCAAGCTGAGTTGTACCAGCTCCGACTCCTCCGACTGAACTGCACCTTCCTTTTCTTTGTGTGCAGGATTTGATTTTAGGATTTAGTTTTATACTTACTTTAGCTTAGTTCTCAGGTTTTACGTTTTATTAGAATTTTTCACTCTCCTAACATTTCGTAGTCTTAACTACATTTTGGCTTTGTTTTGTGACAAAAGGGGGAGAGAGTTAGAGAGAACTTTGAACAATGAATGATGAAATATCAAGGTAAGTATGATCTCTACAATGAATGATGAAATATCAAGGTAAGTATGATCTCAACTTCAACTTTGGTTTTCATCTTGTGATTGTTTGCATGTCTCGACTAACTATTCGACTAACTATTTGGGCATGTAATATAACTAACAAGTTGATGTTGGACTAACATTGTGTGACATTTGGTCTTTAGTTGCATAGAAGATATTTGTTGGTTTTTGACTATGAGTTCTCTCTACTACTCTGAATTCTCAAATGTTCACTGGTGATTAGATAAACTCTATCTCTGTTACTAGGTTTTTTTGTATGCTAATATCTTGAGGTATCTACCGATCTTTTTTTGCTCAAGAATGATTTCGTTTGTGCACTGAGAGTACAGATGTTCTGAAGTCTAAGTCTCGGCCTTTAGGCGTTTATCTCATCTGTTTTTAATATTTTGGATCTTCATTGTAAATTTTTGTTGTATGGTGATAGCAACAAAAATATCTTTTTGAATTTTCTTTAGTGGATCTGTGTTTTGTCACGAAACCGCCAAAGGGGGAGATTGTTACGGAATTTGAGTTGGCGTAGTTTCGTGAAAGTCTCAAGTCTTGAAGATTGAAGGTGAAGAAAGTTGGATCATTTAACTCAATCTCAAGAAGAAGAATTCAAAAGGATCAGGTATGTTTAACTAAAGAGTTTGTGTGATCCGAATACTTCTTGTAGTGTAGAAACACTTGGAAGAATCTTTCATTGCATAAAATCAAAAACTGGACTTGGGAACATGTTCAGGATCCGGATCAGGTTGTTCGATCGGATCCCGAAGGTGGTTCGTTCATACACCAGTTCAATCCGGATCGTAGCCTCTTGATCCGGATCCCGAAACACTGAGTTACCATCTTCCTTGAACGATCCGGATCAGGCTTCGCAATCCGGATCCCGAACGTTGATGTTTGGTGAACTGTATGAACGATCCGGATCATGCACTTCGATCCGGATCCCGAACCTTCGTTTTTCTGGAATTGCCTGATCGTTACATGACGATCCGGATCACACTAATCCGATCCGATCGCCGTCCGTAAAATTTCCAGAATGTTAGGTTTTTGATTCTTATCTCCTTCCTAGGGTTTCTAACCTATAATAGACCCTATGATTCTTTTCTAGGGTTAATCCATATAGCAATAGCCGTCATTGTCATATATCATTTTATACGGCTCTAGATCCACATATAGAGAAGAAAGGAAATCATTAGAGAACACTCTATGTTCTTCATCTATATGATTAGTTTGATTCTAGGTTTTCATACTCACATTTGAGTTGAATCAAACTAATGAATACTTAGATGGTATTTCCGATCTATCTTTGATCTAAGTATTCGGCGGATCATCACCACCCAAAAACAACGATACCCCAAA
>CM055063.1:16316811-16346864 GCA_029204045.2 Tillandsia leiboldiana
GCGCCTGCGCCGCCGGCCTGCCACCATGAACGCACGCGAACCCGAGGTGGCCTGACTGTTACGGCATTTTGGTATTGGCATATTTCGTGAGTCAAGTCAGTGAGTTGAGTCGGAGTCTCTTAAAGGGATCAAATTGTCAATCAGCAATCAAAGACTTAGAGAAGATTCAACAAGAGCTCAAGTTGACACTCAGTGTCTTGAGTCTTGAAGATTGAAGTTGAAGAATTGTGGATCAGTTACATCAATCTCAAGAAGAAAGTATTCAAAGGATCAGGTATGTTTAACTAAATAATTTTGGTGATCCGAATACTTTCTTATAGTGTAGAAACACTTGGATGAATTTTTAATTGCATAATAATCAAAAACTGGTGTTCGGACATGTTCAGGATCCGGATCAGAGCCAACGATCCGGATCCCGAAGGTTGTTGCTTCATACAAGACTTCGATCCGGATCCATGCAATTTCCGATCCGGATCCCGAATGTTAAGTTTTCTGATTTGTATGAACGATCCGGATCGGGCAATGCAATCCGGATCCCGAACCCTTGGTTTTCTGGAATCGTCAATCTCGTTACGACGATCCGGATCGCAGTAAATCCGATCCGGATCGCCGTCCTGAAAATTTCCAGATAAGGTAAGTTTTTGATTCTTATCTCTTTCCAAAGGTTTCTAAACTATAAATAGACATTTAGGGTTTCTCAAAAACGTGGGAGCTACGGCCGATCAATTTATAAAACACTTGAGAGCAACCCTAGAGGCTAGGTTTTTATCGTTCTTCTTTATAGCCTCTTTTAGGTCAATTCGATGGTTCTTTCAAGAACATATCTTTTGTCGAATTGATCTAATCTTTGCTTAGAGATTTCTTCTACGGTTCCTCAATGAGAATCTAAGCAAAGGATCACCATCGAAGTCAATATTCTTATCGACTGAGTTTGCGTCGTGGATTCGACGTGGCATCGTGGATTCGGTGTGCTAAAGGCGTTTCGTGGATTCGAAGCGTGCGTTCGTGGATTCGAACGTGTGCAGTGGACGTGCAAAACGGTGGAGCGCGAGGTCCAAGAAATTGAAGGAGGGGTTAAATCCGTGGAGACGGTAATCACCTTGTTATTCTTCTTTTCTTAGGGATTGTTATTGCGTGGATATCCAACCGGTCAGCGCAAGGTCCGAAGAAGCTGAAGGAGGGGTTTGAGTCCGTGGAGTCGGTAATCACCTTGTTATTCTTCTATTCTTAGTGGATTGTTATTGCGTGTTGGTCCCGTGGTTTTTCTCCTGGATTGGAGTTTCCACGTATATCTCGGTGTGCTGTTTTTATTTTCCGCATTGGTTTTTATTTTGCACTGAGATTGAGTTTTTAAGTATTACACCTATTCACCCCCCCTCTAGTTGTTTGATAGTACCTATTTAGATCCTTGTGGATCCATAACTCTACAATTGGTATCAGAGCGGGTTTTAGGTTTATCTATCATGATGGGTGAAAGTGGTAATATTTATAGACCTCCTCTTTTTGATGGGACTAATTATGCTTATTGGAAAGTGCGGATGAGAGCTTTTCTCATCGCAATTGATGAGCGGGTATGGCAATCCGTGGAATACGGTTGGGTGCATCCTGTTGAGGAAGTAGGAAATTCTACTACCCCAAAACCTCGCTCTAGATGGTCCAAAGAGGAATTTGAAAGATCTTCTTACAATGGGAAAGGTATGAACGCTTTATTTAATTCTCTTTCCTCGACTGAGTTCACAAGAATTTCCGCGTGTGAAACCGCGAAGGAAATTTGGGATATTCTCAAAATTACACATGAGGGTACTAATCTTGTAAAAATTCAAAAGCTCCAGATGCTTACAAGTCAATTTGACTCTATTCATATGGAAGAGCATGAATTGTTTACAGATTATTACACTAGACTTCAAGATGTAATTAATACATGTGCTAATTTAGGAGAAAAGATCCCGGAGTCGAAAATTGTAAGAAAGATACTTCGGACTCTTCCGGAACGGTTTAGGGCAAAGGTTACCGCCATTGAAACCGTTAGTCATCCGGATGAGATGAGTGTAGAGGAATTAGTAGGTGCTTTGCAAACTTATGAATTGACTTTTCCTACTAATCAAGGTTTCTTCCAAGTCTTCTTCTAAGCTGTACAGGTATTGCATTCAAAATCCACAAAAGAAAGAAGATAGCGAATCGAGTTCCGACGATGAAATCTCTTTTGCCGATTTTGAAGAACAATTGGCGCGGATCACAAAGAAATTTCGTCGGAAAATTTTGGAAGAATCGAACCGATGGATCTTCATCCACGAACCATCTAAAGGATCATCGGATTCTAAATCCTCTAACCTCAAATTCCTTGCAAAACCTCTAAGGAAAAAGATGAATTCGAAGGGGAAATCCGATGTTATAGATGCAAAGGCTACGGCCATATTTCAACGGATTGTCCCTACTCCGAAATTATATAAAAAGAAGGCTTTGCAAGCGAAACTTGGGACGATTTTTACTTCTAATGAATCAACCTCAAGTAAAGAGAAAAAAATCGTTGCTTGTCTCTTGCCTCTCATTTTCCCTCTTCTAATAATTGTTTATCATCATTAGTCACTAACTCTACTCCTTTGATTTTGTATGAAACATCAACAACCGGCGGAGAGTCATCAAGTGAGGGGGAGTCGGACGAGGAAGAACTCGTTGAGGCATATCAACAACTTCTTGCGGAATCTAAGAAGATGGCCAAACATATCAAGAAGTTGAGAAAGCAACGACTTGAAGATCAAGACGAGAATCATGCTTTAAAGATCAAACTTCATGATCTCGAGGAGGAACGAGAGCTTTTATTGGATAATAATAAAATCCTCCAAGAAAAGATAAATCAATCGGAAACGGTCGTTAATTCCCATATTACAAGATTGATTTTCTTGAAAAGCAGTTTGAGGAAAATACATGTCACCAATCAAGCATTGACCAAGCAAGTTCATCAACTTAAATCCGACATACAAAGGATTTCAACCGGTTCCAAGAAACTTGAATGTATGTCCGGATTAGGTCAAACAAGCAAGGTTGGTTTGGGATTCAAAAAGAACCAAACTGTGAATGCTTCAAGTTCCACAATGAAATTGAAAGGAAGAACTTGTCACCTATGTGGACTTGAAGGACATTTGGTGAAGAATTGCCCGAAAAAGAGAAAGAAGAGTCCTTCGGCAACTTCATCTACGGAGCGAACTCAACGGAATCAAAAGACACATCAAGTCAAAGGAGTTCACTCAACCCACCAAAGGTCCGAGCCACAACATCAATCATTCAAGTGGATCACTGCGAGGCAAAGACCTAAGGTGGATCAACAGTCAAAGCGGACAACCCCCGGCCACAACGAATCAAGACAACCCAAAATCCAGCGATTTGGATTCGGAAAGGTGATATCTTTCCTTGTCTTAAGTTCTAAATAGCTTATGACTGTATGTAATGCTTTGATTAGTTTTCCTTTCATATTTTTCTTAATCTTTGCATTACATGTTTTTCAATGCTCTTCGTTTTTTATACTTTGTTTTTGAACAAAAGGGTTTTTACTGAACAAGTGCATTGAATAAAAAGGGCTTCACTTTTATTCACTCCAAATTAATTTTATTTGGATTATCAACTTTACCTCCTTAATCATAATTTGAAGATACTTCATTATAGGAGTTTTTGATTTTATAAGCATCAAATTTAGAAATCATGTGTGATCTTTAGATGCTTAATCTATCTCGGTTGTGTGAATTCATTGTGATAAACGTGAGACAACCGATAGACTAAAATCTGGGATTTAATTCTTTCACGTAAGAGATTGCATTCTTTCAAGGGTATTGAAATGATTTGCAAAAGATGTGGAAAGAGTTACATCCGAAAGGAGTGTGAAAACTACCACCACTTGTAGGAAAGAGCTGCCACCCCCGGTCGTCCGGTTTGTGTGTGAAGCTACCACATGTTATGGATGCTTGATAGTATTTTATGAGAAAATCTTTAGTTGAAGCATTTGGAGATTTATATGCAAAACTCTTATATTTTGAACAATCTCCTGGTTGGTATAAGGTGGGATAGTTGAAAGATGCTCAAAGAGCCACCCTTAGGTATTTTAGTGCTTATCTCAATTTGAAAGGGTAGAATTCAAGATTGATGTCGTTTGGAAATCTCCGTATGTCATCTTTGTAAATCCGTTACATCTTGATAGACTTTGGATCTCAAGATTATTTTTGATGACTTGTGTTTGATGAATATAACATGAAAAACGGTTTATAATGTTTTACCTTTATTTTTCATGATTTTGGAGTAAATCTTTTTAATTTTGTGAAATTAATTGGATTGAATGACATCTGTGTGAATTCACTGTTTAAAGCACTTAAATTGATTTCTTGATGGAATACAAATCGGTATTTGAAAAGATTCTAAAATCTGGATTTGTTTCAAGAAATTATTTAATTTTTGCTTTCTGGTACCGGTACGAAATCTGCATTTTTGTTATATACCAGAACTGAGCTTTTATCTCTCTTTCTCCATGAACTAATTTTGTTTGTAATTTCCTTTTGTCTAGTATGTTCACTGTTTGACAATTTGTGACAAAAAGGGGGAGAAGAGAAATGACGGAGATAAGATCATCAAGAGAGGATAAACGAAACGAAAATGGAAAAATGGGGGGAGAACGGAAAATGATGATCGTATCACAAAGGGGGAGAACAGAGATGCTCAAGATAGGGGGAGACAAAGAAAAAATTGAAAGAGCAGAAAAACAAAAGAACCAAAAGGAAGACGGATCAAATGTAGGATTGTAATTTCTAACGACTAACGTTTGATTTCGTTTGGAGTTTTGTTTTGCAGGAATTACATCACTTTAAGACTCCAAGTCCTAAGTCATAGAGTATGTTCTAGGACTGTTTGGTTCAAATGTAATTTTGTATTTATTGGATCTTTCACGCAAAGAAAATCAATGTTTTGGTGATAACATTGAATTTCGACTTTTTGGTTTAAGATGAGTGACTTGAGCGCTTTTATGTATTTTTGGGTTTTGTCACGAAATTGCCAAAGGGGGAGATTGTTACGGCATTTTGGTGTTGGCATATTTCGTGAGTCAAGTCAGTGAGTTGAGTCGGAGTCTTAAAGGGATCAAATTGTCAATCAGCAATCAAAGACTTAGAGAAGACTCAACAAGAGCTCAAGTTGACACTCAGTGTCTTGAATCTTGAAGATTGAAGTTGAAGAATTGTGGATCAGTTACATCAATCTCAAGAAGAAAGTATTCAAAAGGATCAGGTATGGTTAACTAAATAATTTTGGTGATCCGAATACTTTCTTATAGTATAGAAACACTTGGAAGAATTTTTAATTTCATAATAATCAAAAACTGGTGTTCGGACATGTTCAGGATCCGGATCAGGGCCAACGATCCGGATCCCGAAGGTTGTTGCTTCATACAAGACTTCGATCCGGATCCATGCAATTTCTGATCCGGATCCCGAATGTTAAGTTTTCTGATTTGTATGAACGATCCGGATCGGGCAATGCGATCCGGATCCCGAACCCTTGGTTTTCTGGAATCGTCAATCTCGTTACGACGATCCGGATCGCAGTAAATCCGATCCGGATCGCCGTCCTGAAAATTTCCAGATAAGGTAAGTTTTTGATTCTTATCTCTTTCCAAAGGTTTCTAAACTATAAATAGACACTTAGGGTTTCTCAAAAACGTGGGAGCTACGGCCGATCAATTTATAAAACACTTGAGAGCAACCCTAGAGGCTAGGTTTTATCGATCTTCTTCATAGCCTCTTTTAGGTCAATTCGATGGTTCTTTCAAGAACATATCTTTGTCGAATTGATCTAATCTTTGCTTAGAGATTTCTTCTACGGTTCCTCAATGAGAATCTAAGCAGAGGATCACCATCGAAGTCAATATTCTTATCGACTGAGTTTGCGTCGTGGATTCGACGTGGCATCGTGGATTCGGTGTGCTAAAGGCGTTTCGTGGATTCGAAGCGTGCGTTCGTGGATTCGAACGTGAGCAGTGGACGGGCAAAACGGTGGAGCGCGAGGTCCAAGAAATTGAAGGAGGGGTTAAATCCGTGGAGACGGTAATCACCTTGTTATTCTTCTTTTCTTAGGGATTGTTATTGCGTGGATATCCAACCGGTCAGCGCAAGGTCCGAAGAAGCTGAAGGAGGGGTTTGAGTCCGTGGAGTCGGTAATCACCTTGTTATTCTTCTATTCTTAGTGGATTGTTATTGCGTGTTGGTCCCGTGGTTTTTCTCCTGGATTGGAGTTTCCACGTATATCTCGGTGTGCTGTTTTTATTTTCCGCATTGGTTTTTATTTTGCACTGAGATTGAGTTTTTAAGTATTACACCTATTCACCCCCCCTCTAGTTGTTTGATAGTACCTATTTAGATCCTTTGGGATTCATAACTCTACAGAACAAGATACACGAGCTGCGATAGCAGGTGACCGCACTTATCTGTGTGGTCCAGCAGCAGGCGGAAACTTTTGCCGACAGGCGGAAGCTTCTTGCCGGCAGGAAAGCGGTTCCAGCGCCTAGAGAGGCGTCGAGGCGACGGTCGGAGCAGATTGGTAGGCTCCAGTGGCTGATAGCGCAGCAGGTTGAGGCTGCATAAATGACGCATGAGCGCCTGGTGTCGCCGCATGTAGGGGCGACAATGGAAGGAGTGGCAATTGTGAGGTCCCGGTTTCCCCCGCGTAGGGTTCGCTAGTTGTTGGGCAGCTTTTAGAGGCCGTTGGGTGTGTTTGTGCGCATGTCGGGGCCGAGAAATGGATTTGTGATGCAATTTGGGGTTAGTTTGCATCACTGGAGGCCTGCGTGGTGTGTCGGTGGTGTTTGCGCGCAATTTGGACACAAGTGTTGGACTTTGGGCTTAAAAAGGATCCCGTGGGAAATTGGAGGACCCGTCGGGTGTTTAGAAGTGGTTTCGAGCGATTCAGATGTCAAAATTGGATTCCGGGCGAAGTTTGGATAAAGGATTACCTCTCCGGTCGCCTTCGGGAATTTTTAGAGTTGGAATTTGGCAAATCAGACTTCAGAATTGGACCCGGCGCGGAAAATCGGATCGAGTGGGCATTCGACAAATTTTTGGACGAGAATTTGGAGAAACAGACATCATTTTTGGATTCAGCGCGCGAAATCGCTAAGAATGGACTATTTATTTGTTGGTTTTGGAGTCCGGTAAGCGTGCACATTTTTCGAGGCGACGCGGCACTCAAACCGAGGCTTTGGCGCGGCGCGGATCCCGAGGAGGCGGAGGTACGCGGTTCGAGGCACGCGCGGCAGGCGCGTTAGGCGCGCCTGGGGAGGCGCGCCTTCGGCGCGGGGCACGCGGGGGCCGCCACGTGGCGGGCCCCAGTTGGCGCCCGCGCGGGCGCGGGGGCACGCGCCCGTGTCACGGGCGCGTGTCCCGCGCCTGGGGAGGGCGCGGTGTCACGCCGCGCATGCGGCGCCCGGGCTGCGCGGCCACGTGGCGCGCAGGGGCGCGGCCACGTGGCCCGCCTTTTGGCCGCCTAGATCGGGTGCACACGCATGGGTGCGTGGACCGGGGTTTGGGGCTTCCTGGTTGGTTGGCGCCGTGAACCGGATCCGTGGACCGGGACCGTGGACCACCCCCTTTCTCTTTTCTTCTTCTTCTTCTTTCTTTCTCCCCCGAGCGCCATTTCTCCTCCTTGTTCTTTTCTTTCTTCTCCGAGAGCGAGAGGGTGTGAGGGAGAGAAATTTTGGGTGGTGCGGCGGCGCGTCGTGGGCCTCGTGGAGCGCGCGAGGTGTTCCAACGGAGCAGTTGGGCGGCGCGGCGCAGTCGAGGTTGGTCCCGTGTGTTTTCGCGGTGTTTTTAGCACAGTTTGGGGCGTTCTTTTGGACAGTAAATTGACCCTCTTGCTCTTATCTGTGTTAGGGATCGTGTTACTGCACCGTTTTGCGTGCGGTCTCCGACGCCGTGCACCGTTTTGCGTGCGGACTTCGTTTTGCGTGCAGTTTTCGGCGCCGTGCACCGTTTTGCGTGCGGACTCCATTTTGCGTGCAGTTTCCGGCACCGTGCTCCATTTTGTGTGCAGTTTCTGGCACCGTGCTCCGTTTTGCGTGCAGTTTCCGACGCCGTGCACCGTTTTGCGTATGGACTCCGTTTTGCGTGCAGTTTCCGGCACCGTGCTCCGTTTTGCATGCGGTCTCCGGCACCGTGCACCGTTTGGCGTGCGGACTCCGTTTGGCGTGCGGGTTCCGGCACAGTGCTCCGTTTTGCGTGCGGTCCTCGACGCCGTGCATCGTTTTGCGTGCGGACTCCGTTTTGCGCGCGGGTTTCGGCACCGTGCTTCGTTTTGCGTGTGGATCGCGTGGAGGCCAATTGCAAGTGTCTACAAGCAATTGGTGGCAAATCGAGGTGGGTGGCCTTATCTCCAAGTTTTATGGACTGTACAGTAATTCTACTGATGTAGGACTATGCATGATAGTTTATTTCCTTGCGTAGTATGCTAGACTATAGGAATTGTTATTCGTTTTATCATCTGTTAAACTATAGTTATCTTGGAACTTGACCTAGCACCCCCTTCATATGTTGCATGTGTAACCAGACCAGTAGAAAACCCTCACTTGGGCTAGGGTTATTTATGTTTAGACATCCACACTGTTCTTTCATTCCTGGACATAGTGTTATCCTCGCCCGGGTAGTGGGCCGAGAGGTCGGGACTTTCTTTTAGTGTGGGATGCATTTGCACTCGTGCTTGGGAGCAGAGTGGAGTCTGGTAGTTGTAGTGGGTCGCTTTTCTGTGCCGGGAGCCGTTTGGGTAAACGGTAGTCCCGGGAGGTCTTCTATCCCTGTTGTGCTGTCGCCACCGTGTTAGCGGCAGTTGTGTGCTTGTTTTAGTTGGACCTAGAACCCAGAACCTTTTTTTGACATACACATGATTTTTAGTTTATCGATGTTTTCTTCCAAGCATCGAAGGGCCGCTGAAGTCTGTTCTTGTTTGATTGGACAAAAGCATCAGCCCTTCGGGGTTTGGGTAAATCCTTGTTTTCTAACTGATTTTCCTAGAAGAACTAAAAATCATTAAAATGGGTTTCTCCTCAAATCAAGATGGTTTTTCAAAAAGGGAACTACCTTTAGTCCTCACCCGCGTGGGTTGAGTGAAAATGGTTTTCAGTAATTAATGTCACCCCTTTTTCGTGTGAACTTCCCCACTCGTAAGGATTCGAGTGGTCTGGGTTCTAGGGACCATTCCTTTGTCGGGACGAAAGCCACGGGGGCCGAGCCTGGAACCTGTTCTTGTTTGATAGGGTTGTAGGTGTAGGCCTCCCGGAACATTCGGGCCCTAGTTGGTATCTTCTGCGTGTTGTACCGAGGTTGTGGTGTTCCCGAACTGTAAGGGGCCGGGAACTTCGATAGGCGGAGCCTAGAGTCTGCTCTTGTTTGATAGGGTTCTTAGCACCGACCTATCGGGTTTCCAAACCCTTATGGTGTCGGCCCTTTATGAGTTATCGGTGTGGTTGGTGTTCTGTTGTGGGAGCCGTTTGGAGTGACGGCGGTCCCAGCTGTGTGGTACTTTCTTTAGTGAGTAGTGTGGTGAGTAGAGTCGTTGAGGGTTCTCCGACATAGCCGTGAGAGTGTTTGGGCTTTTCATATTTGAGTCGAGGTTCTTTTCCGACTGAGTTGTGTTTCGAGCTTTGAGATACCGATCTGTTTGATCGTGGATTATAGCCTGCTGAGCCTGACATTCATGCCAGTTATGAGATACTTGTGTTACTTGAGTTCGTTGGGGTCGCTCCCCTCGAGCTACGCCCCGGGTGCGATGATGATTCCGAGCCTGACGAGGCTGCGATGATGCGACTAGTTGATGCACTAGAGTTCGCTTGAGATCTCTGATAGTCCTTGAGGGACACCCTACGTAAGACCAAGTCCTGTTTGGGCGTAGTGGCAGTAGATGAGCGTAGGTTTGTTTGACTGGTCCAAAGTGGGACAGTCATTGAGATTGGATGATATTGAGAGAGTGTTGGCATAGTACTTGTGTCTTATCGTCAGTAATGAGTAGATGCATCATATTATCTTTTGTTCCATTTCTTGAGCATCTAGACAGAGGCATAGTAGCTGTAGAGATATCCTTTTCCAGCTCTTTTCTTTCCGTATACTTTGTTACTTCATGCCTCTAGTAGACTTAGTGGGCAGACCGTTGGGCTTGTTGACGGCACCCACTGAGAACTACTGTGGGAAGTAGTTCTCACACCCGTCGTGGTGTCTTTTCCCCAGGGGCTTCTACTCCTGTTCCTGTGCTTCAGTTGCTGATCCTTCTGACCGGTTTCGAGGGAGTCGCGAGCTAGTTCCCCACCCGTCGTTGGAGTGTAGCGGTACCCCCTTCAGAGGAGAGCTTCAGTAGCTTAGTTTACTTCTTTTCCCTCTGTTGAGAGACCTTTGTAGTGAGGTATAGAGTTGTATTTTATTTTACAGTTTGAGAGACTGTTGTAGTGAGGATATTTTTGTATTGAGAGCTTGTACACTGATTATTTATTGGAGATATCTCCCTTTTGGGTTTTGTATCGGAGGACTTTTTATACGATCGTATTTGGGGAGATGGATATTGTATTATTTTCAGTTGTACAGTGATTGGATTTCAGTTTTTAGTAGTTTACTTTCAGCTCTGATATTTGTATACTGTAGTTGATTCTTTTTGCAGGTTAGTCGCTTCGTCTGTACGGCAGTTTCCGTACAGATGGCGGATCTGTTAGCGAGCCCGGGTCGCAGTTTCGACCCCGGGGCGTGACAGCAATGGCCGCCGAGCTAGTTTGATGACAAAGCGTGACTAGTGAAGTCTGATGAGAGACCGACTCACAAGGCGATGGTGATCACTATGTTGCGAGAGCCAAATTGCTATGTCCTAAGGGTGAGGGCAAGAAAGACTTACGGGCCAGGTTGCGAAAGTTCGCTCCTGATGACGGTAGTGACCGTGTGGCTTATCATTGTGGCTGAATTGCCGCATAGTGGGGCTTCGAGATTCAAAAACATCGCAAGTGAGCAGGAATTTTGTGGTACCGATCCGACGGATCAGTATAATGGTAAGGGTTGCCACTGTAGGGTTCGCGTATTAATCACCAGAGTTAGTGAACCGTTATTGCGGTGCCTCAACCCAGTTGGGAGAGGTGCACAAGAGCCATAGGTGTGCTTAAGCAAATCGCTTAACACTGTGGATTTTGCGAGTTAGCGCGGGGGCGGAGGACGCCCAACCGTTTGGGTGCTCATGGAGCACAAGTACCGTTTAGCCAGAGAGAGCTGGTTAGGTGGCACCTTAGCTTTTGTTAAGTGTGATAAGAGTCGATAGATTGTTCGGGTCGTAGATTAACGACTAGCGAGTGGGTTTTGCTCAGTGGAGCGTAGTAGTCGCGTGACGACGATTAGTGGGTTCGCTTGGGATGACCTGTGCCTGGACCATGTATGAGGACTGTGGAGCCTGTAGCCATGTGGGCAGGCGCAGTCGGCTTTGAGAGACAGCGGCCCGAGGCCTGAGGGCGGGGCATGATAGAAATTTGATCGGGGCGGTAGTCCGAAATGTGGAAAGCCACGTATGAGCCTTGAGGCTGTTAGTACACTTATAGTGTAGACGTGACCCGGCCATAACGTGCACCGTTTTGCGTGCAACCTTAAAGGAAGATGTATGTCGTTTTGCGTGTAAACCCGAGGTACGTGCATCATTTTGCGTGCAGATTTGGATAATGTGCACCATTTTGCGTGCAGACTCGAAAGGCATGCACCGTTTTGCGTGCAACCTCAAGAGAAGACGTGCATCATTTTTCATGCAGACTTGGACGACGTGCACCGTTTTGCGTGCAACCTTGAAGGGGCGAGAAAATCGCGGGGATACCAATTGCAAGTGTCTACAAGCAATTGGGGGCAACACAGGGTGGGGGATTCTTCCAAAAATGGGTGACCTCTCCCCGTGTTCCTCTGCTTTTAATTTTAGAAGCATTATAGTAACATGTTAGAGGCGTTAGAGAATCATGGTAAATTTGCATGTGTAGATGGACACAGATGAAAAGTGCAACTTTTAGTTGCCAAGAATAGACGATAAATATGCATGTGTAAATTAATTTAGAGGAAAAGTGACATTTATGATTTATCCAAAATAGGAGATAAATGTGCTTGTGTAAATGGACATAGAGAAAAATGGATTTTTCTAATTGTCAAAAATAGGAGATAAATTTGCATGTGTAGATGAATACAGATGAAAAGTGCAACTTTGGATTGCCAAAAAGGAGATGATAAATTTGCATGTGTAAAAGGACTTAGGAGAAAAATGTAATTCTTGATTTATCTAAATAGATGATAATTGCATGCGTAAAAGTGATTAGTTAATTTATGATTGTGATCATGTTATGGTATAACCATAGGAATCATGTGGGACATAAGGGCAAAGAGTATGTTGGAAGTAAAACTAGGAGAAAACCTAGTTTAGGGGTTTAATGAGTGACATGAAACTTAGAAGCTTATCCTAGGATTGAATGAGTGGCATTATCTTAGGGGATAACCTAAGGACATTGGATAGAGCGATTAACATAGAGTCAGTGAACTCTAGGGTAAGCATGACATGTAACTTAGGTAAAGGAAACCTAAGGTGTACTAGTGGAGTTAAACTCTCAAACAGAAAATTAGAGTGAGTGTAACTCTAAGTTAAATGTGGAACAGGAAATTAGAGTCAGTGTAACTCTAAGTTAAATATGGAATAGGAAATTAGAGTCAATGTAGCTCTAAGTTAAAAGTGGAACAGGAAAAATAGAGTTAATGTAACTCCAGATTCAGTGTGGTATCAGGGAAAGGATATGTGATCCCAAGGTTAAGAATTAAACAAATATAACCCTAGAGTGAGTCATAGGGTGTCTGGGCAAATGGATAATAACTTCAATTTCAATTTGAGTTAAATAAATGAAAGAGAAATATTTAAGAGTCCAAGAGACTCTTTAGTTACCAATGTGGCAAGACCTAGGGTAAGGGATGAATTAATGAAAAAGATAAACCTTAAGAGAAATCTAAAAGTGGCTTAATAAGCAAGATAAGCAAAAGGCTTAAAAAAAAAAGAACAGAAAGAGAATGCAAATGGCGCATTCGAGATAAGACTCGGCAGTTTGGGAGCAGGACTCCTCGGGCAGTGACTCGTTGGACGAGATATTTTTGGAAAGCTAAAGGAAAAAGGTGAAAGAGATTGCCAGTGGCGATATGAGCTGAAGGCTCGAATGAGAAAAAAAAGAAAAGCAAGTGCTTAAGAGTAAAGACAAAGGCAAATGCATAAAGTGCGAAGAGGCTATGTGCCAAGAGAAAAGAAAATAAAAGAAAAGAAAAGATAATAAAACGGGCGTGCCTTCGAAGGTGAAATGTGGTCCTGTGGGACGTAAAAGGCATGCCCTCTCCCCGGGCGCTCCTGTTGGACGTAAAGGGCAGCGTCCCTCTCCCTGGTGGCGACCCGAAGGACACATTTACCTCGTTGGGGCGGGGTAGTACATGCGCGTGCTATCGGCAACCTTAGAGATTCTCGTTTTGTGGTAGCATGACTACCGGGCTGGGGCCCTTTGGGCAAGAATCTCCGAGGGTTTAGCAACTTGAATTAAAACACAAGAATGTGAAAAAAAAATAAAGAGTAATAGAGTGGCCAAGGTGGTCGGGTTAGTTTAACCCTGTATACAGCGATATAGTGGCCGAGTTTGTGGATAGTAGCCTGGTTTAGCTGGACAGAGTAGTGTTGGAACGATGAGTATACACAGATAGTGTAGTGATATATTATATGCATATCAGCATTTTAATATTGAGGTTTATAGTTTTCCTAGCATCCTATTATTATTGCTTCCATTGGACCAAGCGGTGTAGGACATTCTTTCTCGGTGGTTGAACCCACTGGAAACTTTGTTGTAGTTCTCACACCCTCGGGTGACCATTTTTCCATGTCCGGATACAGCGGTCGAGATAGACGACAGAGGCAATGGCCCAGCAGCATAGAAGCCTAGAGGGTCGAGCAGATATACCGGGTCGAGCAGATATACCTTTTTATATTTTGAGTGAACTATATATGGTGAGGAAATGATGTAAAAGAATTGTAACATTATTCGGCGGCAAGTTGAGAGATGGAAATGTAATAAATTTATTTATAGTTCACTCATATCCTGCTTTCATTTACGGTTCTAAACTTATTGTTGATTGAATGAAAGTTTTAAATTAGTAGTGATTTTAGTACTCTGATATTGAGCTTCTGCATACACTTGATGTATTGTTTTGGATGTTACCATTCCTTTCGGGTAGTGAGAGGTCATACCCGATTGGCGGGTCTGTTGGCATGCCCGAACTGTACAAATTGGCGGTCTCGGGATGTGACAGTTTCAGTGATTGCGCCCAATCCGTAAGGCGGATTTGGATGATTTTCACGGCATCGGACTCCTGGAAGGATGAGGATTACTCACGCCAAATTTCAGCTAGATCGGGCAGCGGATCGTCAGGTTTCAGGTGGGTTGTTGTGCTTCTCCGAAAACGATGATTTACCCACTCGGGCTATTGGATTTCCACCTGGCATAGTTGATCGTTATCTTCTTTTCCTTGGTGAATCATGATTGAATATCCATGTTTATGTTAGATTATTATATCCTTAATTTATACATGAAAGAATCATTAGTTTGGTCAATGTTGCCCTATCTCATATGAAGTGAATTGCAGGTGACTATCTTTAAACCTATACTATGTGAGATTACTACGGTTGTTGATTCTTCACTTATCTATGAGAGAATGGATGGTTGGTTGATGTTAGAAGGACATGGTTGCTATGTGAGAACAGTTAATATGGTTTTATGTGAAATGTTATTTGGTTTAGGTGAGATTGGTTATCATGGTTATGTGAGAGTGATAGTGTTGATGATCATTGAACCTATGTCATGAGAGGTTGTATGTTAAATGATTCTTGACTTATCTATATGAGAATAATTGACCTTGTCGATCTTCATTCTACATCTTGTGATATTTATCATAATGGTTGATCCTTAGACTACTTTATGTGAGATTGTGTATTGTGGTTGGTCGACGATCTAGCTTATGTGGAAATGAATGTTGTTGGTGGATTCTATGTTCATCCTATGTGAGATCAATGAAGGTTGTGGAGCCTTAGACTATTCATTGGTGATACATGATTGAATGTCCATGATCAAGTAATGTTAAATGATCTTAGTATATTCATGTATGAATGTGAGGTTTGACAAGCGTTGTACCACCTTATGTGATGTTGATTATGTGTGACACTTCTTTATCCTATACTTTGTGAGAGTAAACCGGTAACTTGATCATCGACCTACATTATGTGCAAATGGATGGTTCCGGTGTGGGTGATCGTTGTGGACCTTTTATTTTGACTTACCCACTAGGTATATTAGAGTGACACTTGTGTTAGAATGTTGGTTGCACATTGTAGATAATCTTGCATGCTTATATGAGTTCAATGGATATCATGTTAGTAACCAACCTTCATTTGAGATTTATTATTAGAGATTGGAATACCATGCTATAATGAATGTCGATTAATAACTTGTGAGTAACATGCATGTTGTATAGGCTGGCATATGTCATGTTGATACTTAGTATTCTTGTCACGCCCCGGGGTCGAAACTGCGACCCGGGCCCGCCAACAGATCCGCCACCTATGCCAAATCCGCATAGGCGAAGCGTCCAACCTGCAAGAAAAGTACTATAGCTAAACAGATATCAGAGCTATAAATAAAAAAAATCTGCTGTATAACCAAAATCAATCACTGTACAACTGGAAATAAAACAACACTGTCCGCCTCCCAAAATAATAATAAAACAATATCCTCAAATACAAGCGCAGAACCCAACCGGGAGGTATCTCCAATAAATACATCAGTGTACAGTCTCTCGATACAAATATGTCCTCACTACAACAGTCTCTCAAAAGAGGAAAACAAAACAGCTAAACTACTAAAGATCTCCTCTGTAGGGGTACCGCTACTCTCCAACGACGGGTAGGGATCTAGCTCGCGACTCCCTCGCCTAGATCAACAACCGCAGAATCAGCATCACCCGCTAAGACTCTGCAAAACAAAGGAGAGGAAGGAAAAAGGAGGGGAAAGACCCCCAAAGGGTGTGAGAACTACACCAAAAAGGGAGTTCTCAGTGGGTACCACCGCCAGACCTGACGGTCTGCCCACCAAGTCCTCAAGAGACATAAACTAACCCAAGTCATAAGACTGAAATGAGTAAGCTGGAGACTCTCAACAGCTACCATGCCCCTATCTAAAGGCTAAAAGGGGAGAACCAAACAGTGGTATGCAACCACTAGCACACGAAGTGCACAATCGACCCAATCGAGCTGACTGCCACATCTGGTCCAGTCAAACCTGCACCCACCTACAACCACCTCCCGCTGACGGGCAGGAATTACGTAGGGCGTCCAAACGGACTAACTCGCTATCGAGTAGTGGCTCATGCGGGCTATAGTCAAAATCCACGCTCTCTCTCAGAACGGATAGAATCATGATGCTCAACCTCTCACACAGCGGTCAAAGTACTCTCAACGACACGGGACCACCGTCAACCAAACGGCTCTCAATAATACTAGCACTGATCTAAACTCATCTACCAGTCTGCACTCGGCCCCCAGGCACGAGTGTAACAATAAAAGTATTTGACCGAAATAAACCCAATCGAATGAACCGGTATAAAACCCGGTACTGCCTGCTCTGTCACCAATCTTACGAACTCAGTATCTCCACTGTCCAAATGACCGGAACCCAACACGGTCTGACCGGAACCCAACACGGTCTAAAGCCTACTCCGGAGCGGCACTCGAGGGGAGCGACCCACACGAGTAAAGTATCACTGTCATCAGTATCACAAGTATCTCTATATAGCAGGACTAGATCATGACTATGATCAAAGTGGGAAAGCCCAACCACTAAAGAAGACCCTCGTCCTCAATCAGATGCAAAAATACTCAAATAGTGGAAAACTCCGTCCACTAGAGAAATCTGATACCCAATCTGATGCATAAATAAATATCCGGTCAACCGCCCAAGTCGGCGGTCACCGCAAAACCCTGCCAACTGTTGGGTTATATGTAATACGGATCTAAATAGGGGAAAAAACACCTAGAGGGGGGTGAATAGGTGTAAACGCATAAACACTCAAAAATCGTTGCGATAAAAACCCAATGCGGAAATAAAAATAATACGCAAGATTTTTACGTGGAAAACTCCATCACCGGAGTAAAAAACCACGGGACCGATAACACGGCAGAAATCCACTAGAATTAAAACACGTACAAGGTGATTTACCGTACACACTTACGACTCAACCTTTTCCATACGCTCCTAGAGGATCTTCTCCGCTCGCTCCGCGACGCTTCTCGAATCCACGATCTGCGCCCAACGCCGAATCCACGGCGTCCAACGTCGAATCCACGACGTCCGACCGAATCCACGGTCTTCACCCAATAGCACCCTTCGAATCCACGAACGTGCCTCGCTCCGAATCCACGAGAGCGGTTGAACCTTGAATCCACAAGGACACGCGAATCCACGCGCCGATTTTTGGGGTAAATCGTTGTTTTGGGTGGTGATGATCCGCCGAATACTTAGATCAAAGATAGATCGGAAATACCATCTAAGTATTCATTAGTTTGATTCAACTCAAGATGTGAGTATGAAAACCTAGAATCAAACTAATCAATATAGATGAAGAAACATAGAGTGTTCTCTAATGATTTCCTTTCTTCTCTATATGTGGATCTATAGCCGTATAAAATGATATATGAAAATGACGGCTATTGACTATGTGGATTAACCCTAGAAAAAGAGTCATAGGGTCTATTTATAGGTTAGAAACCCTAGGAAGGAGATAAGAATCAAAAACCTAACATTTCTGGAAATTTTACGGACGGCGATCCGGATCGGACTAGCTGTGATCCGGATCGTCGTAACGAGTCAGCCAGTTCCAGAAAAACGAAGGTTCGGGATCCGGATCGAAGTGCATGATCCGGATCGTTCATACAGTTCACCAAACATCAACGTTCGGGATTCGGATTGCGAAGCCTGATCCGGATCGTTCAAGGAAGATGGTAAACTAAGTGTTCGGGATCCGGATCAAGAGGCTACGATCCGGATTGAACTGGTGTATGAACGAACCACCTTCGGGATCCGGATCGAACAACCTGATCCGGATCCTGAACATGTCCCAAGTCCAGTTTTTGATTTTTATGCAATGAAAGATTCTTCCAAGTGTTTCTACACTACAAGAAGTATTCGGATCACACAAACTCTTTAGTTAAACATACCTGATCCTTTTGAATTCTTCTTTCTTGAGATTGAGTTAAATGATCCAACTTTCTTCACCTTCAATCTTCAAGACTTGAGACTTTCACGAAACTACGCCAACTCAAATTCCGTAACAATCTCCCCCTTTGGCGGTTTCGTGACAAAACACAGATCCACTAAAGAAAATTCAAAAAGATATTTTTGTTGCTATCACCATACAACAAAAATTTACAATGAAGATCCAAAAATTTAAAAACATGAGATAAACTCCTAAAACAGACTCTAGACTTAGACATCTGTACTCTCTGCACAAAGAAATCATTCTTGACAAAAAAAGATCGTTAGATACCTCAAGAATATTTAGCATACAAAACCTAGTACAGAGATAGAGTTTATCTAATCACCATGACATTTGAGAATTCAGATATGTAAGAGAATCATAGTCAAAAACCAACATATCTTCTATGCAACTAAAGACCAAATGTCACACAATGTTAGTCCAACATCAACTTGTTAGTTATATTACATGCCCAAATAGTTAGTCGAATAGTTAGTCGAGACATGCAAACAATCACAAGATGAAAACCAAAGTTGAAGTTGAGATCATACTTACCTTGATATTTCATCATTCATTGTAGAGATCATACTTACCTTGATATTTCATCATTCATTGTTCAAAGTTCTCTCTAACTCTCTCCCCCTTTTTGTCACAAAACAAAGCCAAAATGTAGTTAAGACTACGAAATGTTAGGAGAGTGAAAAATTCTAATAAAACGTAAAACCTGAGAACTAAGCTAAAGTAAGTATAAAACTAAATCCTAAAATCAAAATCCTGCACACAAAGAAAAGGAAGGTGCAGTTCAGTCGGAGGAGTCGGAGCTGGTACAACTCAGCTTGCTCAAAATCCCTTTAAGCATTGTCGAAATAGTTGAACACTTCTTCTTGATCTTCTTGTGTTCAGAGGAAATTTGCTGAAGTTCTTTCGATATCCTCTCTTGTGCAGCAGAGAGTCTTTGTTGTTCCTGGCGAAGCGACTCCAATACAGCAGCGTCTGTACCCTGTCTTTTCGAGTGTGATGGATGCTGTCTAGAAGCAGATGGTGCATCCAATTCTTTAACCCATGGAGATTCAGTTTGTAGAACCCCAGAGAGTGAGCGAGCTCTAGTAAGAAACCCACTATGATAACTTTCACTTCTTAGGACATTCTTTCGTCTTGTATATTGCTTAGTTGTTGATGCAGATTTCATAAGCCTTTTGCCTTTGACAAATTTCCTGTTTTCCTCATCAATCTTCTGTTGAACATCTTTGAAGAATTCATCCCATTCTTCCGTATCGTACTCTGAGCTGTCCTCCCTGCCTTCGGTTGTCTTATCTCCTGTTGAAAAATCCGGTTTCTCTTTTACAGATGTACTCTTGTGCACCATTGTGACCAGTAACAGGATTAACCAAGAGAGTTATCTCCTGTTGATTCTAGTGCTTTAAGTTTAGAGAAATTGTCCTGTGAACAGCCAACTCAAGAACACATGAAAAATTGTTAATTTTCAAAAATTTAAAAAATTGTACCCAAACAATCATAATCATGTAGAGAGACTAAGAATCAAATTAGTTTTGCAAAAGGACTTCTAAAAATAGATCAATTGCATGACTTTCGAAAATACTTATTATATGCCCTAAAACCGAAATTTTAGAAATCGAAGCCTAAAAATCCGTTAATCAGAAGAATACCTAGCATATAATCAAAACTAATCTACCCAGAGTTCTTATTTCAAAAGAAATTTGATCAAAAACCATCCACAAACAAAGTTGATCCAACAAATTCATCACGTTTGAGGAGGAAAAGAGAAAAACGGTGAAAAACCGAGATTTTGATCAATAAAACTTACTTGGAGTTGAATAACTTGAGTTTGAAAGCTTCCAGGAATGATGAAATCTAGAGAGAGAGGCTCTGGAAACTTTGGAACAAAAGATTGGAGTAAAGAAATCAAAAACCCCTTTCGTTCCTTATAAAACCTAGCCGCGATCCGGATCAGTTCATAACTGCGATCCGGATCGGCTACCCGCAGTGAGAAACTGCGTTCGGGATCCGGATCGGCATAACAATCCGGATCGTCAGCCCGCAGAAGAATTCCTGCGTTCGGGATCCGGATCATCTAGCCCGATCCGGATCGGCCCCAACTTTTTCTTTAGAAAATTTCAGAGAAATTCAAGAAAAACCAGAAAAAGATTGTAAGCACAAATGTGTATCAACTTTAAACAAAAATCATCGTTTCATACAACAAGAATTAGATTATACCAAATCTATCAATAATATCCAAAAATGAAACGAGAATTTACAAAAATTAAATCCCTTAAAGTTGAACACCTTCAATTACATCTAACTTGATCTTATGAGTAATGCCTTTATCAAATCATCAATTCAGTAAAGAAAATGAAATACAAAGATCAATAGATGTTTGAAATCCCAAATATAATAGATAATGTATCTAGACAATCTGTTGAAGAGAGTGGCTCTTTGAGCATCTTTCTTTAAAAACCCACCTTATACCAACCTTGAAATTTGACAGAGTCAAGTATTTCAACATGCATTTTACTTAATCAAAAATTTGAACAACCATGCTTGGTATACATGTGGTAGCTGCACACAATACTCGGACGACCGAGGTGGTAGCTCTTTCCTCCATGTGGTGGTAGTTTTCACACTCCTCATTGGGATGTAACTCTTTCCGCATCTTTTGAGCATTTTACCTTTTCTAAGACTCCCCCTCAATTGGCTATCAATTATTTAAGATATAAAGTATTCAACCAAATATTGATCTCGATTTCATACTCGACTAAGCAGTCAAATAAGATAATGACTATACCAAGAGATCATAGAGAGAGAAATTGACTTTGATCACTTTAGAAGATGATTTAATTAACATAAATGATCATTGCAACAGTGAAATATTATGATGGCAAAAGCATAATAAATTTCTAAATGTGCGAAAAGATGCAATTAAAGTCAATTATGATCTATGCTCAATTAATGTCCTATGTACAAACATAGATGATGAACAAAACAAAAACAAATACAAAACCTATCCTAAGCAAAGATTTCAAAAAGAAGATTATTTCAAGGAAAGCATCCCAATTGCTTTTCGTAAATGAATAAAACGTTTTTGATCCAAAGGTTTTGTTAGAATGTCAGCTAATTGATCCTCAGTTGAAATATATGAAAGTTGAAGAGTATTTGATTCAACTAGCTCTCTAAGAAAATGATATCTAAGTTCAATATGTTTTGTTCTAGAGTGCAACACAGGGTTTTTAGAAATGTTAATAGCACTAGTGTTGTCACAAAGTATTGTTACCGAAGATGCTGAAATGCGGAAGTCGCTCAATACGCTTTTCATCCAAATGAGTTGAGTTGAGCAACTTCCAGCTGAAATGTATTCCGCTTCGGCAGTCGAGAGTGCTATGCAGTTCTGCTTTTTACTGTGCCAAGCAACAAGGCAATGGCCAAGATAGAAGCATGCACCACTCGTGCTTTTCCGATCATCCACTGATCCTGCCCAATCGGCATCTGAGTATCCAACAATATCCAAACTTGTTCCCATAGGATACCAAATTCCGAAATTAATTGATCCTTTGATATACCGGATGATCCTTTTCACCGCTTTCAGGTGAACCTCCTTTGGTGCTGATTGATATCTCGCGCAAATCCCAACACCAAAAGATATATCCGGGCGACTAGCCGTGAGGTAAAGTAGACTTCCAATCATACTTCGATACAGTTTCTCGTCTACATTCTCACTATGTGATTCACTTCCAAGTCCCTTGTGGCTAGTTCCCATTGGAGTCGGAAAATCTTTACAATTTTCTAGATCAAACTTTTTGACCAACTCCATTGCATACTTGGATTGACTCAAGTGAATACCTTCATCATTTTGTTTAATTTGCAATCCAAGGAAATAAGTCAATTCGCCCATCATGGACATCTCAAATTCGCTTTCCATGGTCTCCGCGAATTTAGAAGCATCGTTATCTCTTGTTGCGCCAAATACAATGTCATCGACATAGATTTGTGCTACAATGAAATTGCTTTGATAATGCTTCACAAAGAGAGTCCTATCAGCTCCCCCTCGAGTATAGCCCTTCTCCAAAAGGTGCTTTGTTAACCTTTCGTACCATGCTCGCGGTGCTTGTTTCAGACCGTAAAGAGCCTTTTTCAAACGAAAAACATGGTTAGGTTGTTTATGATCTACAAAACCTTTCGGTTGAGCCACATAAACTTCCTCATTTAAAAACCCATTTAGAAATGCGCTCTTAACGTCCATTTGAAATAATTTGATTTTAAAATGACAAGCAATAGCGAATAGTATACGAATGGACTCGAGTCTAGCTACAGGGGCGAATGTTTCGTCAAAGTCTATACCTTCTACTTGAGAGTAGCCTTGAGCAACTAATCGTGCCTTGTTCCTGATGATAGTACCATCCTCATTTTTCTTGTTCTTGAAGATCCATTTGGTACCTATCACATTGTGTTGCTTTGGAGGCTTCGTTAATTCCCAGACTTTGTTTCGCTCAAATTGATGGAGCTCTTCCTGCATTGCTTTAATCCAGTAGTCATCCTGAAGAGCTTCATCTATGTTCTTTGGTTCGATTAAAGATACGTAGCAAGCGAATCCACAAACCAACTGCCTCCGAGTTCTGACTCCTTCTTGTGGATCTCCAATAATATTCGATTCCGGATGATCCTTGGAGATTCGTAACGTTTGTTGAAACGGAGTACTCGGAGATATATGAGATGATTCCTGCACATCAGATAAACTAGAAGAACCAATAGATGCATCATTAATATTGGAAGTATTATTATGAGAAGATGCACTAGCAGGAGAATCATCATCTAGAGAGATATCGAGGGTAGATTTTCCAGTTTCAAAGTGAGAAGCTTCATCTACTTTAACATTTATAGATTCTACGATCGTCTTAGATTCAATGTTAAATACTCGATATGCTCTGCTATTCGTAGAATAACCCAAAAAGATCCCTTCATCACTTCGAGAGTCGAACTTTCCAAGATTTTCACGGTCACGTAAAATGTATCATCGACTCCCGAAGACACGAAAATATTTGATATTGGGTTTTCTACTAAACCACAGCTCATATGGTGTATTTAAAGTTCCTGGGCGCAAGTAAACTCTATTAATGACATAGACAAGCGGTGTTCACAGCTTCAGCCCAAAAATGTAGCGGTAAATTCCGGCTATGAAGCATCACACGCGCCATCTCTTGAACAACCCTGTTCTTGCGCTCAACAACACCATTCTGCTGAGGTGTATAGGGTGCCGAGAATTCATGTTTAATTCCATTTGAAGTGCAAAAATCAATGAATTTTGAATTTATGAATTCTCCACCTCTATCACTTCTAACACGAATGATCTTTTCATTCTTTTCAATCATAATACGATGGCAAATCTCATGAAAAGAGTCAAACGTATCGGCTTTCTCTTTTAAAAATGCTACCCAAGAAAACCGAGAGAAATCATCAACCAATAAAAAAATGTACCGTTTACCTCCCAAAGATGGTTGACGGGTCGGCCAAAAGAAAAAGAAGAAAAGAAAGTAGTATACATAAACTACACAAGATTTAATCGAATAACGATTAAAGACAAGGAGGGGTTTCACCTTTGCATACCCAAACCTTTTGAGTTTTGGAGTATGTTGGCAATGGTTGAAAAGTTTTCCTTGATGAAGACGTCTTGCAAGATTGGTCTTTTTCTTTTGTCATCGTCTTGTTTGAAGTACTACCAATGTCCTTTTCTTTAGGAAAATCCTTCTTTGAATTCCATGGAGTGAACTTATTGGTAGCAGTTGCAAGATGTGGTTGATTTGGTCTTTGAGCTCCAATCTTGCAATTTCTTCCAATGTGCCCTGCAAAATTACAACGAAAGCATACCTTTGTGCTTGATGATTCTGAAGAGGATGAAGTAGGCTTGTTGTCGTTGGTTGTCATGATTTCCGGTGTTGGAGGAGGAGATACCGACTGAGGCACAAAGACTGTCCCAACCGAACTAAGATTGTCTTCAGTTCGATTGTATCCGAGGCCGAACTTGTTTGTTTGACCTAGACCAAGAAGTTTATCCAACTTACTCCTTCCTAAGGAAAATTGCTGTAAGTCATCCTTGAGTTGGCAAATGGTCTCTGTCATTTCCAATTTTTCCCGTCGGGCCTCGCCGTAGAGCTTCAAGAAATAGTTCGCTTTGTTCACCATATCTATATAGTTCTTCTCGAGTTGCTCATTGGACTCTTGAAGGGAAACATTTTCTTTTATCAGTTTATCCCTTTCCACTTCAAGATCGGTCGAGAGAGAAGTTACCCTTTTACTTCTTCTTCGAGATCCTGCAATCTCCCTCTCAACCCCTTGTTTTGCTTAGCCGTTTCTTTAAATCCCGTAAAGATCTGTGATAGGCTAGAGCAAATTCTTCACCTTCCGAATCATCCAATTCGTTGTCCGTTGTATTCTTTTCAACAGTGGAGTTGGACAACGACTCAGATGTACTTGCCATAAAGCACATGAAGGGTGAAGATACGGACGCGTGGAATGCGGTGGAGCTCTTTTCTTCATCACTCGAAGACGACTCATTTGACGTTGAGTTGTCATCCCAAGTGACGACTTGCATCGCCTTCTTCTTTGCCGGATACTTGTTAGGACACTCCGTTGCAATGTGGCCGTAGCCTCGACATTTGAAGCATTGTAGTTGTCCTTCTGAACTTTTCTTATCCTTTGAGAAGTTCTCTTGCTTTCTTGACTTGTAACCTGAAGTACCCTTGCCTTTGTTCGACTTTCCGAAGGATGGAGATTTGCTTGAATTACCCATTCGAAAGTTGCGGCGAAACTTCCTTGTCAAGAGAGCGAGCTGCTTCTCAAATTCCTCCATAGAAAGGTTCTCGTCATCGTCTGAGGAGGATGTATCCGCGTCTTCTTCCTTAGTTGTTTTCAACGCATAACCTGAAGACTTAGAAGTGGATGCCTTCCAGAAGAATTGTTAGTAGTAAATGTCATTTCATAAGTTTGTAATGAACCAACTAATTCTTCTACACGTATTTCGTCCGGGTGTTTAATAGTTTCAATGGCAGTAACCTTTGGGCGAAATCGTTCAGGAAGAGTTCTTAAGATTTTCTTACAATCTTAAATTCTGGAATCTTCTCTCCCAGATTAGCACATGAGTTTACGATGTCTTGCAATCGTGTATAGTAGTCCGTGAAAGATTCATTTTCTGCCATTAAGATAGAGTCAAACTTGCTCGTAAGCATTTGCAGTTTCTGAATCTTCACGAGGTTAGTTCCCTCATGTGTAACCTGAAGAACATCCCAGATTTCTTTCGCAGTCTCACATGCCGAGACGCGAGAGAATTCAGTTTGAGATAAGGCATTAAAAATAGCATTAATTCCCTTGCCATTGTAAGAAGATGAATCTAACTCTTCCTTGGTCCATTTCGACCTAGGTTTTAAGGTGCGAACATCACCAATAAATTCAGTTGGATTAGACCATCCTAATTCAATTGATTGCCACACCCGTTCGTCGATGGAAATTAAAAAGGCTTTCATCCGTACTTTCCAGTACGCATAATTTGTTCCATCGAAGAACGGGGGTCGGTTGATGTTTCCACCTTCAACCATTGTTTACACCCTATTCCCGCTCTGATACCACTTGTTGGGTTATATGTAATACGGATCTAATAGGGGAAAAAACACCTAGAGGGGGGTGAATAGGTGTAAACGCATAAACACTCAAAAAATCGTTGCGATAAAAACCAATGCGGAAATAAAATAATACGCAAGATTTTACGTGGAAAACTCCATCACCGTAGTAAAAAACCACGGGACCGATAACACGGCAGAAATCCACTAGAATTAAAACACGTACAAGGTGATTTACCGTACACACTTACGACTCAACCTTTTCATACGCTCCTAGAGGATCTTCTCCGCTCGCTCCGCGACGCTTCTCGAATCCACGATTCTGCGCCCAACGCCGAATCCACAGCGTCCAACGTCGAATCCACGATGTCCGACCGATCCACGGTCTTCACCCAATAGCACCCTTCGATCCACGAACGTGCCTCGCTCCGAATCCACGAGAGCGGTTGAACCTGAATCCACAAGGACACGCGAATCCACGCGCCGATTTTGGGGTAAATCGTTTGTTTTGGGTGGTGATGATCCGCCGAATACTTAGATCAAAGATAGATCGGAAATACCATCTAAGTATTCATTAGTTTGATTCAACTCAAGATGTGGAGTATGAAAACCTAGAATCAAACTAATCAATATAGATGAAGAAACATAGAGTGTTCTCTAATGATTTCCTTTCTTCTCTATATGTGGATCTATAGCCGTATAAAATGATATATGAAAATGACGGCTATTGCTATGTGGATTAACCCTAGAAAAGAGTCATAGGGTCTATTTATAGGTTAGAAACCCTAGGAAGGAGATAAGAATCAAAAACCTAACATTTCTGGAAATTTTACGGACGGCGATCCGGATCGGATAGCTGTGATCCGGATCGTCGTAACGAGTCAGCCAATTCCAGAAAAACGAAGGTTCGGGATCCGGATCGAAGTGCTTGATCCGGATCGTTCATACAGTTCACCAAACATCAACGTTCGGGATCCGGATTGCGAAGCCTGATCCGGATCGTTCAAGGAAGATGGTAAACTCAGTGTTCGGGATCCGGATCAAGAGGCTACGATCCGGATTGAACTGGTGTATGAACGAACCACCTTCGGGATCCGGATCGAACAACCTGATCCGGATCCTGAACATGTCCCAAGTCCAGTTTTTGATTTTTATGCAATGAAAGATTCTTCCAAGTGTTTCTACACTACAAGAAGTATTCGGATCACACAAAATCTTTAGTTAAACATACCTGATCCTTTTGAATTCTTCTTTCTTGAGATTGAGTTAAATGATCCAACTTTCTTCACCTTCAATCTTCAAGACTTGAGACTTTCACGAAACTACGCCAACTCAAATTCCGTAACACCAACCGCAATCCAGCACAACCCATCCCTGACACCAATGTCCCGGCTACACTACCCCAGACCCCTGCTCGCACCCGAGCAATACAAACCACCTGACTAACAAAGAAGGAGAAAGAAAAAGCATGGTTTCTCCTAAGTCAAGTTCCAAAAGGTAGTGCAGCAGTAAAAGATGGCCTAACTACAAGTCCATTCAAGCATGCTTTTCCTTGGAACAATAAACGAGAGTAAAACATATAGTAGCAAGGCATACTACAATATTCCCACTATGATATACCAATCTCGCATAAATAGGCCACTGAAAAACATGTATGATCTCTATATCATCTAGTGTGGGAGAAATATAATCTGTCTATTGCATGCTAAGTCTCTAGTTCAACAAGCATGTACCATTATCAGGTAAACATCAATCCACATGATCTAGGCCGTTTCCATGCTTACCTCTCGCTCATATTGGTTGCACATTAAATTAAGCATGCTATCAATCATAGAGGGTGACATTCCCACAGGTAAGCTTATCTTAACCATATTAACATCCACTATTACACCTCCCCTAAGGCATAACATGCATATAAACTCTGTTATTCCCTCTAACAGTTGCAAGTACTAAGTTTACCCACCTGAAGCGCTTAAACCAAGGCAAACCTGAAGTCGGTGAAGGGTACACGCTCACAGTCCAAAATCTGCCAAAATTACACCCTCGGTACATGTCGCCCAAGCCTTGGCTCCAAACAACTGAAAACACCCCTAAGTACAACAATTAAGGTCCAACATTACACTTTTATTCCAAAAATAATCCACATATACAACATCAGAAAACAGTCCCGAAGACGTGCAGTTTTCACCTGCAGAAAGTGCCCAGAAAAATCCAATAAAAATATCACAGCAATCCTCACGTCGATACCTTCGAAACGAGTACCTGCATGTCCAATTCCGAGTCCCGTAGGCCGAGTTACAAATTCCACAGTACAGGTGCGCAAAACCACACAGCAACATAATTGTAATTCCATTTACAGACAAGGGGAAAACATATACCTTCGGGCAAAACTCAGAAAAATCCAAGAAAAATACTGTGATATTCCTTGCGTCGGTAGATGAAAAAGTGTACAAGCACGTCGCCATACGATGCCCGGTTGCGGAGATAACGCCGAAGACCACGCCGCTGTCCAAATCTCCATCACAGAAATGGGGTCACAGTAAGCTCGAACAAACACCTCGAAAAGCGCAAAATGAGGGAAAGCTGAAATACCTAGATCGTAGATCTGTCCGTCGCGGATCCAGCGGCGAAGAATCGCTCGAAAAGGTGGTCGGAGTAGGCCGGCGGAGCTCGCGCACCGAAACGCGACGAAGGGGAACCCAAATGGACGAGCGTCGCGCCGCGCCGTAAAAGGAAACCTCGATAAGCGTGCCACCAAAAATCTCAAAACTTTGCAGATGGATGCAGCATAGCTCGGGGATCATCTTTGCTGAAGGCGCCATGGCAAGAGAAGGCTCGGAAATGGCGGAAAAAGGGGAAAGAAGGAAGCTCGGATTGCTTTTATAGGCTGCAGAAACAAATCAAAAAATACTGAATATGTCCCAATTTCCGGGCGCAGGGAACTTTCGGGCGCGCACTGTAGCAGCCCGAAACTTCCCTGGGCGCGCACTGTAGCAGCCCGAAACTCCCCTGGGCCTCCACGTCGCCCGCCAAACAGGCGACAGCGATCCAGACCAACCACCGCACGACACGTGGCTCGCTGCACAGCCGACACGTGGCACGCACCCAGTCAACGCGTCGCTGCCACGCCCACGTGCGCGCTGTCAGCGCCGCCTGCGCCCCCCTGCCAGGCACGCGCCCCGAGACCACCCACACACACTCCGTGAACCGGTCCACTACACCGACAAATCGTAAACCGCCATGTGTCCACCCCGGTCCACCGTACACCACAAGCTGCTCCGTGCTCCCAGACCACAACACCGACCAGTCGTTTCCCTCCACGTGTCCCATCCTCCTGTGCACGCCAGCCCCGTGGACCGCGCACCTGCCCGCGCCCGGTGCGCCTGCCGCGGGCCAGGCGCCGCCTGCCCGAGCCTGCGCCGCCGTCCTCCGGTGCTGCCCGCCGCCGCCGGCCGTCGCCGGAAACACTGTTCCGGCCATGAACAGTATTTTACTGTAGCAACCTCCGAAAAATACATGTAAATAGCCCATTTTGACCGTTTTCGCGCGCTGAGTCCCAAATCCGGTGTCCGATTTGCCAAATTTCAACTCTAAAAATTGCCGAAGGCATCCGAAGGTGTCCTTGGTCAAACTTCGCGCTGAGTCCATTTTTAATATCATTGCACGCGAAAGCACTTCTAAACTTCCGACGGGGTCATCAGACTACGCTCGTGATCCATTTAACACCCATAGTCCATCCCTAATGTCCAATTGGTGCACAAATCCCACCAACACGCCACATAGGCCTCCAGAAGCTGTAAATGCAACAGTAGCTAATGGTGAAATTTCGGGTCTTCACAATTCTTATCGATCATTATTAATCCTGGAATAGCATGCTCTACTAAATGTCAGAACTGATACCTGGATTTCTGTTTATCATCTGCAGACTCTTCATGCGTGTATAGAATCTAGATGGCCACGCTTTTTTCTGCTACACTAATCATGCTTTAACAGACTATAAGAAACAATACTTTCTACTTTTCTCCTTTCATTTAGACTCGCGGGTACTTTGTAGCTCGGGTGCGAGCAGGGGGTTTGGGATAGTGCAGTC
>CM055063.1:16346964-16378913 GCA_029204045.2 Tillandsia leiboldiana
TTCATCCAATCTCAATGACTGTCCCCACTTTGGACCAGTCAAACAAACCTACGCTCATCTCCTGCCACTACGCCCAAACAGGACTTGTCTTACGTAGGGTGTCCCTCAATGCCTATCAGAGTCTCAAGCGAACTCTAGTGCATCAACTAGTCGCATCATCGCAAGCCTCGTCAGGCTCGGAATCATCATCGCCCCGGGGCTAGCTCGAGGGGAGCGACCCCACGAACTCAAGTAACACAAGTATCTCATAACTGGCATGAATGTCAGGCTCAGCAGGCATAATCCACGATCAAACAGATCGTATCTCAAGCTCGAAACACAACTCCAGTCGGAAAAGAACCTCGACCTCAAATATGAAAAGCCCAAACACTCTCACGGCTATGTCGGAGAACCCTCAACGACTCTACTCACCACACTACTCACTAAGAAAGTACCACACAGCTGGGACCGCCGTCACTCCAAACGGCTCCCACAACAGAACACCAACCACACCGATAACTCATAAAGGGCCGACACCATAAGGGTTGGAAACCCGATAGGTCGGTGCTAAGAACCCTATCAAACAAGAGCAGACTCTAGGCTCCGCCTATCGAAGTTCCCGGCCCCTTACAGTTCGGGAACACCAACAACCTCGGTACAACACGCAGAAGATACCAACTAGGGCCCGAATGTTCCGGGAGGCCTACACCTACAACCCTATCAACAAGAACAGGTTCCAGGCTCGGCCCCCGTGGCTTTCGTCCCGACAAAGGAATGGTCCCTAGAACCCAAGACCACTCGAATCCTTACGAGTGGGGAAGTTCACACGAAAAAAGGGGTGACATTAATTACTGAAAACCATTTCACTCAACCCACGCGGGTGAGGACTAAAGGTAGTTCCCTTTTGAAAAACCATCTTGATTTGAGGAGAACCCATTTTAATGATTTTTAGTTCTTCTAGGAAAATCAGTTAGAAAACAAGGATTTACCCAAACCCGAAGGGCTGATGCTTTTGTCCAATCAAACAGAACAGACTTCAGCGGGCCCTTTCGATGCTTGGAAGAAAACATCGATAAACTAAAAATCATGTGTATGTCAAAAAAAGGTTCTGGGTTCTAGGTCCAACTAAAACAAGCACACAACTGCCGCTAACACGGTGGCGACAGCACAACAGGGATAGAAGACCTCCCGGGACCTACCGTTTACCCAAACGGCTCCCGGCACAGAAAAGCGACCCACTACACTACCAGACTCACGCTGCTCCCAAGCACGAGTGCCAATTCATCCCACACTAAAAGAAAGTCCCGACCTCTCGGCCCACTACCCGGGCGAGGATACACTATGTCCAGGAATGAAAGAACAGTGTGGATGTCTAAACATAAATAACCCTAGCCCAAGTGAGGGTTTTCTACTGGTCTGGTTACACATGCAACATATGAAGGGGGTGCTAGGTCAAGTTCCAAGATAACTATAGTTTAACAGATGATAAAACGAATAACAATTCCTATAGTCTAGTCATACTACGCAAGGAAATAACTATCATGCATAGTCCTACATCAGTAGAATTACTGTACAGTCCATAAAACTTGGAGATAAGGCACCCACCTCGATTTGCCACCAATTGCTTGTAGACACTTGCAATTGGCCTCCACGCGATCCACACGCAAAACGAAGCACGGTGCCGAAACCCGCGCGCAAAACGGAGTCCGCACGCAAAACGATGCACGGCGTCGAGGACCGAACGCAAAACGGAGCACTGTGCCGGAACCCGCACGCCAAACGGAGTCCGCACGCCAAAACGGTGCACGGTGCCGGAGACCGCATGCAAAACGGAAGCACGGTTGCCGGAAACTGCACGCAAACGGAAACAGGAAGTCCATACGCAAAACGGTGCACGGCGTCGGAAACTGCACGCAAAACGGAGCACGGTGCCAGAAACTGCACACAAAATGGAGCACGGTGCCGGAAACTGCACGCAAAATGGAGTCCGCACGCAAACGGTGGCACGGCGCCGAAAACTGCACGCAAAACGAAGTCCGCACGCAAACGTTGCAAGCGGCGTCGGAGACCGCACGCAAAACGGTGGCAGTAACACGATCCTAACACAGATAAGAGCAAGAGGGTCAATTTACTGCTCCAAAAGAACGCCCCAAACTGTGCTAAAAACCCGCGAAAACACACGGGACCAACCTCGACTGCGCCGCGCCGCCAACTGCTCCGTTGGAACCCTCGCGCGCTCCACGAGGCCCACGACGCGCCGCCGCACCACCCAAATTTCTCCTCCTCACACCCTCTCGCTCTCGGAGAAGAAGAAAAGAACAAGGAGGAGAAATGGCGCTCGGGGAGAAAGAAAGAAGAAGAAGAAAGAAAAGAGAAAGGGGGTGGTCCACGGTCCCGGTCCACGGATCCGGTTCACGGCGCCACCAACCAGGAAGCCCAAACCCCGGTCCACGCACACCATGCGTGTGCACCCGGATCTAGGCGGCCAAAAGGCGGGGCCACGTGGCCGCGCCCCTGCTGCGCCACGTGGCCGCGCAGCCCGGGCGCCGCATGCGCGGCGTGACACCGCGCCCTCCCCAGGCGCGGGACACGCGCCCGTGACACGGGCGCGTGCCCCCGCGCCCGCTCTGGGCGCCAACTGGGGCCCCGCCACGTGGCGGCACCCCGCGTGCCCCGCGCCGAAGGCGCGCCTCCCCAGGCGCGCCTAACGCGCCTGCCGCTAGCGTGCCTCGAACCGCGTACCTCCGCCTCCTCGGGATCCGCGCGCGCCAAAGCCTCGGTTTAGTGCCGTCGTCGCCTCGAAAAATGTGCACGCTTACCGGACTCAAAACCAACAAATAAATAGTCATCTTAGCGATTTCGCGCGCTGAATCCAAAAATGATGTCTGTTTCTCCAAATTCTCGTCCAAAAATTTGTCGAATGCCCACTCGATCCGATTTTCCGCGCCGGGTCCAATTCTGAAGTCTGATTTGCCAAATTCCAACTCTAAAATTCCCGAAGGCGACCGGAGAGGTAATCCTTTATCCAAACTTCGCCCGGAATCCAATTTTGACATCTGAATCGCTCGAAACCACTTCTAAACACCCGACGGGTCCTCCAATTTCCCACGGGATCCTTTTTAAGCCCAAAGTCCAACACTTGTGTCCAAATTGCGCGCAAACCCACCGACACACCACGCAGGCCTCCAGTGATGCAAACTAACCCCAAATTGCATCACAAATCCATTTCTCGCCCCCGACATGCGCACAAACACAACCAACGGCCTCTAAAAGCTGCCCAACAACTAGCGAACCCTACGCGGGGGAAACCGGGACCTCACAATTGCCACTCCTTCCATTGTCGCCCCTACATGCGGCGACACCAGGCGCTCATGCGTCATTTATGCAGCCTCAACCTGCTGCGCTATAGCCACTGGAGCCTACCAATCTGCTCCGACCGTCGCCTCGACGCCTCTCTAGGCGCTGGAACCGCTTTCCTGCCGGCAAGAAGCTTCCGCCTGTCGGCAAAAGTTTCCGCCTGCTGCTGGACCACACAGATAAGTGCGGTCACCTGCTATCGCAGCTCGTGTATCTTGTTCTGTAGAGTTATGAATCCCAAAGGATCTAAATAGGTACTATCAACACACTAGAGGGGGGGGTGAATAGGTGTAATACTTAAAACTCAATCTCAGTGCAAATAAAAACCAATGCGGAAAATAAAAACAGCACACCGAGATATACGTGGAAACTCCAATCCAGGAGAAAAACCACGGGACCACACGCAATAACAATCCACTAAGAATAGAAGAATAACAAGGTGATTACCGACTCACGGACTCAAACCCCTCCTTCAGCTTCTTCGGACCTTGCGCTGACCGGTTGGATATCCACGCAATAACATATCCCTAGAAAAGAAGAATAACAAGGTGATTACCGTCTCCACGGATTTAACCCCTCCTTCAATTTCTGGACCTCGCGCTCCACCGTTTTTGCCCGTCCACTGCTCACGTTCGAATCCACGAACGCACGCTTCGAATCCACGAAAACGCCTTTAGCACACCGAATCCACGATGCCACGTCGAATCCACGACGCAAACTCAGTCGATAAGAATATTGACTTCGATGGTGATCCTCTGCTTAGATTCTCATTGAGGAACCGTAGAAGAAATCTCTAAGCAAAGATTAGATCAATTCGACAAAAGATATGTTCTTGAAAGAACCATCGAATTGACCTAAAAGAGGCTATGAAGAAGATCGATAAAACCTAGCCTCTAGGGTTGCTCTCAAGTGTTTTATAAATTGATCGGCCGTAGCTCCCACGTTTTGAGAAACCCTAAGTGTCTATTTTATAGTTTAGAAACCTTTGGAAAGAGATAAGAATCAAAACTTACCTTATCTGGAAATTTTCAGGACGGCGATCCGGATCGGATTTACTGCGATCCGGATCGTCGTCACGAGATTGACGATTCCAGAAAACCAAGGGTTCGGGATCCGGATCGCATTGCCCGATCCGGATCGTTCATACAAATCAGAAAACTTAACATTCGGGATCCGGATCAGAAATTGCATGGATCCGGATCGAAGTCTTGTATGAAGCAACAACCTTCGGGATCCGGATCGTTGGCCCTGATCCGGATCCTGAACATGTCCGACACCAGTTTTTGATATTATGAAATTAAAAATTCTTCCAAGTGTTTCTATACTATAAGAAAGTATTCGGATCACCAAAATTATTTAGTTAACCATACCTGATCCTTTTGAATACTTTCTTCTTGAGATTGATGTAACTGATCCCACAATTCTTCAACTTCAATCTTCAAGATTCAAGACACTGAGTGTCAACTTGAGCTCTTGTTGAGTCTTCTCTAAGTCTTTGATTGCTGATTGACAATTTGATCCCTTTAAGACTCCGACTCAACTCACTGACTGACTCACGAAATATGCCAACACCAAAATGCCTGTAACAATCTCCCCCTTTGGCAATTTCGTGACAAACCCAAAAATACATAAAAGCGCTCAAGTCACTCATCTTAAACCAAAAAGTCGAAATTCAATGTTATCACCAAAACATTGATTTTCTTTGCGTGAAAGATCCAATAATACAAAATTACATTTGAACCAAACAGTCCTAGAACATACTCTATGACTAGGACTTGGAGTCTTAAAGTGATGTAATTCCTGCAAAACAAAACTCCAAACGAAATCAAACGTTAGTCGTTAGAAATTACAATCCTACATTTGATCCGTCTTCCTTTTGGTTCTTTGTTTTTCTGCTCTTTCAATTTTTTTCTTTGTCTCCCCCTATCTTGAGCATCTCTGTTCTCCCCCTTTGTGATACGATCATCATTTTCCGTTCTCCCCCATTTTTCCATTTTCGTTTCGTTTATCCTCTCTGATGATCTTATCTCCGTCATTTCTCTTCTCCCCCTTTTGTCACAAATTGTCAAACAGTGAACATACTAGACAAAAGGAAATTACAAACAAAATTAGTTCATGGAGAAAGAGAGATAAAAGCTCAGTTCTGGTATATAACAAAAATGCAGATTTCGTACCGGTACCAGAAAGCAAAAATTAAATAATTTCTTGAAACAAATCCAGATTTTAGAATCTTTTCAAATACCGATTGTATTCCATCAAGAAATCAATTTAAGTGCTTTAAACAGTGAATTCACACAGATGTCATTCAATCCAATTAATTTCACAAAATTAAAAAGATTTACTCCAAATCATGAAAAATAAAGGTAAAACATTATAAACCGTTTTTTCATGTTATATTCATCAAACCAAGTCATCAAAAATATCTTGAGATCCAAAGTCTATCAAGATGTAACGGATTTACAAAGATGACATACGGAGATTTCCAAACGACATCAATCTTGAATTCTACCCTTTCAAATTGAGATAAGCACTAAAATACCTAAGGGGGGCTCTTTGAGCATCTTTCAACTATCCCACCTTATACCAACCAGGAGATTGTTCAAAATATAAGAGTTTTGCATATAAATCTCCAAATGCTTCAACTAAAGATTTTCTCATAAAATACTATCAAGCATCCATAACATGTGGTAGCTTCACACACAAACCGGACGACCGGGGGTGGCAGCTCTTTCCTACAAGTGGTGGTAGTTTTCACACTCCTTTCGGATGTAACTCTTTCCACATCTTTTGCAAATCATTTCAATACCCTTGAAAGAATGCAATCTCTTACGTGAAAGAATTAAATCCCAGATTTTAGTCTATCGGTTGTCTCACGTTTATCACAATGAATTCACACAACCGAGATAGATTAAGCATCTAAAGATCACACATGATTTCTAAAATTTGATGCTTATAAAATCAAAAACTCCTATAATGAAGTATCTTCAAAATTATGATTAAGGAGTAAAGTTGATAATCCAAATAAATTAATTTGGAGTGAATAAAAGTGAAGCCCTTTTATTCAATGCACTTGTTCAGTAAAAACCTTTTGTTCAAAAACAAAGTATAAAAACGAAGAGCATTGAAAAACATGTAATGCAAAGATTAAGAAAAATATGAAAGGAAAACTAATCAAAGCATTACATACAGTCATAAGCTATTTAGAACTTAAGACAAGGAAAGATATCACCTTTCCGAATCCAAAATCGCTGGATTTTGGGTTGTCTTGATTCGTTGTGGCCGGGGGTTGTCCGCTTTGACTGTTGATCCACCTTAGGTCTTTGCCTCGCAGTGATCCACTTGAATGATTGATGTTGTGGCTCGGACCTTTGGTGGGTTGAGTGAACTCCTTTGACTTGATGTGTCTTTTGATTCCGTTGAGTTCGCTCCGTAGATGAAGTTGCCGAAGGACTCTTCTTTCTCTTTTTCGGGCAATTCTTCACCAAATGTCCTTCAAGTCCACATAGGTGACAAGTTCTTCCTTTCAATTTCATTGTGGAACTTGAAGCATTCACAGTTTGGTTCTTTTTGAATCCCAAACCAACCTTGCTTGTTTGACCTAATCCGGACATACATTCAAGTTTCTTGGAACCGGTTGAAATCCTTTGTATGTCGGATTTAAGTTGATGAACTTGCTTGGTCAATGCTTGATTGGTGACATGTATTTCCTCAAACTGCTTTTCAAGAAAATCAATCTTGTTAATATGGGAATTAACGACCGTTTCCGATTGATTTATCTTTTCTTGGAGGATTTTATTATTATCCAATAAAAGCTCTCGTTCCTCCTCGAGATCATGAAGTTTGATCTTTAAAGCATGATTCTCGTCTTGATCTTCAAGTCGTTGCTTTCTCAACTTCTTGATATGTTTGGCCATCTTCTTAGATTCCGCAAGAAGTTGTTGATATGCCTCAACGAGTTCTTCCTCGTCCGACTCCCCCTCACTTGATGACTCTCCGCCGGTTGTTGATGTTTCATACAAAATCAAAGGAGTAGAGTTAGTGACTAATGATGATAAACAATTATTAGAAGAGGGAAAATGAGAGGCAAGAGAAGCAACGATTTTTTTCTCTTTACTTGAGGTTGATTCATTAGAAGTAAAATCGTCCCAAGTTTTCGCTTGCAAAGCCTTCTTTTTATATAATTTCGGAGTAGGACAATCCGTTGAAATATGGCCGTAGCCTTTGCATCTATAACATCGGATTTCCCCTTCGAATTCATCTTTTTCCTTAGAAGGTTTTGCAAGGAATTTGAGGTTAGAGGATTTAGAATCCGATGATCCTTTAGATGGTTTCGTGGATGAAGATCCATCGGTTCGATTCTTCCAAAATTTCCGACGAAATTTCTTTGTGATCCGCGCCAATTGTTCTTCAAAATCGGCAAAAGAGATTTCATCGTCGGAACTCGATTCGCTATCTTCTTTCTTTGTGGATTTGAATGCAATACCTGTAAGCTTAGAAGAAGACTTGGAAGAAACTTGATTAGTAGGAAAAGTCAATTCATAAGTTTGCAAAGCACCTACTAATTCCTCAACACTCATCTCATCCGGATGACTAACGGTTTCAATGGCGGTAACCTTTGCCCTAAACCGTTCCGGAAGAGTCCGAAGTATCTTTCTTACAATTTTCGACTCCGGGATCTTTTCTCCTAGATTAGCACATGTATTAATTACATCTTGAAGTCTAGTGTAATAATCTGTAAACAATTCATGCTCTTCCATATGAATAGAGTCAAATTGACTTGTAAGCATCTGGAGCTTTTGAATTTTTACAAGATTAGTACCCTCATGTGTAATTTTGAGAATATCCCAAATTTCCTTCGCGGTTTCACACGCGGAAATTCTTGTAAATTCAGTCGAGGAAAGAGAGTTAAATAAAGCGTTCATACCTTTCCCATTGTAAGAAGATCTTTCAAATTCCTCTTTGGACCATCTAGAGCGAGGTTTTGGGGTAGTAGAATTTCCTACTTCCTCAACAGGATGCACCCAACCGCATTCCACGGATTGCCATACTCGCTCATCAATTGCGATGAGAAAAGCTCTCATCCGCACTTTCCAATAAGCATAATTAGTCCCATCAAAAAGAGGAGGTCTATAAATATTACCACTTTCACCCATCATGATAGATAACCTAAAACCCGCTCCGATACCAATTGTAGAGTTATGAATCCCAAAGGATCTAAATAGGTACTATCAAACAACTAGAGGGGGGGTGAATAGGTGTAATACTTAAAAACTCAATCTCAGTGCAAAATAAAAACCAATGCGGAAAATAAAAACAGCACACCGAGATATACGTGGAAACTCCAATCCAGGAGAAAAACCACGGGACCAACACGCAATAATAATCCACTAAGAATAGAAGAATAACAAGGTGATTACCGACTCCACGGACTCAAACCCCTCCTTCAGCTTCTTCGGACCTTGCGCTGACCGGTTGGATATCCACGCAATAACAATCCCTAAGAAAAGAAGAATAACAAGGTGATTACCGTCTCCACGGATTTAACCCCTCCTTCAATTTCTTGGACCTCGCGCTCCACCGTTTTGCCCGTCCACTGCTCACGTTCGAATCCACGAACGCACGCTTCGAATCCACGAAACGCCTTTAGCACACCGAATCCACGATGCCACGTCGAATCCACGACGCAAACTCAGTCGATAAGAATATTGACTTCGATGGTGATCCTCTGCTTAGATTCTCATTGAGGAACCGTAGAAGAAATCTCTAAGCAAAGATTAGATCAATTCGACAAAAGATATGTTCTTGAAAGAACCATCGAATTGACCTAAAGAGGCTATGAAGAAGATCGATAAAAACCTAGCCTCTAGGGTTGCTCTCAAGTGTTTTATAAATTGATCGGCCGTAGCTCCCACGTTTTTGAGAAACCCTAAGTGTCTATTTATAGTTTAGAAACCTTTGGAAAGAGATAAGAATCAAAAACTTACCTTATCTGGAAATTTTCAGGACGGCGATCCGGATCGGATTTACTGCGATCCGGATCGTCGTAACGAGATTGACGATTCCAGAAAACCAAGGGTTCGGGATCCGGATCGCATTGCCCGATCCGGATCGTTCATACAAATCAGAAAACTTAACATTCGGGATCCGGATCAGAAATTGCATGGATCCGGATCGAAGTCTTGTATGAAGCAACAACCTTCGGGATCCGGATCGTTGGCCCTGATCCGGATCCTGAACATGTCCGAACACCAGTTTTTGATTATTATGAAATTAAAAATTCTTCCAAGTGTTTCTATACTATAAGAAAGTATTCGGATCACCAAAATTATTTAGTTAACCATACCTGATCCTTTTGAATACTTTCTTCTTGAGATTGATGTAACTGATCCACAATTCTTCAACTTCAATCTTCAAGATTCAAGACACTGAGTGTCAACTTGAGCTCTTGTTGAGTCTTCTCTAAGTCTTTGATTGCTGATTGACAATTTGATCCCTTTAAGACTCCGACTCAACTCACTGACTTGACTCACGAAATATGCCAACACCAAAATGCCGTAACATGTTCGACCCAGAGCCCTCTCGTGGCTCGAGTAGAGACAAGCGCGTCTCCCTACATGGTGTCATGGCTAATCTCCACGCCACACGAAACGACTAGCCCAAATTTAGCTATTTGAGCAACACGTAAGCTAAACACCGATAAAAAAAAGGCTCATCGACCCAATCATGCGAAAGTATAAGAGGGCACTCCCTTTCCTCTCCAACCTTACGTTGTCGGCCGCCAACGTAACAGTCCAAAGAAGGAAAGCTCATTACCCTCGATCAGTCCCAATATCCTTTTTGGGAACAACAATAACCAATCATGTACTTTCCCAAAAATTCACACACTCTCTCGTGCTAATCCCTAGGGTCTCCCTAAGGTTCGCTAACCACCTAGGACTATTCCTAGGCTCTGATATCACTCTTATCTGTCACGCCCCGAGACCGCCAATTTGTACAGTTCGGGCACGCCAACAGACCCGCCAATCGGGTATGACCTCTCACTACCCGAAAGGAACGGTAACATTCAAAATAATACATCAAGTGTATGCGGAAGCTCAATATCATAGTACTAAAATCACTACTAATTTAAAACTTTCATTCAATCAACAATAAGTTTAGAACTGTAAATGAAAGCAGGATATGAGTGAACTATAAATAACTTTATTACATTTCCATCTCTCAACTTGCCACTGAATAATATTACAATTCTTTTACATCATTTCCTCACCATACATAGTTCACTCAAAATATAAAAAGGTATATCTGCTCGACCCTCTAGGCCTCTATGCTGCTGGGCCCTTGCCCCTGTCGTCTGTCTCGACAGCTGTATCCGGATCTGGAAAAATGGTCACCCGAGGGTGTGAGAACTACAACAAAATTTCCAGTGGGTTCAACCACCGAGAAAGAATATCCTACATCGCTTGGTCCAATGGAAGCAATAATAATAGGATGCTAGGAAAATTATAAACCTCAATATTAAAATGTTGATATGCATATAATATATCACTACACTATCTGTGTATACTCATCGTTCCAACACTACTCTGTCCAGCCAAACCAGGCTACTATCCACAAACTCGGCCACTATGTCGCTGTATACAGGGTTAAATTAACCCGGCCACCTTGGCCACTCTATTACTCTTTATTTTTTTTTTCACATTATTGTATTTTAATTCAAGTTGCTAAACCCTCAGAGATTCTTGCCCAAAGGGCCCCAGCCCGGTAGTCATGCTACCACAAGACGAGAATCTCTAGGGTTGCCGATAGGACGCGCAGGTACTACCCCGCCCCAACGAGGTAAATGTGTCCTTCGGGTCGCCACCAGGGAGAGGGACACCGCCCTTTACGTCCAATAGGAGCGCCCGGGAAGAGGGCATGCCCTTTACGTCCCACTGGACCACATTTCACCCTCGAAGGCACGCCCGTTTTATTATCTTTTCTTTTCTTTTATTTTCTTTTCTCTTGGCACATAGCCTCTTCGCACTTTATGCATTTGCCTTTGTCTTTACTCTTAAGCACTTGCTTTTCTTTTCTTTCTCATTCGAGCCTTCAGCTCATATCGCCACTGGCAATCTCTTTCACCTTTTTCCTTTAGCTTTCCAAAAGTATCTCGTCCAACGGGTCACTGCCCGAGGAGTCCTGCTCCCAAACTGACGAGTCTTATCTCGAATGCGCCATTTGCATTCTCTTTCTGTTCTTTCTTTTAAGCCTTTTGCTTATCTTGCTTATTAAGCCATTTTTAGCTTTCTCTTAAGCTTTATCTTTTTCATTAATTCAGCCCTTACCCTAGGTCTTGCCACATGGGTAACTAAAGAGTCTCTTGGACTCTTAAATATTTCTCTTTTATTTATTGAACTCAAATGAAGTTAAAGTTATTGTCCATTTGCCCAGACACCCTATGCAGAGTCCTGGCGTTCCCTTGCCCTTGTATGCCTCCCTTTTATTTTGACGGGACTTAGGAAAACCTTTCACTATGTTTCTGCAATGGACTGGCCTGGACCGTGAGTATTTTTCTGCGATTGAGCTCGAAAAATGAAGGACGGCAAAGCGAACGGATTCGGTTTCCGATTTACGGATCTCCCGGAATGGGGGTCAAAGCATTTGCTTTGAGTGGTGCATCGAAACCCGTGCTAAGTGGCTGGCACGCTTTTCGAGGTGATCGGACGGGATCCTGCGATGATCGAACCTTTCATCTTTTTACGTTAGTGGATTATTTTATTTATTTGGTGGTACCTCGATCTACGGTTTCCGTTTTGGTTTCGTTTATTTCGCAATTCGTTTCGGGGGCCGGAGGGTGATCTAATAATTCCTTGTTTCCGGGCAGACCGTCGGGGCTCGCGAGTGTTTTTAGTTAATAAAGCTCGCGAAACGGAGAACGGCGGCGAAATCGGTTTTGAATTCCGACGCCGGAATCTCCCGGAATAAATTCCGGAAGATAGCTAACGGTTCAGGTGGTTAACGCGGTTTTTCAGACAGACCGGACCCTGGTTCGCACCCGACTTGTACCCGTTTTAACTTGAACTGGGTTCATTCCCATTCCCCAATTTAACCGCTCCCGCCACCTTAATCACTCCCGCCTTTTCCCCGTCGTGCAACTCCCCATAACTACCCGCAACTCCCCATAACTACCCGCAACTCCCCATATTTACGTGCAACTCCCCATAACTACCTGCAACTCCCCATAACTACCCGCAACTCCCCATAACTACCCGCAACTCCCCATAACTACGTGCAACTCCCCATAACTACCCGCAACTCCCCATAACTACCCGCAACTCCCCATAACTACGTGCAACTCCCTATAACTACCCGCAACTCCCCATAACTACCCGCAACTCCCCATAACTACGTGCAACTCCCCATAACTACCCGCAACTCCCCATAACTACCCGCAACTCCCCATAATTACGTACAACTCCCCATAACTACCCGCAACTCCCCATAACTACCCGCAACTCCCCACTACCACCCGCAACTTCCCATAATTCCCCTGCGTACGAAACCCCAAGCGCAACGAGAACCCACTTCCCCAACCTTTCTGTTTCCCAACCGACCGAGTGGAGAAACAAGGCGGAGCGAGCGAGGAACAGGTGACCCCCTTTCCACTTTCTCTCCCATCGGCGAAAACATGGTGAGCGGTTCGGGTCTCCTCGGTTATTTTCCAATGTGAGGTTTTCCTTTTGTTGTTTTCATGGGCAAATCAAGGTGTTGAACGGGAGGCCGCCGCCGCCGTCGTTGAACGGGAGGCCGCCGCCGCCGTTATCATGGCCACGGGGTCGTCGCCGGAGTCGCACGGGAGCGAAAACGGAGTTGAAATCGCGAAACCGGAGCCGCGGGGGGCGAAATTAGGGTTCACTGTTCACCCCGTACGGCTGCCTCCTCACGCGGTCCACCGGACGGGCGTGCACCCGGCACACGCGTCCCGCAGCCCGAATGCGCGGACCCGGCGCACGGGCGCGTGCGCCAGCCCGGCCCGCAAGCGCGGTCCACGCAAGGGCGTGCACCCGGCCCTGCCGCCGCGACCGGGTATGCGTGAGCCCGGTGCGCGCTAAGCCGGTGCACCGGCCCGGCCCAATCCGCCTGGTGCATGCTCCCGGGGTGAGCCCGGTCTGCACCGCTACCTCCTCTGCGTCGTGAACCCGGTCCACGCCTGGACCGTGCACCAGCTTTCAGCTTTTGAGCCCAGAAGCTCCGTTTGTGGCCCGTTTCGCCCCGTTTTTCAGTGTTTTTGACCACGATGATATTTTTTAACATTATTACTTACTGTAGCTTTTTCGGGCACAGGGTGGGAGTGTTTAGCGGGAGTTCCGTACACCTTCTTCTTCGCGTTTCAGGTGGGTACACCCTTAGAACCCCTTATTGCGGAATTTTGTTATGGTTATGTTTATCATGCGGTGGGTTTACGGTCGAGGCTGAGTATTGTGTTGGTGATCCGAAAGGGACTTTTATTGTTAATCGGTACTAACACTGATGGTTTCTATGATGTACTATATTACCCCGTGTTCTGGTTACTTATGCTCGAGTTGCGACACGCGCACCCGCGGTCTGGCCACCGCAAAGGGTGCTCTTTTCCGGAAAGGCGGTCTTCGACCCGTGTTACCCCACGAGGTGACGTAGTGGGGGCCCCCGTAGGTGTGGGGTTTGAGGCAGCAAGGTGCGAGCGGTGCGACCTGTCGGGATTGGATCCCGATGAGGTCAGGTGTGCGACCTGTCGGGATTGGATCCCGATGAGGTCAGGTGTGCGACCTGCCGGGATTGGTGCCCGATGAGGTCAGGTGTGCGACCGCCGGGATAGGTGCCCGACGCGGTCAGGTGTTACAGGTGTTACAGGTGTTACAGGTGTTACAGGTGTTGCAGGTGTTCGTGGTTTATTTTCCCTCTTGGGAGGGTGGTCAGGTTTTGCAGGGGTTCACGTTTTATTTTTACGGTAGCTCCGGATAGTCTGGTTTGCCGCGGCAGGTGCCCGGTCCAGGTTATGCAGGGGGAGGGGATACCGACGATTGCACGACGAGGAGGGCGGGTGCTCTGGTTTACTGCGGTTTGCTTTATTTATAGCCCTAGTTGCTTTCGTGCTTTATTTTTTGGTCACTGACTTCCCACTCTGTGACAGGTTCTCGGGGGTGAGAGCTAGGGCGACGGTGAGGCCGTGGCAGGAGCACCTTTGGTCCTCCGTAGCCATAGTTGGTATTTACTTCTTATATTGCGTATTTCATTACTTGTTAGTAGTCGACTGTGCGGATCGCGATACCCTTGTGGGGTCGATGTGGATGTTGGGATGTCTTTTATTTGCCCTTGCGAGTAGTTGTTTTGCTTGTCCCGTGTGGCCGCTTTCAAATTACAAAAGAAAAAGGACTTCGAAAACCGTTTTCAAAAGTCTAGGGTCGGGTGGGCCCGTTTTCCAAACCCTGTGAATTTATGCCGTTTTCCAATCTGTTTTCAAAACCTAAGGCCATGTGGGCCTGTTTTCAAAACGGTGAGTTTATACTTTCAACTTGACTGGCCACGGGTATTGTTTAGTCTTCATGCACCGTACTACTTCGAACTGTTGTGATTAAATGGGAAAATGATTGCTTATGTTCGACTATTGTAACAGCCGCGACGCCGTGCATATACAGAGGAGACTCTGCCCGAGGATTGAGTAAATCTGTATATGTGGCGGGTCTGGGCACGCGCTGGGGAAGAAGGTTTTTTAAACAAAAAAATTTGTACGCACTTTACGCGTACTTTGAGGTATCGTTTCCGCTAAAAAAAAAAAATAAAAACCCCCGGGGCGTGACAGATTAAGATGGTATTAGAGAAAAACAGCTTTAACCACAGTAGTCGCTGTCCAACATCCACAGGAGCACATTACCACTGGCTACTAACTAATGAAATGATCAGGGTTTAATTGCGTAGAGATGCGAGAGTGCGGGAATGATCAGGGCTGTTTTGGAGGTTGGGGTCGAGGCCGGCTGCCACCGGGGCCTTGATGGTTGCTATGAGTCAATGGGTTAGGCAACCGGCATAGGATACAGTGGGTCTGCTGACGGTGTTTATGCACTGGGGGCGGCTGTTGGCACGGCAGATCGTCGCACCGGTTTTAATTTTTTTTTCTTTCGAACCCCTTCCTCTGCCGACCTTCGGGTCATCGCCTGTAACGGTGACGGGTGGTAGTGCAACCTACCGGTGTTCGTTAGGGTGTCGGCCGTTTGTCGGTCGTGGGTAACTGGACAGCCGTTTGTCTAAACTTGTACCTTCTAGGTCTTCTAGTGTTAGGTTATAGCAACTAATCAGCCGATTCTTTTTTGCACCATGGGCAAGGTATGGGTGGGAATGGGGATTCTTCCCCTATGGTTGTTACCCATAGTTCGGCTTTTTATCGTAGACACTGCGATGGTTATAAAAATTGTCGTGATGGGGTCTCGGGGTGCTCCTTTGGGTTAGAAAGGGGGACCACTGGGGCTAGCAAGTCTTATGCGTTTGGGCTCGTTTCGGTTAGAGAGGTCGTGCCTGGTTTCGCACAAGTGTGCGTAAGTGGCGACTTGTTATTGGGGAGTTTAGCTTTTGGCGCTGGGTGGTGCCAGGTAGCACTGGGTCGGGTTCCTGGGTTCTGCGCAAGAGGGCCGGTTGGGTTGTCCTATTGATGGGTTGGCGCGTGATCCCTCGAGCGTGTTTAGTGAACCTAGGCAACTTTGACGAGGTTCTTCTCGCTGTTGTCGTTGCTTGTCTTCTTCCGACCCTTTAGGTTTCAGATGGATAGTCTACAGTACCTGGAGGTCATTGTTGTGCGGACCTAGAGCTTAGATTTCCTCCTAGTGGGGAGTGTCACGTTTTGGTATGGAGGTATACCGCTCGATTCGATGCCCGGTGCTTGGAGGGGCAACGGATTGGGACTAAGAGTTAGTGGTTATTTAGAGTGACGCACCCCGTCAGTGCCAGGACGGAGGTGGGACCTTACCTTGTGGGTTTTGTCGCCAGCTTCCCATGACTAAAGCATAGCCTTGAGGCCTAGTTTGGGAGCGTTTTGGGTCGTGGTCTTTTGGGGCACATTGTGTCAGCAACGGGAATCACAGAGAATGTGAGCGGAACTGCCCGACACACGATCCGGAACTGGCAGCAGTCGTCTTCGTTTTAAAACGTTGGAGACACCACCTTTTGGAGTTCATCATGATGTATTTTCGGATCTCCAGAGCCTTGAGTTTTGTTCGCAGAGAAGGATTTGTTTTCGCGACAGAGGCACTAGTTGGAGTTGCTGAAGGACTCGGCTTGACCGTTCGGTATCACCCCGGGAAAAGCAAGCGTAGTAGCGGATGTTCTGAGCAGGAAGGGTCAAATCGAGGGGGAAACTGATGAGCGCGAGTACTCAGCAGGACCGGTACTGTCGCGTGACTCTTGCCCTTGAGGGTCAAGCCAACCCTATTAGAGAGATCCTGGAAGGTCAGAAGACAGGCGCACCGATACAGCTCGTTCGAGACATGATTTCCCCCCCCGGACCACGCGAGCGACTTCTGGGCGAGTGCGAACGGCGCAATACGTTTTCGAGGGCGAAATTGCTTACCTGAGCTGCCAGAGTTGAAAGAGGAGACACTGTCAGAGGCGCACTGCGCCCCCTATGCGGCGCGTCTAGGTGACACGAAGATATACAGGGACCTCAAAGAAGAATTCTTGGTGGACTAAACCAAAGGGGGGATGTAATCCAGTTCACTACCCGCTGTTTAGATGGTTAACAAGTAAAGTTCGAACATCAGCGCTCAGCAGGGAAAACTGCAATCTCTACCGGTACCAGAGTGGAAATGGGAGAGAATCAGCATAGAATTCGTCACGGGTTTTCCGCATCGCATCGAGGGCACGATGCGGTTTGAGTCACAGTGGATCGACTGACGAAGTCGACTCTTTTTCCACCCACTCGTACGACGGGGACTAGAGTCACTCGGCTGGTGTCGAACCTTCGGCAAAGTCTACAACAAGCCCTGGAGACTAACCCACACTTCAGCACGGCGTTTCACCCCAGAACGACGGACAGCCCGAGCGTGTGGTCCGGATTCTCGAAGATGTGCTCTGAAACTGCATACTTGATTTTGGTGATGGATAGTCACCGTTTTTGAGCTTAGAGAGGACCTGAGCTTCGACGGAACACCGGTGCGGATCTTAGCAACCAGGGAGAACGTGAAGCGACTTGGGAACTGGCGTCAGAGAGGAGGGAGTGCTACCCAGAATTACTCGTGGGGACCAGGATTAAGTTTCGAGGATGAAACTTCTTTTAAGTGGTGAGTGATGTAGAGTCCTGGCGTTCCCTTGCCCTTGTATGCCTCCCTTTTATTTTGACGGGACTTAGGAAAACCTTTCACTATGTTTCTGCAATGGACTGGCCTGGACCGTGAGTATTTTTCTACGATTGAGCTCGAAAAATGAAGGACGGCAAAGCGAACGGATTCGGTTTCCGATTTACGGATCTCCCGGAATGGGGGTCAAAGCATTTGCTTTGAGTGGTGCATCGAAACCCGTGCTAAGTGGCTGGCACGCTTTTCGAGGTGATCGGACGGGATCCTGCGATGATCGGACCTTTCATCTTTTTACGTTAGTGGATTATTTTATTTATTTGGTGGTACCTCGATCTACGGTTTTCGTTTTGGTTTCGTTTATTTCGCAATTCGTTTCGGGGGCCGGAGGGTGATCTAATAATTCCTTGTTTCCGGGCAGACCGTCGGGGCTCGCGAGTGTTTTTAGTTAATAAAGCTCGCGAAACGGAGAACGGCGGCGAAATCGGTTTTGAATTCCGACGCCGGAATCTCCCGGAATAAATTCCGGAAGATAGCTAACGGTTCAGGTGGTTAACGCGGTTTTTCAGACAGACCGGACCCTGGTTCGCACCCGACTTGTACCCGTTTTAACTTGAACTGGGTTCATTCCCATTCCCCAATTTAACCGCTCCCGCCACCTTAATCACTCCCGGCTTTTCCCCGTCGTGCAACTCCCCATAACTACCCGCAACTCCCCATAACTACCCGCAACTCCCCATAATTACGTGCAACTCCCCATAACTACCTGCAACTCCCCATAACTACCCGCAACTCCCCATAACTACGTGCAACTCCCCATAACTACCCGCAACTCCCCATAACTACCCGCAACTCCCCATAACTACGTGCAACTCCCCATAACTACCCGCAACTCCCCATAACTACCCGCAACTCCCCATAACTACGTGCAACTCCCCATAACTACCCGCAACTCCCCATAACTACCCGCAACTCCCCATAATTACGTGCAACTCCCCATAACTACCCGCAACTCCCCATAACTACCCGCAACTCCCCACTACCACCCGCAACTTCCCATAATTCCCCTGCGTACGAAACCCCAAGCGCAACGAGAACCCACTTCCCCAACCTTTCTGTTTCCCAACCGACCGAGTGGAGAAACAAGGCGGAGCGAGCGAGGAACAGGTGACCCCCTTTCCTCTTTCTCTCCCATCGGCGAAAACATGGTGAGCGGTTCGGGTCTCCCCGGTTATTTTCCAATGTGAGGTTTTCCTTTTGTTGTTTTCATGGGCAAATCAAGGTGTTGAATGGGAGGCCGCCGCCGCCGTCGTTGAACGGGAGGCCGCCGCCGCCGTTATCATGGCCACGGGGTCGTCGCCGGAGTCGCACGGGAGCGAAAACGGAGTTGAAATCGCGAAACCGGAGCCGCGGGGGGCGAAATTAGGGTTCACTGTTCACCCCGTACGGCTGCCTCCTCACGCGGTCCACCGAACGGGCGTGCACCCGGCACACGCGTCCCGCAGCCCGAATGCGCGGACCCGGCGCACGGGCGCGTGCGCCAGCCCGGCCCGCAAGCGCGGTCCACGCAAGGGCGTGCACCCGGCCCTGCCGCCGCGACTGGGTATGCGTGAGCCCGGTGCGCGCTAAGCCGGTGCACCGGCCTGGCCCAATCCGCCTGGTGCATGCTCCCGGGGTGAGCCCGGTCTGCACCGCTACCTCCTCTGCGTCGTGAACCCGGTCCACGCCTGGACCGTGCACCAGCTTTCAGCTTTTGAGCCCAGAAGCTCCGTTTGTGGCCCGTTTCGCCCCGTTTTTCAGTGTTTTTGACCACGACGATATTTTTTAACATTATTACTTACTGTAGCTTTTTCGGGCACAGGGTGGGAGTGTTTAGCGGGAGTTCCGTACACCTTCTTCTTCGCGTTTCAGGTGGGTACACCCTTAGAACCCCTTATTGCGGAATTTTGTTATGGTTATGTTTATCATGCGGTGGGTTTACGGTCGAGGCTGAGTATTGTGTTGGTGATCCGAAAGGGACTTTTATTGTTAATCGGTACTAACACTGATGGTTTCTATGATGTACTATATTACCCCGTGTTCTGGTTACTTATGCTCGAGTTGCGACACGCGCACCCGCGGTCTGGCCACCGCAAAGGGTGCTCTTTTCCGGAAAGGCGGTCTTCGACCCGTGTTACCCCACGAGGTGACGTAGTGGGGGCCCCCGTAGGTGTGGGGTTTGAGGCAGCAAGGTGCGAGCGGTGCGACCTGTCGGGATTGGATCCCGATGAGGTCAGGTGTGCGACCTGTCGGGATTGGATCCCGATGAGGTCAGGTGTGCGACCTGCCGGGATTGGTGCCCGATGAGGTCAGGTGTGCGACCGCCGGGATAGGTGCCCGACGCGGTCAGGTGTTACAGGTGTTACAGGTGTTACAGGTGTTACAGGTGTTGCAGGTGTTCGTGGTTTATTTTCCCTCTTGGGAGGGTGGTCAGGTTTTGCAGGGGTTCACGTTTTATTTTTACGGTAGCTCCGGATAGTCTGGTTTGCCGCGGCAGGTGCCCGGTCCAGGTTATGCAGGGGGAGGGGATACCGACGATTGCACGACGAGGAGGGCGGGTGCTCTGGTTTACTGCGGTTTGCTTTATTTATAGCCCTAGTTGCTTTCGTGCTTTATTTTCTGGTCACTGACTTCCCACTCTGTGACAGGTTCTCGGGGGTGAGAGCTAGGGCGACGGTGAGGCCGTGGCAGGAGCACCTTTGGTCCTCCGTAGCCATAGTTGGTATTTACTTCTTATATTGCGTATTTCATTACTTGTTAGTAGCCGACTGTGCGGATCGCGATACCCTTGTGGGGTCGATGTGGATGTTGGGATGTCTTTTATTTGCCCTTGCGAGTAGTTGTTTTGCTTGTCCCGTGTGGCCGCTTTCAAATTACAAAAGAAAAAGGACTTCGAAAACCGTTTTCAAAAGTCTAGGGTCGGGTGGGCCCGTTTTCCAAACCCTGTGAATTTATGCCGTTTTCCAATCTGTTTTCAAAACCTAAGGCCGTGTGGGCCTGTTTTCAAAACGGTGAGTTTATACTTTCAACTTGACTGGCCACGGGTATTGTTTAGTCTTCATGCACCGTACTACTTCGAACTGTTGTGATTAAATGGGAAAATGATTGCTTATGTTCGACTATTGTAACAGCCGCGACGCCGTGCATATACAGAGGAGACTCTGCCCGAGGATTGAGTAAATCTGTATATGTGGCGGGTCTGGGCACGCGCCGGGGAAGAAGGTTTTTTAAACAAAAAAATTTATACGCACTTTACGCGTACTTTGAGGTATCGTTTCCGCTAAAAAAAAAAATAAAAACCCCCGGGGCGTGACACCCTATGACCCACTCTAGGGTTATATTTGTTTAATTCTTAACCTTGGGATCACATATCCTTTCCCTGATACCACACTGAATCTGGAGTTACATTAACTCTATTTTTTCTGTTCCAGTTTTAACTTAAAGCTACATTGACTCTAATTTTCTGTTCCACATTTAACTTAGAGTTACACTGTGATGATCCGGACTCCCGCAGGAACTGTGCAACATTAAACAGTGACTGTAGGGAGCTTATTCGGTGAAACAGAGCTTGTAGAATCGAAATTGGATATTTAAAATAGACTCTGCGCAAAAATCGGAGCAAATGGAATTTTTCGGGAGCTTTCGGCAAAATTTCGGATGAGAATTTGGCGAAATGGATAGCGGATTTGGACTCAGCACGCGAAAACGATCAAAACGGTATATTTACTTGATTTTCGGCGCAAAATTACTGTTCACGCCGGAACAGTAACTCCGGCCGCCGGAATTACTGTTCCGGCGACCGGCGAGCGGCGGCGGGCGGCGGCGCACGGCGGCGCAGCGGCGGCACAGCGGCAGAGGGCGGCGGCGCGCGGCGCGGGCAGCGCGGGCAGGCGCGGGCAGGGGGCGCGGGTGCGCGGTCCATGGGCCTGGCGTGCACCAGGAGCACCGAAGACCCCCCTTGCCACGTGGCGCTTCCCCATTGGTTGGCCGGCTTCTAGAAGCTCGTGGGAGGGTGACACGTGGCAGCACCCGGTTGGCCGACATCTTCCGGAAGACCCGGCGCGGGGACCGGGCCTGTGCACCACGTGGACACGTGGCGGCTTCTGAGTGGCCCTTGCACAGGCTGTTTCCTGTTTTGTGGACGCGTGGCGCGTTTTGGTTGGCCCGTTTCGGTGTTTCCTGTTCAGATCCGATCCTGTGTGGAGCCCCAGCCCATTATAAATAGGGTCCCCCACCCCTCCTCATTCCCACCTCAATTTCTGTGCCGTAGAGAGAGAATCAGAGGTTGGGCCCTTTAGGAAAAATATTCCTCTCTCTCTCCTCTCTCTCTCCTCCGGATTTTAGAATTTTTGGAGTTACAGTTAGTGAGTTATCTGCGACGCGGCGCACTGCGACGGTTTTCTTTTTCGGCCCATTTCCCGTCGCAGTTCCGTCGGAAATTCCCTGAGTGCTAACCAGGAGGAATTTTTGGACGGTTTTCACGGCAGCGCGTTCCTAAGAGGTAAGGCTTTGATTTTCGTGTTGATCACTTTGCTCCATTTCGTACTTTTGGCATGATTCCCGAGGTCTCTTTGACCCCCCTTTTTGCTGTGGAAATTTTTGGACAGCATCGACTTCTCCGATTTTTATCTTTGCGTAGGAGCATCAGATCGAGACGTTTAAATAGTCAATTTTGATCTACTCTTCGCGAGGAACGCAACCGTAATTTTTATGGATTTTTCTGAGCACTATACAGAGGTGAAAAACTCCTCTCTTTTCGTGCTATTTGAAAAACAGCAAAAGCTGTATTTTTATGAATAATATAGTTACACCCTGTGCAATGTGTGTTGCTGTAGGGCACCGTTTTCGGCAGACAGCAGTTCTAGGGGACTGTGGACAGCCAGGAGACTATCTGGGTTGTTACGGCATTTTGGTCTTGGCATATTTCGTGAGTCATGTCAGTGAGTTGAGTCGGAGTCTTAAAGGGATCAAATTGTCAATCAGCAATCAAAGACTTAGAGAAGATTCAACAAGAGCTCAAGTTGACACTCAATGTCTAGAGTCTTGAAGATTGAAGATGAAGAATTGTGGATCAGTTACATCAATCTCAAGAAGAAAGTATTCAAAAGGATCAGGTATGTTTAACTAAATAATTTTGGTGATCCGAATACTTTCTTATAGTGTAGAAACACTTGGATGAACTTTTATTGTCATAATAATCAAAAACTGGTGTTCGGACATGTTCAGGATCCGGATCAGAGCCAACGATCCGGATCCCGAAGGTTGTTGCTTCATACAAGACTTCGATCCGGATCCATGCAATTTCCGATCCGGATCCCGAATGTTAAGTTTTCTGATTTGTATGAACGATCCGGATCGGGCAATGCGATCCGGATCCCGAACCCTTGGTTTTCTGGAATCGTCAATCACGCTACGACGATCCGGATCGCAGTAAATCCGATCCAGATCGCCGCCCGTAAAATTTCCAGATAAGGTAAGTTTTTGATTCTTATCTCTTTCCAAAGGTTTCTAAACTATAAATAGACATTTAGGGTTTCTCAAAAACGTGGGAGCTACGGCCGATCTTTTTATAAAACTCTTGAGAGCAACCCTAGAGGCTAGGTTTTTATCGATCTTCTTTATAGCCTCTTTTAGGTCAATTCGACGGTTCTTCCAAGATCTATCTTTTGTCGAATTGATCTAATCTTTGCTTAGAGATTTTTCCCATGGATCTTCATTGATAATCTAAGCAAAGGATCACCATCGAAGTCAATATTCTTATCGACTGAGTTTGCGTCGTGGATTCGACGTGGCATCGTGGATTCGGTGTGCTAAAGGCGTTTCGTGGATTCGAGACGTGTGCTCGTGGATTCGAGTGGCGTTCGTGGATTCGAACGTGTGCAGTGGGCGTGCAAAATCGGTGGAGCGCGAGGTCCAAGAAATTGAAGGAGGGGTTAAATCCGTGGAGACGGTAATCACCTTGTTATTCTTCTTTTCTTAGGGATTGTTATTGCGTGGATATCCAACCGGTCAGCGCAAGGTCCGAAGAAGCTGAAGGAGGGGTTGAGTCCGTGGAGTCGGTAATCACCTTGTTATTCTTCTATTCTTATTGGATTGTTATTGCGTGTTGGTCCCGTGGTTTTTCTCCTGGATTGGAGTTTCCACGTAAATCTCGGTGTGCTATTTTTATTTTCCGCATTGGTTTTTATTTTGCACTGAGATTGAGTTTTTAAGTATTACACCTATTCACCCCCCCTCTAGTTGTTTGATAGTACCTATTTAGATCCTTTGGGATTACATATAACTCAACAAGTGGTATCAGAGCGGGTTTTAGGTTTATCTATCATGATGGGTGAAAGTGGTAATATTTATAGACCTCCTCTTTTTGATGGGACTAATTATGCTTATTGGAAAGTGCGGATGAGAGCTTTTCTCATCGCAATTGATGAGCGGGTATGGCAATCCGTGGAATACGGTTGGGTGCATCCTGTTGAGGAAGTAGGAAATTCTACTACCCCAAAACCTCGCTCTAGATGGTCCAAAGAGGATTTTGAAAGATCTTATTACAATGGGAAAGGTATGAACGCTTTATTTAATTCTCTTTCCTCGACTGAGTTCACACGAATTTCCGCGTGTGTAACCGCAAAGGAAATTTGGGATATTCTCAAAATTACACATGAGGGTACTAATCTTGTAAAAATTCAAAAGCTCCAGATGCTTACAAGTCAATTTGACTCTATTCATATGGAAGAGCATGAATTGTTTACAGATTATTACACTAGACTTCAAGATGTAATAAATACATGTGCTAATTTAGGAGAAAAGATCCCGGAGTCGAAAATTGTAAGAAAGATACTTCGGACTCTTCCGGAACGGTTTAGGGCAAAGGTAACCGCCATTGAAACCGTTAGTCATCCGGATGAGATGAGTATAGAGGAATTAGTAGGTGCTTTGCAAACTTATGAAATGACTTTTCCTACTAATCAAGTTTCTTCCAAGTCTACTTTTAAGCTTACAGGTATTGCATTCAAATCAACAAAGGAAGAAGATAGCGAATCAAGTTCCGACGATGAAATCTCTTTTGCCGATTTTGAAGAACAATTGGCGCGGATAGTAAAAAAATTTCGTCGGAAGTTTTTGTCACGCCCCGGGGGTTCGAATCGCGCGGAAGAGGAGCCACCAATGCCCCTGAATCAGCCATATATTTTTTTTTGTATAACATTACTCCCCGGCGCGTGCCCAGACCCGCCGCATACACAAATTCACTCTGCAAACGGACAGAGTCTCCTTTGTATATGCACGGCGTCTCAACTACAAAGTGTCTCACAAGGCGTAGCACACACAATCTCTAACCACATCAGTTGGGGTCTCGTACACATACAACCAAACAATTCACATGATATTCTAGCATTCACTTAGAGCATAGAGGCCGGTGTTTTGAAAGGATAAATAATCACAAGGTTTTGAAAGCGGCATCCACACGACGCCATCGTTTATGAAAACAGTTCGCAAACACATAAATCCCATAAGGTTTGTAAAGCTCGGTGCCCACACGACACCCACGTTTTAAAAGTAGTTTTCGCAAACGGTTTTCTTTGCTTTTCATCGTTCAAAACGGCCAAGTAAGAGAGAACGTAGAATTCATTCAATTATTCAAAAGGAAAAAGGCAACATCCACTTCGACCCCACGGGGGTATCGCAAACCACAACTAACTAACATGAGTAATAAAAGATAAAGGGAAAGAAAGGTCACTGTGTCTGAAGCTCGATCAAAGTCAGAGCAGCACTCTTGCGGCCTCTCCGGTGCCCTAGCGCTCGACCCCGGACGGTCTGGGTGAACCTGTCGCGGAGTGGGGAGTCAGTGACAAGAAAATAACATAATAAGCAAATAGGGCTAAAGTCAGGCAAACCACGATAGAAACCAGAGCAACCAACAATGAAGCACCATGTGCAAACCATACAATGCTGAACCCCGTGCAAACAATATAATGCAGAACCTCGTGCAAACCAAAACCGGGCACCTCCCCCGGCAACCACACCGAGCACCTGCCTCGGAGACCCCTACCGAGCACCTGCCTCGGCCGCCGAGCACCCACCTCGGCATCATCCACCATAACCACACCCTGTATCAAAACAACATCGGGCACCTTCCCCGATGCCCACCGCCGAGCACCTGCCTCGACATCACCGCTCACACCCCCCACCCATGGGGGCCCCCATTCCTAACGCCACCACCGCGTGGGGTACACGGGTCAACGTACCACTTTTCCAGAAAAGCACACCCTTTGCGGTGGCCAAACCGCGGGTGTGCGTGTAGCAATCTCGAGCCTCATCCGAGCACCATCCTCGGCAAACCAGACCGAGCACCTGCCTCGGCAACCAAATATCCACACAATAGCTTTAACAGGGTTAGCAAATGTAAACATGCAATTACTAAGATCTTTGTGCGTGTAGCAAATCTCGAGCCTCATCCGAGCACCATCCTCGGCAAACCAGACTGAGCACCTGACTCGGCAACCAAATATCCCCACAATGGCTTTAACAGGGTTAGCAAATGTAAACATGCAATTACTAAGATCTTTGTGCGTGTAGCAAATCTCGAGCCTCATCCGAGCACCAACCTCGGCAACCCAGACCGAGCACCTGACTCGGCAACCAAATATCCCCACAATGGCTTTAACAGGGTTAGCAAATGTAAACATGCAATTACTAAGTTCTTACCCCTTTTCCCATAACTCCGGAAACCAAGACAATGGAAGAGTCCCCACAGCGACCCATAGTCGCCATACTATAAAGATAATAAAACACAAACCTTTACCGGAGTTAACAATATTCCACAAGTTCAACTTTAATGTTCTGAAAGGTCACGTCGATCACTGCCCCCAACGCTAGTATGCCCCGAACAACCCTACCTTTGTTCGGATAGGGCGAACTGCCCGCCCGGTCTTCTACCGCGACAGCCGTAAATCCGGAGGTCCACATCACCCACCAAACCCCTCAACAAAATAAACATAGCAACAACGAAACTGTGCATAAAGAGGTTCTAAGGGGTACCCACCTGGAACGCGAAGAAAAGGGTGTGCGGGAAAAATTCCAGTCAGAAGTTCTCCCGCCTTGCGCCCGAAAAACTAAGGTAGGAAAAGTATTGTTAAAAACATCGTCGTAGTCAAAAACACTCAAAAACGGGGCGAAACGGGCCAAAAACGGAGCTCCCGGGCTTCCGGGCTGACGGATGGTGCACGGATCCAGGCGTGGACCGGGCCCACGGCAGCAGACGACTGCGGAGCAGACCGGGTGCACCGCTCGGTGAGCCGTCGGAGCACACCGGCGTCGCGGACCGGGTTCACGGCCACAGTGCTGGCGGTCGCGGACCGGGTGCACCGCTCGGCAGGGTGAACCGGGGCGGCTTGGGCCGGGCCGCGCACGGGGAAAGGCGCGGACCGGGTCCATGCCGCGCGGTGCCGCGGCGAGCGCCGGGTGCATGCCCGGAGCGTGCACCGCGCACAGTGCGCAGCCCGGCGCACGGTTCCGTGCGCCGGGTCTGCGCCTCCGGGGCTGCGGGGGCTGCACCGGGTGCACGACTGGGGTCTGTGGACCGCGGCTGGAGGATCCGTACGCGATGAACAGTAACGCCCCTTTTTTGCTTTCTTCTCCGTTTTCGCTCCCGTGCGACTCCGGCGACGACCTCGTGGGCATGATAACGGCGGCGGCGGCCTCCCGTTTGACAACGGCGACGGCGGCTTCCCGTTACCACAACCCACGACGCGTGCGACACCCGAACAACCCCCAACCAAAACCTCGACCCCACAGAAAATGCAATAAAGGGGGAACGACGCTTACCGTGATCTTGTGAGGAAAAGGGTGGGAGGGTGGATCGTCCCTCTCGTCTCCAACGGAAAGCTCCACGAGGGATGGGTTTCCCCCGTTCTTCCCTTCTCCTCGTCTCGTTTGCGCCGCTTCTCGAAAAGAGAGGAAAATATCGATTCGGGTTCCTCTTTTTCTTTCTTAAAAGCGCCGCCCTAAATCCTAGCCGTCAAGAGAGAAAACCAAGAGGGAAAAGAAAAACCCTACGGCCCCCGGTTTTAAGGAAAACCTAATAAAAAATCGGCGGCTAAGATTGTCTCGAAAAGCGTGTCATCCAATCGCACGGATACCGGGGCGCCTAAAGGGGTCCGAACTTCAAAAATTTATTCTGGGAGAACCGGGAGTCGGAATCCGAAACCGATCGCGTCCCCGTTCTCCGTTTCGCGAGCCCTTCCGCCTAAAAAGTCCGCGAGTCCCGACGGACTTTCCGGAAAAACACTAAAAAATTGTCCCACAGTCGGACAGTCGTAAGAAAGGGATAACGGAAAAGGGTAACGGAAAAGCCAGGTCTTACATCACTCACCAATAAAAACAAGTTTCGTCCCCGAAACTTAACTCCCGCCTGCGGCGAAGAGGTCCGGGTAGCACTCCCCTATCTTTGACTCTGGTTCCTAAGTTACCTCACATTCTTCCTGGTTGCTTCACAGCGCCTTCCCATAGGGGGATCGTCCGGTTGCGCAACCTTTTTGTCCTCTCGTGCTAAGATCCGCATCGAGGTTTGGCAGTAAAGCCAACCGGTATGTCACCGGGCCTACGCGCTCCAACATCCCGAAAATCGGGTCATTGACGCCAACCAACAATGCCAAGAGCTCGAACCATTAGCAATACGCAACTCATTTACTTAAGGCGTTCTGTCACACCGCCAGCGATCTTGTCCTGACTCAACCCACTGGACGTCTATGGCGTACTGTTACAACGCCTCGGGTCTTGGCCCGTCTCACCTCACCTGGACGTCTAAGGCGTACTGTTACAACGCCTCGGGTCTATTGTCACAAGGCCGGAAGTTGGACCTATTTAACCCTTAACTAAATAGCCAACATAAAAGACAACTAAGTCTTCACCTCCTTATTGGGCAGGAGGGTACGAAGCATTACTTCTAAGGGTTCCTCTGGGGTCGTGGCCAAAATTTCTCTTGTACGAGGTCTTCCTTGCTACTACCTCCCTCGTAGCCGAAACGTCTGCTTTCCCCCGCCGGTCGCTGATGTTCGCTTTCACCTGTTGGCACACCAAAAATTGCGCCACAATTTGTGCCACATCGCTCTTTCGATTTGGGCCACCAGAAGGTCTGCCATAGATCCCTGCACCTCTTTGTACCTCCGGAATGCGCGGTATAGGAGGTATTATATACTTTGGCTAGATTTTCTTCCCTCGTTTCTAGCTTATCGGGCACACGAATTCGTCCCCGGAACCTTATTACCTCCCTGAGTCACTCGTAAAAATTCCGCCTTGCTCCGAGGACATTCTGTCTTGCACCAGTTGTAGTTACGTGTCCGTCGATGGGTCTCCCAAGATCCTCTTGGAGATTCGTCAGACTAGATCTTATAGTCCTTTCCGGGCTTCGGCTGTATGAGCACTGGCGCCTGTGTGCGTCTGTCTTTAAGTTCTTTGAAACTCCTTTGGCACTGGGCTGTCCAGACGAACCTCTACCCACTTGGGTTAGTCGATTTAGGGAAGTGGCCTCCCATGAAGCGTCTGTAATGGCCTGCCCGTCCTAAGAAGCTTCGGATCTTCGTCACCGTCGTTGGCCGAGCCCAGTTGGCCACCGACTCGATCCTCCTCGGATCCACTGCAATTCCAGATGTCGAAACGGTACGCCCCAAAAAGTCCACCTCACGGAGCCAAAACTCACACTTTATGAGTTTGGCATATGGTTGCTGATCCTGGAGGGTCTAGGGGATTACTCGCGAGTGTTCCCCATATCCCTTGTCCGTTGTGAGAGTAGATCGGAACGTCCACTATAAGACCATTACCGGCTGGTCTAAGGAGGACTTGAGTATCCTATTCCTCATGCCTATGAATACCGCTGGTGCGTTAACGAGTCTGAACGGTATGACCGTGAACTCATGACAACCACTCCGAGTTCATAAGGCTGTTTTTCGGTAAGTCCGGTTCCCGGAGACGCACTTGGAACTTCAAGCAGTCAACTACCACTAAAAGATTGCCGCGACTGTCGGCCCCAAGCGTGATGCCGTTAACTTTTAACGGAAACCTCGTTAGTCCTTAGAGACTAAGAACCCGTCTCGCCCTCGCTGGGCAGGAAGGAGTACAGCCGCCTGCCTCGAGGGGTAGCCGGAGGATCCGACCGAACTTATTTCTACGATGGGATTTCTTCTAATATCTATGGTAGGGAGAAACATGAAGCGAGGTGGAGGAGTGGGATGCTGTTACGGGTGATGTCCCTGTTTCCGAGGGGCAGTTGAAACAATGGCGCCCGGTTTGCCGCATCGAAAACGGTGGTCTTGCTTCTGGGGACATTCGGTCACTTGGTGTATTCCACCGCAATTGATGCAAGACTTGTCCACCGACCATTGTCCTCCCGTCGGCGCATTCGTGGTTCCTTATTGCCATCTCAGGTATTTAGGAGGCCGGCTCCTCTTGGTATGCTCCTTTCCAAAACAAGGTCGAGCTCGTTTCTTATCCCGCCGCAATCTGAGCTCTCCCGTCGGGCTCGTGAACTCGCAAATTCGTGCTCCACTGTGTGGCTCTATCGACCACCTCCTAGAAGGTGTGCAAATCCGCCGTTTGCACCACCTTGTAGATATCGCTTCGTAAACCATTCACAAAAAGACGGGCTTTGTGAGATTCATCTCTTATAACAGGGGGACACATTTGGTCAACCTCACAATTTGCCCGTGATAACCCGTAACTGTCTGACTTCCTTTCTTGATGTGCTTCCGGTCATCTTCCATCTGCTGTTTGATGCTGTCGGAGAGAAATTCCTCAAACAGTTTTCTCGAACGTGGTCCAAGATGGAAGGGCGGTGCCCTCGCAGTAACGGCGGTCATTCTGGGGATAGGGTCACCACGGTCTCTCCCAAGGGAGCTCCAACAGTGGCCCCCGGCATAAGTCCCCGAAGTTGCTGGTGTTAGTGCTGCTGAAGGCGCGTCGGGATGAACCGACGGTATCTCGGTCACCGAGGTCGGAGAAGGGGCAACCGTAGTCTCGCTGACCGCCACCGACGGTCTCGTCACTGGTGCGGTTGGTCCGGGCAAAGAAGCCTGGGCGACCTCCATTGGTAATGGCGACTGTTGCGCCCACTGCCGCATTTGTTCCATAAGGGTTGCCAACTGCCCGGCCACCTCTTGTAGTTGTTGTCGGAGCAGCTGATACTCCGCCGCTATTGGCACCGTACTTTCTGCCCCTGCGTTCTCCGCTGATACCCCTTTCGGGCCATTAATCGCTACATACAAAGAACCAAGTCAACCCTAGACCTATCGGGTCTAGCACCACGACCTACAGACGTACTAAAATTAAATCCCCCAGTTCACTTTATTAATCAGTAGTTAGTGTATTGCGCCCCGTGGATGTTGGGCCCCGACTGTTGTGGTTAAAGTTTACCGCTCTGATACCATCTTAATCTGTCACGCCCCGGGGGTTCGAATCGCGCGGAAGAGAGCCACCAATGCCCCTGAATCAGCCATATATTTTTTTTTGTATAACATTACTCCCCGGCGCGTGCCCAGACCCGCCGCATACACAAATTCACTCAGCAAACGGGCAGAGTCTCCCTTTGTATATGCACGGCGTCTCAACTACAAAGTGTCTCACAAGGCGTAGCACACACAATCTCTAACCACATCAGTTGGGGTCTCGTACACATACAACCAAACAATTCACATGATATTCTAGCATTCACTTAGAGCATAGAGGCCGTGTTTTGAAAGGATAAATAATCACAAGGTTTTGAAAGCGGCATCCACACGACGCCATCGTTTATGAAAACAGTTCGCAAACACATAAATCCATAAGGTTGTAAAGCTCGGTGCCCACACGACACCCACGTTTTAAAAGTAGTTTTCGCAAACGGTTTTCTTTTGCTTTTCATCGTTCAAAACGGCCAAGTAAGAGAGAACGTAGAATTCATTCAATTATTCAAAAAGGAAAAAGGCAACATCCACTTCGACCCCACGGGGTATCGCAAACCACAACTAACTAACATGAGTAATAAAATAAAGGGAAAGAAAGGTCACTGTGTCTGAAGCTCGATCAAAGTCAGAGCAGCACTCTTGCGGCCTCTCCGGTGCCCTAGCGCTCGACCCCGGACGGTCTGGGTGAACCTGTCGCGGAGTGGGGAGTCATGACAAGAAAATAACATAATAAGCAAATAGGGCTAAAGTCAGGCAAACCACGATAGAAACCAGAGCAACCAACAATGAAGCACCATGTGCAAACCATACAATGCTGACCCCGTGCAAACAATATAAGCAGAACCTC
>CM055063.1:16379013-16531595 GCA_029204045.2 Tillandsia leiboldiana
AAGATGATGATTCTCCTGCTAGTGCATCTTCTCATAATAATACTTCCAATATTAATGATGCATCTAATGGTTCTTCTAGTTTATCTGATGTGCAGGAATCATCTCATGTATCTCCGAGTACTCCGTTTCAACAAACGTTACGAATCTCCAAGGATCATCCGGAATCGAATATATTGGAGATCCACAAGAAGGAGTCAGAACTCGGAGGCAGTTGGTTTGTGGATTCGCTTGCTACGTATCTTTAATCGAACCAAAGAACATAGATGAAGCTCTTCAGGATGACTACTGGATTAAAGCAATGCAGGAAGAGCTCCATCAATTTGAGCGAAACAAAGTCTGGGAATTAACGAAGCCTCCAAAGCAACACAATGTGATAGGTACCAAATGGATCTTCAAGAACAAGAAAAATGAGGATGGTACTATCATCAGGAACAAGGCACGATTAGTTGCTCAAGGCTACTCTCAAGTAGAAGGTATAGACTTTGACGAAACTTCGCCCCTGTAGCTAGACTCGAGTCCATTCGTATACTATTTGCTATTGCTTGTCATTTTAAAATCAAATTATTTCAAATGGACGTTAAGAGCGCATTCTAAATGGGTTTTTAATGAGGAAGTTTATGTGGCTCAACCGAAAGGTTTTGTAGATCATAAACAACCTAACCATGTTTTTCGTTTGAAAAAGGCTCTTTACGGTCTGAAACAAGCACCGCGAGCATGGTACGAAAGGTTAACAAAGCACCTTTTGGAGAAGGGCTATACTCGAGGGGGAGCTGACAGGACTCTCTTTGTGAAGCATTATCAAAGCAATTTCATTGTAGCACAAATCTATGTCGATGACATTGTATTTGGCGCAACAAGAGATAATGATGCTTCTAAATTCGCGGAGACCATGGAAAGCGAATTTGAGATGTCCATGATGGGCGAATTGACTTATTTCTTGGATTGCAAATTAAACAAAATGATGAAGGTATTCACTTGAGTCAATCCAAGTATGCAATGGAGTTGGTCAAAAAGTTTGATCTAGAAAATTGTAAAGATTTTCCGACTCCAATGGGAACTAGCCACAAGGGACTTGGAAGTGAATCACATAGTGAGAATGTAGACGAGAAACTGTATCGAAGTATGATTGGAAGTCTACTTTACCTCACGGCTAGTCGCCCGGATATATCTTTTGGTGTTGGGATTTGCGCGAGATATCAATCAGCACCAAAGGAGGTTCACCTGAAAGCGGTGAAAAGGATCATCCGGTATATCAAAGGATCAATTAATTTCGGAATTTGGTATCCTATGGGAACAAGTTTGGATATTGTTGGATACTCAGATGCCGATTGGGCAGGATCAGTGGATGATCGGAAAAGCACGAGTGGTGCATGCTTCTATCTTGGCCATTGCCTTGTTGCATGGCACAGTAAAAAGCAGAACTGCATAGCACTCTCGACTGCCGAAGCGGAATACATTTCAGCTGGAAGTTGCTCAACTCAACTCATTTGGATGAAAAGCGTATTGAGCGACTTCCGCATTTCAGCATCTTCGGTAACAATTCTTTGTGACAACACAAGTGCAATTAACATTTCTAAAAACCCTGTGTTGCACTCTAGAACAAAACATATTGAACTTAGATATCATTTCTTAGAGAGCTAGTTGAATCAAATACTCTTCAACTTTCATATATTTCAACTGAGGATCAATTAGCTGACATTCTAACAAAACCTTTGGATCAAAAACGTTTTTTCATTTACGAAAAGCAATTGGGAATGCTTTCCTTGAAATAAAATCTCTTTTTGAAATCTTTGCTTAGGATAGGTTTTGTATTTGTGTTGTTCATTATCTATGTTTGTACATAGGACATTAATTGAGCATAGATCATAATTGACTTTAATTGCATCTTTTCGCACATTTAGAAATTTATTATGCTTTTGCCATCATAATATTTCACTGTTGCAATGATCATTTATGTTAATTAAATCATCTTCTAAAGTGATCAAAGTCAATTTCTCTCTCTCAATGATCTCTTGGTATAGTCATTATCTTATTTGACTGCTTAGTCGAGTATGAAATCGAGATCAATTTTGGTTGAATACTTTATATCTTAAATAATTGATAGCCAATTGAGGGGGAGTCAAAGAAAAGGTAAAATGCTCAAAAGATGTGGAAAGAGTTACATCCCAATGAGGAGTGTGAAAACTACCACCACATGGAGGAAAGAGCTACCACCTCGGTCGTCCGAGTATTGTGTGCAGCTACCACATGTATACCAAGCATGGTGTTCAAATTTTTGATTAAGTAAAATGCATGTTGAAATACTTGACTCTGTCAAATTTCAAGGTTGGTATAAGGTGGGTTTTTAAAGAAAGATGCTCAAAGAGCCACTCTCTTCAACAGATTGTCTAGATACATTATCTACTATATTTGGGATTTCAAACATCTATTGATCTTTGTATTTCATTTTCTTTACTGAATTGATGATTTGATAAAGGCATTACTCATAAGATCAAGTTAGATGTAATTGAAAGTGTTCAACTTTAAGGGATTTAATTTTTGTAAATTTTCGTTCATTTTTGGATATATTGATAGATTTGGCATAATCTAATTCTTGTTGTATGAAACGATGATTTTTGTTTAAAGTTGATACACATTGGTGCTTACAATCTTTTTCTGGTTTTTCTTGAATTTCTCTGAAATTTTCTAAAGAAAAGGTTGGGGCCGATCCGGATCGGGCTAGATGATCCGGATCCCGAACGCAGGAATCTTCTGCGGGCTGACGATCCGGATTGTATCTGCGATCCGGATCCCGAACGCAGTTTCTCACTGCGGGTAGCCGATCCGGATCGCAGTTATGAACTGATCCGGATCGCGGCTAGGTTTTATAAAGAACGAAAGGGGTTTTTGATTTCTTTACTCCAATCTGTTGTTCCAAAGTTTCCAGAGTCTCTCTCTCTAGATTTCATCCTTCCTGGAAGCTTTCAAACTCAGGTTCTTCAACTCCAAGTAAGTTTTATTGATCCAAAATCTCGTTTTTCACCGTTTTTCTCTTTTCCTCCTCAAACGTGATGAATTTCTTGGATCAACTTTGTTTGTGGATGGTTTTTGATCAAATTTCTTTTGAAATAAGAACTCTGGGTAGATTAGTTTTGATATATGCTAGGTATTCTCCTGATTAACGGATTTTTAGGCTTCGATTTCTAAAATTTCGGTTTTAGGGCATATAACAAGGATTTTCGAAAATCATGCAATTGATCTACTTTTAAAAGGTCCTTTTGCAAAACTAATTTGATTCTTAGTCTCTCTACATGATTATGATTGTTTGGGTACAATTTTTTTCAAGTCTTTGAAAATTAACATTTTTTTTCATGTGTTCTTGAGTTGGTCTACACAGGATTCCTTTTCTCAAGAAACCATTAGCAATGGTGATCACTTGGATTGTTTTTCTACTTACGGCTATGGTTCATACGAGAGACACCGTCAAGCCCAAGAGGGCTAAGAAGGCTAAGAAAGCGAAGAAAGCTAAAGACGATTCCGATACAGAATCTGAAACGGAAATCAATTGACTGGGATGAACTGCAAGTTGAAGCAACGACTGTTCCCACTGCTTCAAAGGGAAAAGCGCCTGCGGAAACATCGAGGCTCCGCCTACTGCTGCTGAAAAGGGAAGCTCCAATGGAAGAAACTTCTGGGAAGACAAGAAGAAAAAGTGTTGCTCGCAAGAGAGGAAGTGCTCGAGGAATCACCATTGAGCAACCAGCTGCTGGCCAAGCACCTGCACAAGACTTTGTCAGCTCGGCCAGAATAAAGGATTTTGAAAACAGAGAATGCATTGGAGAAAGGCATGTTGATGTTAAAAGCCCTTAAAGCAGCGTTCTCAGACGTTGGGACTTTGTTGACCAGAGAGGTCCTTGCTTCCATTTGCGAGTTCCCGGAGACCACTGGATATTGTCTTCACTCAGTGAGGATGTTTTATCAGAATGCCTGCTATCTAGTTGATCAGGAAAGCGGGCGTCGGGATTTTCAAACATTAGTCAAGAATGTCAGAATCAAAGTAACGCCTCACCTAATTGGTGAAGTACTAGGGAGTGGACGCCCGAGCCGATGGCACTCATTACCTGAAGAATCAAGTCTTCAACACCTTCTCCTGGAGAGTGGTAGTGATGGACTCTGTGTGCCAGATACTCGGTCGACAGGAAACTCCGTTTTCTCGAAGAACTACGACCAGAGTACCGCATCTTAAATCTCATTGTTTGTTACAATATTATTCCAAACATGAACACAAAGGTTCTTCGGTGGGAAAGAATGATATTCCTTTATCTACTTGGAAACCCCCGCAAGCAGCATGGGAGCTAACTTAAACATTCCCTACATCATCTGGTCAAGGATGGCACGATATGTGGAGCAAGCTCATCCGTCAGAGAGACTACCTTTTCCAATGATCATCATGCGCATTCTTCGCAAATTTAAAGCTGACACAAATGCGAGTTCCTATCTGCACAGTCTAGGAACGATCAATGACACAACAATTGTAAAGTCCTCTTTCGACGAAGCCAGATGAAACCTTTCATACCTCTTCACCGGCAACGAGAACAACGACAACAAGCAACAACCTCTGCACCGGCAGCAGCTCCTCCAGTTCAACCAGCACCTCCGGCACAAGAAGCACCACAATCAACTTCTGAGTGATGATGCATCTGTTACCTCAATCTATAAAGAACAGCAAAGGCTCTCCAACGAGCAAGAACGTATATCAAATGAACTAATTGAGGTAAAGGAAGAAATAAAGAAGGTAAATAAAATCAATCAGCAATGAACAAGTGAATAAAGAAGATTTTCCAAATCCTCGGCTGTATCAGTTCAGACGAGTCTGAATGATCCGTATCCTTCTAATTTCTGTTTATTATGCATATGCGTAAATCCTTCTGTTGTGCAGGTTTTAAGTTTTAATTTGAGTTTTTAGTTCTCTAACTTAAACTGTTAACCATTCTCTCCACTTCTGTAATCTTTGGCTTTATTTGTGACAAAAAGGGGGAGAGAGTTAGAGAGAACTTTGAACAATGAATGATGAAATTGAATGATGAAATATCAAGGTACAATGATGATGTGAATGAACATCAAGGTAAGGGAACTTGAACACTGATTGTGAAAATCTTGATGATGAAGATTTTGTATACATCAAGGTAAGTATTTCTTCAACTTCAACTTTGGTTTTTATCTTGGGATTGTTTGCATGTCTCGACTAACTATTCGACTAACTATTTGGGCATGTAATATAACTAACAAGTTGATGTTGGACTAACATTGTGTGACATTTGGTTTTTAGTTGCATAGAAGATATGTTGGTTTTTGACTATGATTCTCTTACATATCTGAATTCTCAAATGTCATGATGATTAGATAAACTCTATCTCTGTACTAGGTTTTATATGCTAAATATTCTTGAGGTATCTAACGATCTCTTTTTGTCAAGAATGATTTCTTTGTGCAGAGAGTACAGATGACTAAGTCTAGAGTCTGTTTTAGGAGTTTATCTCATGTTTTTAAATTTTTGGATCTCCATTGTAAATTTTTGTTGTATGGTGATAGCAACAAAAATATCTTTTTGAATTTTCTTTAGTGGATCTATGTTTTGTCACGAAACCGCCAAAGGGGGAGATTGTTACGGAATTTGAGTTGGCGTAGTTTCGTGAAAGTCTCAAGTCTTGAAGATTGAAGGTGAAGAAAGGTTGGATCATTTAACTCAATCTCAAGAAAGAAGAATTCAAAAGGATCAGGTATGTTTAACTAAAGATTTTGTGTGATCCGATACTTCTTGTAGTGTAGAAACACTTGGAAGAATCTTCATTGCATAAAAATCAAAAACTGGACTTGGGACATGTTCAGGATCCGGATCAGGTTGTTCGATCCGGATCCCGAAGGTGGTTCGTTCATACACCAGTTCAATCCGGATCGTAGTCTCTTGATCCGGATCCCGAACAGTGAGTTTACCATTTTCCTTGAACGATCCGGATCATGCTTCGCAATCCGGATCCCGAACGTTGATGTTTGGTAAACTGTATGAACGATCCGGATCATGCACTTCGATCCGGATCCCGAACCTTCGTTTTTCTGGAACTGGCTGACTCGTTACGACGATCCGGATCACAGCTCGTCCGATCCGGATCGCCGTCCGTAAAATTTCCAGAAATGTTAGGTTTTTTATTCTTATCTCCTTCCTAGGGTTTCTAACCTATAAATACACCCTATGACTCTTTTTCTAGGGTGAATCCACATAGCCGTCATTTTCATATATCATTTTATACGGCTATAGATCCACATATAGAGAAGAAAGGAAATCATTAGAGAATACTCTATGTTTCTTCATCTATATTGATTAGTTGATTCTAGGTTTTCATACTCACATCTTGAGTTGAATCAAACTAATGAATACTTAGATGGTATTTCCGATCTATCTTTGATCTAAGTATTCGGCGGATCATCACCACCCAAAACAACGATTTACCCCCAAAAATCGGCGCGTGGATTCGCGTGTCCTTGTGGATTCAAGGTTCAACCGCTCTCGTGGATTCGGAGCGAGGCACGTTCGTGGATTCGAAGGGTGCTATTGGGTGAAGACCGTGGATTCGGTTCGTGACGTCGTGGATTCGACGTTGGACGCCGTGGATTCGGCGTTGTGGCGCAGATCGTGGATTCGAGAAGCGTCGCGGAGCGACCGGAGAAGATCCTCTAGGAGCGTATGGAAAAGGTTGAGTCGTAAGTGTGTACGGTAAATCACCTTGTACGTGTTTTAATTCTAGTGGATTTCTGCCGTGTTATCGGTCCCGTGGTTTTTTACTCCGGTGATGGAGATTTCCACGTAAAAATCTTGCGTATTATTTTTATTTCCGCATTGGGTTTTATCGCAACGATTTTTTGAGTGTTTATACGTTTACACCTATTCACCCCCCTCTAGGTGTTTTTTCCCCTATTTAGATCCGTATTACATATAACCAACAGGTAGTTGGGAGAAGTGGTGGGAAGTTGGGGCGGTTCGTGGGAAGTTGTGGGGAAGTGGTGGGAAGTTGGGGCGGTTCGTGGGGAGTTGTACGACGGAAAAACGCGGGGAGTGATTAAGGTGGCGAAAGCGGTTAAGTTGGGGAATGGGAATGAACCCAGTTCAAGTTAAAAACGGGTACAAGTCGGGTGCGAACCAGGGTCCGGTCTGTCTGAAAAACCGCGTTAACCACCTGAACCGTTAGCTACCTTCCGGAATTTATTCCGGGAGATTCCGGCGTCGGAATTCAAAACCGATTTCGCCGCCGTTCTCCGTTTCGCAAGCCCTATTAACTAAAAATACCCGCGGGCCCCGACGGTCTGTCCGGAAACAAGGAATTATTCGATCACCCTCCAGCCCCCCGAAACGAAATGCGGAATTAACGAAAACCAAAAGTAGACCCTTAAATATTTTAAACCAGCGGCTACTACACCACTCACCTCTTAAAACGAGTTTCGTCCTCGAAACTCAATCCTGGTTCGCGGTAAAGAGATAAGGGTAGCCCTCTCTCATCTTTGATTCTAGTTCCCACGTTGCTTCCCGCTCTTCGTGGTGGTTCAGTGCACCTTCACATAGGGGATGTCTCGGTTTCGAAGCGTCTTACTTTCTCTTGCTAGTATTCGCACAGGGGTTTCCTCGAAGCTTAGGTCCTCCTTTAGTTCGAGTGTCGAGACGTCCAGGACATGCGACGGGTCGGGGAGGTATTTCTTGAGCATCGAAACGTGGAACACGTCATGAATCCGGTTGAGGGTTCGGTGGTAGGGCAAGGCGGTAAGCCACTGGGCCAATCCGTTCCAGGATCTCGAATGGCCCCACGAACCGCGGGCTTAGCTTGCCTTTTAACCCGAATCGCTTGATTCCCCTGGACGGCGAGACCCGCAAAAACACGTGTTCTCCCACCTGGAACTCTAAGTCGCGGCGTCTTCGATCCCGCGTAGCTCTTTTGTCGACTCTGGGCGGTTAGTAAGCGCTGTCTGATGAGGCGCACCTTCTCTTCTGTTTCTTCCACCAAGTGGGTCCCAAGAACTTCCGTTCTCCCAAGTCGTCCCAACAGATCGGGGATCGGCAGCGTCTCCCGTATAAGGCTCCGTAGGGTGCCATCAGTATGCTGGCCTGGTGGCTATTGTTGTAAGCGAATTCTACAAGTGGTAGGTAACGCTCCCAACCGACTCCCCAATCGAGTACACAGGCCCGAAGCAGGTCCTCTAGCGTCTGTATCACTCGCTCCGACTGCCCGTCTGTCTGAGGGTGGAAGGCTGTGCTGAAGTGCAATTTAGTCCCCAAGGCTTGTTGCAGACTCTGCCAAAACTTTGAGACAAAATGCGTGTCTCTGTCTGATGTGATCGATGCCGGTACCCCATGCAGTCTTACAATCTCGCTGAGGTAGACTTGAGCCAACCGCTCTCTGGTCCAGGTTGTGTGAATCGGCAGGAAGTGCGCTGACTTAGTTAGCCGGTCCACCACAACCCATATTGTGTCATGTCCTTGTGGTGAACGTGGGAACCCGGTGACAAAGTCCATGGTGATATGATCCCACTTCCACTCCGGTACCGGTAAGGGTTGTAACTTTCCCGCCGGTCGTTGATGTTCCGCCTTTATTTGTTGACACACCAGGCAATGAGCTACAAATTGAGTTACATCCCTCTTCATCTTGGGCCACCAGAAGGTCTGCTTGAGGTCCCTGTACATCTTTGTGCCTCCTGGATGCGCTGCATAAGGGGCGCTGTGTGCCTCGGACAGAATTTCCTTCTTCAATTCCGGGGTATCCGGCACGCAAATCCGCTCGCGGAACCGTAGGGTGTCATCGCCTTCCAATGAAAAGTCACCTTCCTGATCCGGTGAGATCTTGTCCTTTACGAGCTGTAAGTGTGAGTCCGCCTGCTGTCCCTCTCGAATCTTTTCTAACAGTGTTGGCTTGACCACCAGAGTTAGAAGTTGCACAACCGTGCCTGCTGGTACTACTTCCAACCCTAGTCGTGAAAATTCAGCGATCAAGTTGCTCTGCTCAGTCATCGCACCTACCGATCTTCCCTCCAATCGCCCCTTCCTGCTCAGAGCGTCTGCTACCACGTTTGCTTTCCCGGGGTGGTATTGGATCGTTAGGTCGTAATCCTTTAGTAATTCAAGCCACCGTCTCTGCCGCAGGTTTAGTTCCTTTTGGGTGAACAGGTATTTAAGACTCTGGTGATCTGAGAAGATGTTACAATGGACACCAAAGAGATAGTGTCTCCATAACTTCAGGACGAAGACCACCGCAGCCAGCTCTAAGTCGTGTATTGGGTAGTTTCTTTCGTAGTCCTTTAGTTGCCTAGACGCATAGGCTATTACCTTCCCCTGCTGCATTAACACACCCCCAAGGCCGATTCTTGAAGCATCGCAGTACACCTCATAGTCCTCACTGGGTGTTGGTAGTACAAGAATCGGTGCCTCGGTTAGCCTTCTTTTGAGTTCTTCAAAACTTTCCTGCCATTTGGCCGTCCATACAAACTTTTCTCCTTTCTTGGTCAACCGGTTTAGAGGGGCCGCAATCTTCGAGAAACCCTCGACAAAGCGTCTATAATACCCCGCCAGCCCCAAGAAACTGCGGATCTCCGTCACCGTCGTGGGCGGCTGCCAGTCTATCACCGATTCCACATTCTTGGGGTCCACGGCGATTCCCTTTGCCGAGATCACATGCCCCAGGAATCCCACTTCGCGTAGCCAGAACTCACACTTTTTGAGCTTAGCGAACAGCTTCTGCTCCCTGAGGGTTTGGAGAATCGTTCGTAAGTGATCCTCGTGCTCCTCGTCGGTGGATGAGTAGATTAGTATATCATCGATGAAGACCACCACGAACCGGTCTAAGAATGGTCTGAAGACCCGGTTCATCATGTCCATAAAGACTGCGGGGGCGTTCGTAAGTCCGAACGGCATGACCGTAAACTCGTAATGGCCATACCGGGTCCGAAAAGCGGTCTTCGGAATGTCCTCGTTCCGAACCCGAAGCTGGTGGTAGCCAGACTGTAGATCAATTTTTGAAAAGACCGTCGCTCCTCGTAGTTGGTCGAAGAGGTCGTCGATTCTGGCCAGGGGGTACTTATTTTTCACCGTGACCTTGTTTATTCCTCTGTAGTCGATACAGAGTCGCAGGCTTCCATCCTTCTTCCGTACAAAAAGCACTGGTGCGCCCCAGGGTGACACACTCGGCCTGACAAACCCTTTGTCCAAGAGGTCTTCCAGTTGCGCCTTTAACTCCTTCAACTCCGCGAAGGCCATTCGGTAGGGTGCCTTCGTTATAGGTTGAGTACCTGGCAAGAGTTCAATAGGGAACACCACCTCCCTTTCAGGGGGTATCCCAGGCAGCTCCGTCGGAAAGACATCAGGAAAGTCCCTCACCACCGGGATGTCTGAAGGTGTCGTCGAGGGTCGGGTAACCAGATCTACCGATGCCAAATAGGCTACACACCCACCCTCTATCAGACTCCTGGCTCGAGCCGCTGAGATGACTGCCGGGAAGGAGGTGCTCTTGCACGCTAGGTACGCATTCTTAGGGAAACTTGGTTCTTGTAGTTGTACCATCCGCTTATCGCAGTCGATAAGCACTTGGTACCTTGAGAGCCAGTCCATGCCCAAAACAACGTCGTACTCCTTCAAGGGAATCACTATTAAATCCCAAGGGCAAAATAGCCGCCCTAGCTTAATCGGGCAAGTGGCTACCAAACTAGTCGCCTCCAGTGTCCCACCCGCGGTCTGGACCGTCAACCGACTTTGGAGAGGTGTTTCCTCGAGGTCATGCGAAAACACGTACTCGCGAGAAATGAACGAGTGTGTTGCTCCAGTATCAAAGAGGGTTCTAGAACGTGAATTTGAAATGGAAGTTATACCTGCGAGTACGTGCTCCGGCGGGTCCGATTCCTGGCGGGTCATGGAATAAATTCGCCCGCCCGGTTGAGGCTGCCTATCCTCTTCGCGCCGCGTAGCCGGGGGCCTAGAGGTCGACCCCATAGGAGCTTTCCCCCGCCCCAAAAATTGTGGTGAAGGCGTGGAAGCGGCAGAGGAGGCTGATCCCATGGTAAGGGGGCAGTTGCGGCGGAAGTGCCCCTGCTTGCCGCAACGGAAGCAATGGTCGGCTCTCTGGGAGCAACTCAACACTCCATGCGCTCCCCCGCAGATCACGCAAGGCCCGTCTCTTGGCCTCGGCTCTCCCGTAGGTGCGCTCCGTGCTCCCGACTGTGCCCTCCACCGCTTGGGGAGTCGGCTCCCAGCAGATGACCCCCCTCCGTAGCTCTGCTGTTGCCGCTTCCTATCTTCATGCTGTGCCGGGGCCTCCCTCCTAGCGCGGGTAACGGCAAGCCCACGCTCTACGACAGTGGCCCGGTCGACCACTTTCTGGAACGTATGCAAATCAGCGGCTTGAACCACCTGGAAAATATCACTTCGCAACCCATCCACGAATAGTTGCGCCTTGTGGGGTTCATCCCTTATAACGAAAGGGACGCAATTTGCCAGGCGCACGAATTCGCGCTGATACTCCATAACTGTCTTGCTCCCTTGCTGAATGTGGTTCAGGTCGTCCTCCAGTTTCTTCTTGACGCTATTTGTGAAGAAGGCCCCAAACAATTCCTGCTTGAACGTCGTCCACAATAGTAGCACGGTGCCCTGGGTGGGATCAGGGCGCACCGTCTTCCACCATAGACGAGCGTTTCCCTCCAAAAAGTGAACTGCCAGAGGAACGCGCTCGGGGTCCTCGATGAGTAGGTCCTCAAACAATTTTTCCATCGATCCCACCCACTTTTCGACTACCCAGGGATCAGTCGTCTCCCCCTCGAACGTGGGTGGTTCGAACTTCATGAAATCCGCCAGATTGGCCCGCACTCGCTCTCGTTCCGCCCGCGTAACCGTCCCTTCCCTGGCGACGGCGGCGGTCGCGGGGGTGCTCCCGCCGAGAGCCCCCGGCGCCGGCCCCACGGACGCTGATGCAGGTGCTGCCATCGGCGCCGTGGTCTGGGTATGTGCTAGCCCGGCCGTTGCCGCCGGTAGAGGGGTTGCCCCTACCCCAGCACCTGTCGCTTGCGGTACTGCGGCCGGTGCAATTGGTTCCGGTGGAGGGGCGGGAGCGACCGGTTGCTGCTGCGTCAATTGACGCACACGATCCGTAAGGGTCGCCATCTGCCCCGCCATCTCCCTCAATTGTTGCCGCAGGAGCTGGTTTTCTGCAGCTGCTGATGTCGTCGCATCTGTCCCTACCTCCTCGGCCGACGCTCTGGTCCGTACCATTGTCTGTACAGACATACCAACCAAAGCTTAGCACTCATCTCTGCTAGATGAACCATCGTAAAATCGAGAGAGAAAAGAAACATTATCTACAAATCCCCTCCCCGATCTCTCACGTCTTAACCCTTAAACCCTGCACATTTCATTTATTCGTAGTTAAGTGTGATATCTCGGTGGATGTTGGGCTGTCACTGTTGTGATTAAAGCAAAGTCTCTGATACCATCTTAATCTGTCACGCCCCGGGGATTTTATTTTAGCGGAAATGATACCTCAAAGTACGCGTAAAGTGCGTACAAATTTTTTTGTTTAAAAACCTCCTTCCCCGGCGCGTGCCCAGACCCGCCACATATACAGATTTACTCGAAAATCGGGCAGAGTCTCCTCTGTATATGCACGGCGTCGCGGCTGTTACAATAGTCGAACATAAGCAATCATTTTCCCATTTAATCACAACAGTTCGAAGTAGTACGGTGCATGAAGGCGAAACAATACCCGTGGCCAGTCAGGTTGAACGTATAAACTCACCGTTTTGGAAACGGGCTCACACGGCCTTAGGTTTTGAAAAACTGATTGGAAAACGGCATAAATCCACAAGGTTTAGAAAACGGGCCCACCCCACCCTAGACTTTTGAAAACAGTTTTCGAAGTCCTTTTTCTTTTGTTTTCTAGTTGATTTGTTTAGAAAACGGCCAAACGGGAACAATAAAGGAAACAGTAGTGCATAACCAGAATGAAAGTACTCAACATCCACACGACCCCACAAGGGTATCGAGAACCACACAGTAACCTACAATTCCGAATGAAATGCAGAGAAAGTAAAGAAAACAGCATACTAGGGCTCCCTCAGCCCGACTGCTACCACCTCGGCCTCACCGTCGCCTACATCTACCCCCTGGAGGTACCTGTCACAGAGTGGGTAGTCAGCGACACTATCATGAAAATAGTACTAAAGCAGTAAAGTAATACCAAGCCACAAAAGTAAGACTAGCCGGAACAACCGCTCTACTCGTAACGGTAACTCGCAACCACCTGTACCACCTGTAACACCTGTAACCCCGGTAACACCTGTAACACCTGACCGCGTCGGGCACCTATCCCGGCGGGTCGCACACCTGACCTCGTCGGGCACCAACCCCGACGGGTCGCACACCTGACCTCGTCGGGCACCAACCCCGACAGGTCGCACCGCTCGCACCTTGCTGCCTCAAACCCCACACCTACGGGGGCCCCCACTACGTCACCTCGTGGGGTAACACGGGTCGAAGACCGCCTTTCCAGAAAAGAGCACCCTTTGCGGTGGCCAGACCGCGGGTGCGCGTGTCGCAACTCGAGCATAAGTAACCAAGACACGGGGTAATATAGTACATCATAGAAACCGTCAGTGTTAGTACCGATTAACAATAAAAAGTCCCTTTCGGATTACCAACACAATACTCAGCCTCGACCGTAAACCCACCTTGTTGTCGTGCTCCTGACCGATGCTAGGTTCTCCCCCGTCTCGGGTGCCCGCCCGGACCTACAAGAACCTGTCATACAGGAGTCAGTGATTAAGACTCTGTAAGATTAACGACTAGAACACCCGGCGCCCCCCCACCTTGCGCACAATTTGTACACGTACGCGCCTGGCCCCGCACGGCTGGGCGGCGTACTAACTGCGTGCGGCGCCGTCCGCATGCGGTGACGCCCGCATGCGGCACCGCCCGCAAGCGGCGGCGCCCGCATGCGACAGCCCGCATGCGGCAGCCCGCATGCGGTGCCTCCCGCACCCGCATGCGGAGCCGCCCGCAAGCGGCGGCGCCCGCATGCGGTGCCACCCGCATGCGGCGCCGCCCGCATGCGGATGCACGCGGCGCCGCCCTCATGCGGCGCCGCCCGCATGCGTGGCTCCGGTAATGGCGCCGACTCCCCTCCCTTTTTCCTAAGAGAACCAAGAAACGACCAAATCAAGAACCCTAAGCCCTGCTTACCTGGGTTCCGTCGGCTAGGGTTGATCTAGGGGATGATCGTCCTGTTCTTGGGTGAAGGGTATGCCGGCGATCTTCCTTCTCCTCACCCGCTCCGCCTTGCTTCTCCTCTCGATCGATTGGGGAAAGGTAAGGTTCGGTTGGGAAACTGAAAGGTTGGGGAAGTGGGTTTTCGTTGCCTTTGGGGTTTCGTACGCAGGGGGAGTTAAGGGGAGTTGTGGGGAGTGGCCGGTAGTTGGGAGAAGTGGTGGGAAGTTGGGGCGGTTCGTGGGAAGTTGTGGGGAAGTGGTGGGAAGTTGGGGGCGGTTCGTGGGGAGTTGTACGACGGGAAAACGCGGGAGTGATTAAGGTGGCGGAAGCGGTTAAGTTGGGGAATGGGAATGAACCCAGTTCAAGTTAAAAATGGGTACAAGTCGAGTGCGAACCAGGGTCCGGTCTGTCTGAAAAACCGCGTTAACCACCTGAACCGTTAGCTACCTTCCGGAATTTATTCCGGGAGATTCCGGCGTCGGAATTCAAAACCGATTTCGCCGCCGTTCTCCGTTTCGCGAGCCCTATTAACTAAAAATACCCGCGGGCCCCGACGGTCTGTCCGGAAACAAGGAATTATTCGATCACCCTCCAGCCCCCCGAAACGAAATGCGGAATTAATGAAACCAAAAGTAGACCCTTAAAATATTTTAAACCAGCGGCTACTACACCCCGGGGTCGAAACTGCGACCCGGGCTCGCCAACAGATCCGCCACCTATGCCAAACTCCGCATAGGCGAAGCGTCCTACCTGCAAGAAAAGTGCTACAGCTAACAGATATCAGAGCTATAAGATAAAACTGATGTATAACTAAAAACAACCACTGTACAACTGAAAATAATACAATAATGTCCACCTCCCAAAAATGATAATAGTACAACATCCTCAGACACAAAACTCAAAGCTCTACCGGAAGGTATCTCCAATAAATACATCAGTGTACAGGCTCTCAATACATATCATATCCTCACTACATCAGTCTCTCAAAAGAGGAAATAAAACAACTAATCTACTGAAGCTCTCCTCTGAAGGGGTACCGCTACTCTCCAAACATGGGTAGGGATCTAGCTCGCGACTCCCTCGCCTCGATCAACAACCGCAGAATCAGCAACACCCGCTAAGACTCTGCAAAACAAAGGAGAGGAAGGAAAAAGAAGGGGGAAAACCCCAGAGGGTGTGAGAACTACACCAAAGGAGGGAGTTCTCAGTGGGTACCACCGCCAGGACCGACGGTCTGCCCACCAAGTCCTCAAAAGACAAAAAGCTAACCAAAGCCGTAGAGACGTATAAAAAGGAGCTGGACCCTCTCAACAGCTATCAAACCACTAAGCTTGCTATGCCTACCATGCCGGCTATGCCTGCCATGCCTGCTATGCCGGCCTAAGCCTGCCTATGCCTGCCATGCCTGCTCTGCCTGCCTATGCCTGCCCTGCCTGCCTATGCCTACTATGCCTGCCATGCCTGCCTGCCTGCCATGCCTGCCTATGCCTGCTATGCCTGCCTATGCCTGCCATGCCTGCCTATGCCTGCCCTGCCTGCCTATGCCTACTATGCCTGCTCTGCCTGCCTATGCCTGCCTATGCCTGCCATGCCTGCTCTGCCTACCTATGCCTGCCCTGCCTGCCTATGCCTACTATGCCTGCCATGCCTGCTCTGCCTGCCTATAACGGTCAACAACCCACAATGACCTTGGGACCACTGTACCCCCAAACGGTTCCCAACAACACTAGCACTGGTCCAAACACCGCCACTAAACTCCACTCGGTCCCCCTGACACGAGCGCAACTATAAAGCAAAAGCCTGTAATAAGCCCAATCTAATGCCACCAGTAGACACTGGTACTGCCTGCTCTGCCTGCCGTGACGGGTATGCCAGCCTACGCATAACACCGAAGCAAAGGAGTCTCAATGACTCAAAGTCTGTCTGCCGCGCACTCCGGAGTGGCACTCGAGGGGAGCGACCCACACGAGTAAAGTATCTCAATATCCAGTATCATAAGTATCATAATCAGCAGGACTGGATCATGACTCTGATCAAAGTGGGAAAACCCATCCACTAGAGAAAATCAGATACCCAATCTGGTGCAAAAATAAATGTCCGGTCAACCGCCCAATATCCGCGGTTGCCGCAAAGCCCCACAACTAATCCAACCTGTCCCAGACACCAAGTCCCGACTACACTACCCAGCACCCCTGCTCGAACCTGAGCAACACAGACCACCTGACTAACAAATAAGGAGAAAATGATAACATGGTTTCTCCTAAGTCAAGTTCCAAAAGTAGTGCAGCAGTAAAAGATGGCCTAACTACATGTCCATGCACGCATGCTTTGTTCTCAGAAATAATAAAAGTGGGTGAAGCATATATTAGTAAAGCATGCTAAAACATTCCTACTATGGTATACCAATCTCACCCAAGTGGGCCATCCCTTGCTTACCTCTCGCTCATATCGGTTGTACATCAAATACGCCTGTTATCAATCATAGAGGGATGATAACCCCACATGTGCACTTACATTCACCATGATATAAAAGTCTTATACAGTTACTAAATTAAGCTTACCCACCTGAAGTGCTCAATCCAAGGCAAACCTGGAGTCGGTGAAGAGCGTGGCCACTTGCACGCACAATCAGATGAACCCGTAACCACGGTACAAGTCTCGCAAACTTCGGCTCCTAGCAGTGTTCCAAAAATACTCGCGAACCCTCCTGGGTACAACAAAAGGTCCAAGGTTACACTTTATGCTAAAATATCCAAGTATACACCATCTGCCGGAACCAGCCCTAAAGATGTGCAATTTTCACCTACAGAACGGACTCAGAAAAATCCACCAAAAATACGGACGCGATCGTCGCGTCGAGCCCTTCGAAACGAGTACCTGCACGCCAAAATCCGAGTCCCGGAGGCCGAGTTACAAATTCCACAACGCGGTGAGCGCGAAAGTCCACAACAAACACAACTGTAATACGCCGCACAGTAAAGGGGAAAGAAGTATACCTTCGGGCGGATCTCAGCAAATTCCCCGAAAAACACGACGGTAATCCTTGCGACGCGTAGATCCAAAGAGTGTAAAAGCACGACTCAATCCGAGCTCGTACAACAAGTTGCACGCAAAACGGTGCACACCGCCGGAATCCGCACGCAAAACGGAGCACGATGCCGAAACCCGCGCGCAAAACCGAGTCCGCACGCAAAATGGAACACGGTGCCGAAACCCGCGCGCAAAACGGAGTCCGCACGCAAAATGGTGCACGGTGCCGAAACCCGCGCGCAAAACGGAGTCCGCACGCAAAACGGTGCACGCCGTCGGGGTCCGCACGCAAAACGGAGCAATAAAACACGGTCCCTTACACAGATGAGAGTAAGGGGTCAAATCCAATGTCCAAAAGGACGCTCCAAAACTGTGCCAAAAATACCGCAAGAATAACACGTGGGACCTACCTCGACCGCGTCGCGCCGCCCAACCGCCTCCTTGGAACACCTCGCGCGCTTCGCGAGGTCCACGGCGCACCGCCGCGCCACCCAAAAATTCCCTCCTCACTCCCTCTCTCGCTCGGGTGGAGAAGAAAGAAAGAAAATAGGAGAAAATGGCGCGGGGGAGAAAGAAGAAGTAGAAGAAAAAGGGGAAGAGGGAGGTGGTCCACGGACCCGGTCCACAGTCCAGGTCCACCACGGCAGCCAATGGGGAGCCATCCTCCCCCGGTCCACGGCACATGGGCGCGCGCACCCGGTCCACGCGCGCGCCCACAGAGCCACGCGGCACGCGTCACCGCGTGCCATGCAGGCGCCGCACCCGCGCGCTACATGCGCGCGGGACACCGCGAGCGCCACACCGAAGCCCCCGCTCCCCTACCGCGCGGGCGCCAACGGGGGCCTGCCACGTGGCGGCCCCTGCGTCACCCGCGCAGGAGCGCGTTCCCAAGGCGCCTGCGCGCCTCGTGCAGTGCGCCGCCGCGCTTCGAGCCGCGCGACGTCGCCTCGAAAAGCGTGCCGCACCTCGGGATCCGTGCACGTGCCTCGAAAAGCGCGCACTTCATCCGGGCTCCAAATCAAACAAGTAAATAGTCCAAACTTAGCGATTTCGCGCGCTGAATCCGAAAACGATGTCAGTTTTTTCAAATTCTCATCCGAAAATTTGCCGAATGCCCACTCGATCCGATTTTTCCCCGCCGGGTCCAAACCTGAAGTCTGATTTGCTAAATTCCAACTCTAAATATTCCCGAAGGCGACCAGAGAGGTAATCCTTTATCCAAACTTCGCCCGGAGTCCAATTTGACATCTGAATCGCGCGAAACCTCGTTAAACACCCGACGGGTCTTCCAAATTCCCACGGGATCTCCTTTAAAGCCCGAAGTCCTTCACTTGTGTCCAAAATGTGCACAAACCCCGCCAACGCGCCACAATTACCTCCAGAAGCAGTAAACGCAACAGTGATCAATAAGTGGGAATTCCGGGTCCTCACAGTGGAAGAAAGGCAAAGGTTTTTCAAGCCAAAAGTCAAGAAAGCAAGAAAGTTTTTCAAAGGATAAGAAAAACTCAGAGGGACAAGTCCAATGCTTCAAATGTCGAGGCTACGGCCACATTGCAACGGAGTGTCCAAATAAGAATCCGGCAAAGAAGAAGGCGATGCAAGCCGTCACCTGGGATGACAACTCAACGTCAAATGAGTCATCCTCCAGTGATGAAGAAAACAACGCAACGGCATTCCACGCGTCCACATCTTCACCCTTCATGTGCTTAAGGGCAAGTACATCTGATTCTTTGTCCAACTCCTCCCATGCTGAAAAGAATGCCATGGACGACGAATCGAGTAATTCTGAAGGTGAAGATTTTGCTCTTGCCTACCATAAGCTTTTGAGGGATTCAAAGAAACTGGCAAAGCAAAACAAGAGTTTGAGAGGGAGATTGCAGGATCTCGAAGAAGAAGCAAAAAGGGCAACTTCTCTCTCAAACGCTCTTGAAGCGGAAAGGGATAATCTGATTAAAGTAAATGTTTCCCTTCAAGAGTCCAATGAGCATTTCGAGAAGAATTATATAGATATGGTGGATAAAGCAAATTACTTCTTGAAGCTCTACAGCGAGGCTCGACAGGAAAAAATGGAAATAACAGAGACCATTTTCCAACTCAAGGTTGATTTAAAGCAATTTTCTTCTGGAAGGAGTAAGTTGGATAAAATGCTTGGTCTTGGTCAAACAAATCGGTTTGGCCTCGGATACACTCGAACTGGAGACAGTTCTAGTTCGAGTGGGACAGTCTTTGTGCCCCAGTCGGTATCTCCTCCTCCGACACCGGAATTTACGACAAACAACGACAACAAGCCTACTTCACCCTCTTCGGGATCGTCAAGCACTAAGGTATGTTTTCGTTGTGGTTTTGTAGGGCACATAAGGAGAAATTGCAAGGTGGGAGCGAAACGTTCATCTCAAGCGCCTCTTGCAACAACTACCATAAAGGTGATACCCAGGAAATCAAAGCAAAACTTTTCAAAGGAAAAGAGCCTTGGTAGTTCTCCTCGCAAGACGATGTCAAGCAATCAATCAATCAAGACACTTTCACCAAGGAGAATAACGTCACATTCTTTACCGACGCAATCCAAAAAGGTTTGGGTGCGCAAAGGTGAAATCTTCCCTTGTCTTGTCATTCATACTTCTTTGCATGCTTATGACAATTCGTCTTGGTATCTGGATAGCGGGTGTTCCCGTCATATGACCGGTGACAAAAACTATTTTCAAACACTTGAGAAAATCTTCGGAGGACTTGTAGTTTTCGGAGACGGTAGTTCTTCTAAAATTATTGGAAAAGGAACTATCGCTATTCCAGATTGCCCGGTTTTGAATAATGTGCTATTTGTTGAAGGGCCTTAAGACTAACCTCATAAGTATTAGTCAACTTTGCGACAATGGTTTTTCAGTTAATTTTTCATCTGTCGAATGTATTGTAACTGATAAGGACCATGTTTTCTTTTTAAAAGGGGTTAGATCTGAAAATAACTGTTATGTTATTCCAAATAAAATTTTTGAAAACTGTAACTTAGCCTCTTTGAATAATGAAACACTTTGGCATGAAAGGCTAGGTCACATAAATTTTAAGGAACTTGCTAGAATTTCAAACAAAGACGTGGTCAAGGGGGTTCCAAAACTTTCACTTAAAGAAAACATTGTGTGTGGAGGTTGTCTAAAGGGAAAACAATCAAGGACTGCACACAAGAACTTGAACCACGTCGGCACCAACCGGCCTTTAGAATTATTGCACATGGATTTAATGGGGCCAACTCGTCAACCGTCTTTGGGAGGTAAATGGTACATTTTTCTATTGGTTGATGATTTCTCTAGATACTCATGGGTAGCATTTTTAAAAGAGAAAGCTGATACTTTTGATTCTTTTTTTGAGATTTGCCATCGTATTATGATTGAAAAGAATGAAAAGATCATTCGTGTTAGAAGTGATAGAGGTGGAGAATTCATAAATTCTAAATTCATTGATTTTTGCACTTCCAACGGCATTAAGCATGAATTCTCAGCACCCTATACACCTCAACAGAATGGTGTAGTCGAGCGCAAAAACAGGGTTGTACAAGAGATGGCACGTGTTATGCTTCATAGCCGGAACTTACCGTTGTACTTTTGGGCTGAAGCAGTGAACACTGCAGTCTATGTAATTAATCGAGTGTATTTGCGCCCGGGAACCTTAAATACACCATATGAACTGTGGTTTTTTAGAAAACCGAATATAAAATATTTTCGTATCTTTGGGAGTCGTTGTTACATTTTGCGTGACCGCGAAAATCTGGGAAAATTTGACTCGCGAAGTGACGAAGGGATTTTCATGGGTTATTCTACAAACAGTAGAGCATATCGGGTATTTAACTTGGAATCTAAAACAATGGTAGAATCTATAAATGTTAAAGTAGATGAAGCTTTTCACTTTGCATCTGATAAATCTACCCCTGATATCTCTCTTGATGATGATACTCCTGCAAATGCATCTTCTCATAACAATTCTTCCGATAATAATGATGCATCTAATGGTTCTTCAAGCTTATCTGATGTGCATGAATCATCTCATGTACCTCCGAGTACTCCATTATCTCAAACGTTACGCATCTCCAAGGATCATCCTGAATCTAACATTATTGGAGACCCACAAGAAGGAGTCAGGACTCGGAGACAGTTGGTTTGTGGATTCGCTTGTTACGTTTCCATGATAGAACCAAAGAACGTCGATGAAGCTCTTCAGGATGACTACTGGATTGAATCAATGCAGGAAGAGCTCCATCAGTTTGAACGAAACAAAGTCTGGGAATTAACGAAGCCTCCGAAGCAACACAATGTGATTGGTACTAAATGGATTTTCAAGAATAAGAAAAATGAGGATGGTACCATCATCAGGAACAAAGCACGTTTAGTTGCTCAAGGCTACTCTCAAATAGAAGGTATAGACTTTGATGAAACATTCGCCCCAGTTGCTCGACTCGAGTCAATTCGTATCTTATTCGCAATTGCTTGTCATTTTAAAATAAAACTCTTTCAAATGGACGTTAAGAGCGCGTTTTTAAATGGGTATTTAAACGAGGAAGTTTATGTGGCTCAACCGAAAGGTTTTGTAGACCTTAAACTACCTAACCATGTTTTTCATTTGAAAAAGGCTCTTTACGGTCTAAAACAAGCACCGCGAGCGTGGTACGAAAGGTTGACAAAGCACCTTTTGGAAAAGGGCTACACTCGAGGGGGAGCAGATCGGACTCTCTTTGTGAAGCATTATCAGGATAATTTCATTGTAGCACAAATCTATGTCGATGACATTGTATTTGGTGCAACTAGAGACAATGATGCTTCTAAATTCGCTGAAACCATGGAAAGCGAATTTGAGATGTCCATGATGGGCGAACTGACATACTTTCTTGGATTGCAAGTAAAACAAAATGAAGAAGGCATTCATCTATGTCAATCCAAGTATGCAATGGAGTTGGTCAAAAAGTTCGGTTTAGAAAATTCTAAAAATTTTCCGACTCCAATGGGAACTAGCAATAAGGGATTAGGAAGTGAATCTCTTAGTGAAAATGTAGACGAGAAACTTTATCGCAGCATGATTGGAAGTCTACTTTACCTCACGGCTAGTCGCCCGGACATATCCTTTATTGTTGGGATCTGCGCGAGATATCAATCAGCACCAAAGGAGGTTCACCTGAAAGTGGTGAAACGGATCATCCGGTACATCAAAGGAACCGTAAATTTCGAAATTTGGTATCCTATGGGAACAAGTCTAGACATTGTAGGATATTCAGATGCCGATTGGGCAGGATCTGTGGATGATAGGAAAAGTACGAGTGGTGCATGTTTTTATCTTGGCCATTGCCTTATTGCATGGCACAGTAAAAAGCAAAACTGCATTGCACTCTCGACTGCCGAAGCGGAATATATTTCAGCGGGTAGTTGTTCAACCCAACTCATTTGGATGAAAAGTGTGTTGAGCGACTTCCGAATTTCAGCAACTTCGGTAACAATTCTTTGTGACAACACCAGTGCTATAAACATTTCAAAAAACACTGTGTTGCACTCAAGAACAAAACACATTGAACTTAGATATAATTTTCTTAGAGAGCTAGTTGAATCAAGTATTCTTCAACTTTCCTATATTTCAACTGAAGATCAATTAGCCGATATTTTAACAAAACCTTTGGATCAAAAATGTTTTATTCATTTGCGTAAGGCAATTGGAATGCTTTCCTTGAAATAATTTCTTTTTGAAACCAATCCTTAGGTTAGGTTTTGTTTTTGTGTTTTTGTTCTTTACCTATGCTTGTACATAGAACATTAATTGAGCATTAGTTATATTGACTTTAACTGCATCCTTTTATATATTTAGAAATTTATTATGCTTTAGATATCATAATATTTCAGTTGATGCAATGATCATTTATGTCAATTAAGTCATTTTTTAAAGTGATCAAAGTCAATTTCTCTCTCAATGATCTTTTGGTATAGTTTTTATTTTATTTGACTATTCAGCCGAGTATGAAATCGAGATCAATCTTTGGTTGAGTTCTTTATATCTTACATAATTGATAGGCAATTGAGGGGGAGTCAAAGAAAAAGTGTTATGCTCAAAAGATGTGGAAAGAGTTACATCCCAATGAGGAGTGTGAAAACTACCACCACATGGAGGAAAGAGCAACCACCTCGGTCGTCCGAGTACTGTGTGCAGCTACCACATGTATACCAAGCATGGTTTTTCAAATTTGATTAAATAAAATGCATGTTGTAATACTTGACTCTGTCAAATTTCAAGGTTGGTATAAGGTGGGAATTTGAATGAAAGATGCTCAAAGAGCCACTCTCTTCAACAAATTGACTAGATACATTATCTAACATATTTGGGATTTCAAACATCTATTGATCTTGGTATTTCATTTTCTTTACCAAATTGATGATTTGATAAAGGCATTACGCATAAGATCATGTTAGATGTGATTGAAGTTGTTCAACTTTAAGGGATTTAATTTTTATAAATTCTCGTTTCATTATTTGGATATTTTTGATAGATTTTGCATAATCTATTTCTTGTTGTATGAAATGATGATTTTTATTTAAAGTTGATACAAAAAGTGCTTACAATCTTTTTCTGGATTTTCTGGAATTTTTCTGAATTTTTTTGAAGAAAAAGTTTGGAGCCGGTCCGGACTGGATAAGCCGATCCGGACCCCGAACGCAGGTATTTCCTGCGGGCAGCCGATCCGGACTGGATTCTTCAGGCAGTCCGTGTTACGGAATTTGAGTTGGCGTATTTCGTGAATTCGGTTAAGTCTTGAAGATTGAAGATAAAGAAAGTTGGATCATTTAACTCAATCTCAAGAAAGAAGAATTCAAAAGGATCAGGTATGTTTAACTAATTATTTTTGGTGATCCGAATACTTCTTATAGTGTAGAAACACTTGGATGAATTTCTACTTGCATAAAAATCAAAAACTGGACATGGGACATGTTCAGAATCCGGATCAGACTTTCCAATCCGGATCCCGAAGGGTGTTCGTTCATACACCAGTTCAATCCGGATCGTAGCCTCCATTGATCCGGATCCCGAACACTGGTTTTACCTTGTTTTATGATCGATCCGGATCAGGCTTTGCAATCCGGATCCCGAACGTTGGTGATTGGTGAAATCGTATGAACGATCCGGATCAGGCACTTCGATCCGGATCCCGAACCTTGGTTTTTCTGGAAACTGTTTGTCTCGCTACTGCAATCCGGATCGCCGAAGTCCGATCCGGATCGCCGTCCTGAAAAAATCCAGAAAAGGTTAGTTTTTGATGCTTATCCTCTTCCAATGGTTTCTAACCTATAAATAGACCCTTTAATTCAACAAGAGCTTAAGTTGACACTCAGTGTTTTGAGTCTTGAAGATTGAAGTAGAAGAATTGTGGATCATATACATCAATCTTAAGGAAAATGGATTCGGATTGATCAGGTACGTTTAACTAAATAATTTTGGTGATCCGAATACATTTGAGTAGTTTAGAAACACTTGGATAAGTTTTCATTGCTTAAAAATCAAAAACTGGACAAATTGGAGGTTCAGAGTCCAGTTCAGAATTTCTAATCCTGAACCGATCCGGATCAGAATTCCGATCCGGATCCCGAATCTTGTTTTTTCAGGAATTGCTGAAAAAAGATGACGATCAGGATTGCCGTAAATCCGATCCGGATCGTCGTGCGGGAAAATTTCTGTTAAGTCAGTTTCTGATGCTTATCTCTTTCCAAAGGTTTCTAAACTATAAATAGACATTTAGGGTTTCTCAAAAACTACCGATTAATTAATTAAACACTTGAGAGCAACCCTAGAGGCTAGGTTTTTATCGTTCTTCTTTATAGCCTCTTTTAGGTCAATTCGACGGTTCTTCCAAGATCTATCTTTTGTCGAATTGATCTAATCTTTGCTTAGAGATTCCATCCATGGTTCTTCAATGATATTCTAAGCAATGGATCACCATCGAAACTTTTATCAAGTTTGCGTCGTGGATTCGACGTAGCATCATGGATTCGATGTGTTGAAGGCGTTTCGTGGATTCGAAACGTGTGCTCGTGGATTCGAGTGGCGTTCGTGGAGCGAGCGGAGAAGATCAACTAGGAGCGTATGGAAAAGGTTGAGTCGTCTGTGAGTACGGTATATCACCTTGTACGTGTTTAATTCTAGTGGATTTCACCGTGTTATCGGTCCCGTGGTTTTTTACTCTGGTTTGGAGTTTTCCACGTAAAAATCTCTGCGTGTTATTTTTGTTTTCCGCATTGGGTTTTATATCTCAAAGATTTTTGAGTGTTTATTGTTTACACCTATTCACCCCCCTCTAGGTGTTTTTTCCCCTATTTAGATCCAATTATACATAACCCAACAGTCCGGACCGCGGCTAGGGTTTTATATAGAACAAAAGGGTTTTGAATTTCTTTACTCCAATCTTTTGTTTCTAAGCCTCCAGACCTTCTCTCTCTAGAAATCAAAGATTTTGGAGGCTTCCCAACTCATCTTCTTCAAATCCAAGTGAGTTCTTTTGATCAAAACTTCGTTTTTTTACAGGTTTTCATGTTTTTGCTCAAAACGTGGGAGAAAATTTGTATCTTTTTCGTTTGTGATTGGTTTTTGATCAAACTTCTTTTGAAATAAGAACTCTGGGTATATTAGTTTTGATTATATGCTAGGTTTTCTCTTGAAAAACGAATTTTTGGGCTTTGATTTCAAAGATTTCGGTTTTAGGGCATATTTTGAGAATTTTTGAAAATCATGGGATTGATCTATTTTTAAAATTCTTTTTTCAAAATTAATTTGATTCCTAATCTCTCTACATGATAATGATTGTTTAGGTACAATTTTGGAAATTTTTGAAAATAAACAATTTTTCTCGTGTTCTTGATATTGCTCACAGGCTTTTCTATTATCTGAGCACGAGTAGCAAAATGGTTTTTGCTTGGATTATTGCGCTCATTGTAGCATCAGATGTGAGGACCTGGTTTTCCCTGATGTGATTACTGGCTGACCAGCAGCTTCTGGGGGGCCTTTGTGGCGTGTCGGTGGCGGTTGTACACCAATTGGACACTTTTGTTGGACTCGGAGTGTTAATTAGATCACGAGGGTAGTCAGAGAGCCCCATTTAATGCTTAGAAGTGGTTTCGCACGCAAAGGATATTAAAATTGCACTCGGGGCGAAGTTTGGATCAAGGAACATCTTCCCGGACGCCTTCGGCAATTTTTAGAGTTGGAATTTGGCAAATTGGACTTCGGATTTGGATTCAGCGCGCGAAAACGATGAAAATGGGCTATTCACTTGCTTTTTCCGGAGTCCGGATGATTCGACACGTTTTTCGAGGCAAAGTTACTGTTCCGGCACCGGCGGCGGCGGCGTACGGGGGCGGAGCGCGGCGGAGCACGGCAGAGCAGGCTCTGGCAGGTGCGCGGTCCACCGCGGAGGCGTGCACCGGTCGTGGGCCACGTGGCGGCTCCCGGTTGGGCCGGCGCAGCGGGCGCGGTCCACGGGAAAGGCGGGTGTACGGTGGACCGGTGGGGGGACACGTGGCGCACACTGGTTGGCCGGTCCACGTGCACTCGGTCCACGGTGCAGCTGCGGGCGCCTCGGGAAGCGTGCGTGCAGAGGCGCAGGCGGCGGGCGCAGAGCGCACGTGGGCGCGTTGACGGGCGGTTCCCGCGCGTGGGCGGCCACGTGTCGGCGTCTGGTGGCGCCACGTGTCGCATTGTGAGCGGCGGGGGTTGCTGTCGCCTGTTTGGCGGGCGACGTGGAGGCCCAGCTGAGTTCCGGGCTGCTACAGTGCGCGCGGGGGGGGATTTCGGGCTGCTACAGTGCGCGCCCGAAAGTCCCATGCGCCCGAAAATCCGGACATATTCGGTATTTCCTGAATTGTTTTTGGAGCCTATAAAAGCGATCCGAGCCTTCTTCTTTCCCCTTTTTCCAGCTTTTCCGAGCCTCCTCTCGCCATGGTGCCTTCAGCAAAGATGATCCCCGAGCTTGGATGCATCCTTCTGCAAAGTTTTGAGATTTTTGGTGGCACGCTTATCGAGGTTTCCATTTTTACGGCGCGGCGCAACGCTCGTCCATTTGGGTTCCCCTTCATCGCGTTTCGGTGCGCGAGCTCCCCCGGCCTACTCCGACCACCTTTTCGAGCGATTTCTTCGCCGCTGGATCCGCGACGGACAGATCTACGATCTAGGTATTTTCGGTTTTCCCTCATTTCGCGCTTTTCAAGGTGTTTGTTCGAGCTTACTGTGACCCCATTTCTGTGATGGAGATTTGGACAGCGGCATGGTCTTTCGGCGATATCTCCGCAACCGGGCATCGTATGGCGACGTGCTTGTACACTTTTTTCATCTACTCGACGCAAGGAATATCACAGTATTTTTCTTGGATTTTTCTGAGTTTTGCCCGAAGGTATATGTTCTTCCCCTTATCTGTAAATGGAATTACAGTTATGTTGCTGTGTAGTTTTGCGCACCTGCACTGTGGAATTTGTAACTCGGCCTACGGGGATCGGAATTGGACGTGCAGGTACTCGTTTCGAAGGTATCGACGCGAGGATTGCTGTGATATTTTTATGGGATTTTTCTGGGCACTTTCGGGGGGTGAAATAAGCATATCTTTGGGACTGATTTTCTGTGTGTTTGTGCGTGGTTAATTTTGGGAATGAAGGTGTAATGTTGGACCTTATTGTTGTACCCAGGGGTGTTTACATGTGTTGCTGGACCCGATGGATCTGTAGACTTTGATTTCGGGGTACTTTTAGCTGTTTAGAGCCAAGGTTTGCGCGACATGTACCGAGGATGCAGTTTCGGCAGAATTTGGACTGTGAGCGTCTACACTCTTCACCGACTTCAGGTTTACCTTGGATTGAGCACTTCAGGTGGGTAAGCTTAATTTAGTAACTGTATAAGATTTCTATATCATAGTGGATGTAAGTGCACATGTGGGGTTATCATCCCTCTATGATTGATAACAGGCGTATTTGATGTGCAACCGATATGAGCGAGAGGTAAGCAAGGAATGACCCACTTGGGTGAGATTGGTATACCATAGTAGGAATGTTTTAGCATGCTTTACTAATATATGCTTCACCCACTTTTATTATTTCTGAGAACAAAGCATGCGTGCATGGACATGTAGTTAGGCCATCTTTTACCGCTGCACTACTTTTGGAACTTGACTTAGGAGAAACCATGTTATCCTCTTCTCCTTCTTTGTTAGTCAGGTGGTCTGTGTTACTCAGGTTCGAGCAGGGGTTCTGGGTAGTGTAGTCGGGACTTGGTGTCTGGGACAGGTTGGATTAGTTGTGGGGCTTTGCGGCAACCGCGGATATTGGGCGGTTGACCGGACATTTATTTATGCACCAGATTGGGTATCTGTTTTCTCTAGTGGATGGGTTTTCCCACTTTGATCAGAGTCATGATCCAGTCCTGCTGATTATGATACTTATGTTACTGGATACTGAGATACTTTACTCGTGTGGGTCGCTCCCCTCGAGTGCCACTCCGGAGTGCGCGGCAGACAGACTTTGAGTCCTTGAGACTCCTTTGCTTCGGTGTTATGCGTAGGCTGGCATACCCGTCGCGGCAGGCAGGGCAGGCAGTACCAGTGTCTACTGGTGGCATTAGATTGGGCTTATTACAGGCTTTTGTTTTTTTGTTGCGCTCGTGTCGGGGGGACCGAGTGGAGTCTAGTGGCGGTGTTTGGATCAGTACTAGTGTTGTTGGGAACCGTTTAGGGGTACGGTGGTCCCAAGGTCATTGTGGGTTGTTGACCGTTGTAGGGCAGGCAGGCAGGCATGGCAGGCATAGTAGGCATAGCAGGCAGGGCAGGCATAGGCAGGCATGGCAGGCAGGCAGGCATGGCAGGCATAGTAGGCATAGCAGGCAGGGCAGGCATAGGCAGGCATGGCAGGCAGGCAGGCATGGCAGGCATAGTAGGCATAGCAGGCAGGGCAGGCATAGGCAGGCATGGCAGGCAGGCAGGCATGGCAGGCAGGCAGGCATGGCAGGCATAGTAGGCATAGGCAGGCAGGGCAGGCATAGTAGGCATGGCAGGCATAGGCAGGCAGAGCAGGCATGGCAGGCATAGGCAGGCAGAGCAGGCATGGCAGGCATAGCAGGCATGGCAGGCATAGGCAGGCATGGCAGTCATAGCAAGCTTAGTGTCTTGATAGCTGTTGGGAGGGTCCAGCTTCTTTTTGTCAGTCTTTACGGCTTTGGTTAGTTTTTGTCTTTTGAGGACTTGGTGGGCCGACCGTCGGGTCTAGCGATGGTACCCACTGAGAACTCCCTTTTTGGTGTAGTTCTCACACCCTTTGGGGGTTTTCCCCCTCCTGTTTCCTTCCTCTCCTTTGTTTTTGCAGAGTCTTAGCGGGTGTTGCTGATTCTGCGGTTGTCGATCGAGGCAAGGGAGTCGCGTGCTAGATCCCTACCCGTCGTTGGAGAGTAGCGGTACCCCTTCAGAGGAGATCTTCTGTAGTTTAGTTGTTTCTTTTTCCTCTTTTGAGAGACTGATGTAGTGAGGATATTTCATGTATCGAGAGACTGTACACTGGTGTATTTATTGGAGTTACCTTCCGGTTTGGTTCAGAGCTTGTATTTGAGGATATTATATTTTTATTATTCTTTTGGGAGGCGGACATTGTTGTATTTTTCCAGATGTACAGTGATTGATTTTAGTTATACAGCAGATTTTTATTTATAGCTCTGATATCTGTTTAGCTGTAGTACTTTTCTTGCAGGTAGGACGCTTCGCTTATGCAGGGTGGCATAGGTGGCGGATCTGTTGGCGAGCCCGGGTCGCAGTTTCGACCCCGGGGCGTGACAAGTGGGAACTCGAGCATCTGTCAAAAAGGAACAAGCTGAAGCAAGTCAGGAGAAGATAAACACTGTTCCTCAAGCTGAGTCAGAATCAGAGGATGGAGAGGATTGGAAAATATTTTGTAAAGAATCAAAACAAGCGGTCGATGACGAAGATAGGTTCTATCTAGAGGAAAAGAAGCTGATAACGTCTTCCTCAACAACCAAACATCCCACAAGGAGCAAGAATTCGAGAGGCAGAGGAATTCAGATTAATGAACCACTCACCAGAGAACGCTCTCTGCCTAGAGAATCTCAAAATAAACCTTCAGCATCCGCACAATCTCCTTCTACCTCCAAGAGAATAACCACAAAAGCTGATATACTGTCTATGCAACGAGCACAAAGGAGAATGTCTGAAGCACAAGAAAGAATGTCGGCTGACATTCACAAGATGGAAAAGAACTGCTCCAAATTATCAAAAATGCTTAAAGGGATTCTACACAAACTGGACTGCAGTAGCTCAGAAGGATCAGAGTCTGAGAATTGAACTTCCTTCTAACATATCGTTTTGTTATGCAGGCTTAGTTTTCAGTTTTTTCTTTTAGGTCTCTGATTTTTCTTGCTTTAGTACTTTTCACCTCTCCGTTTTGTAATTGTTTGGCTTATTTTGTGACAAAAATGGGGAGAGAGAAGAGAACTACTTGAACAATGACTACTTTGAACAATGCTTGTGTGAGAACTATGAACTATGAAGGTAAGTATAACACGAACGATCTTTTCATTTCTCTCAATCATAATACGATGACAAACCTCATGAAAAGAGTCGAAAATATCCGCTTTCTCTTTTAAAAATGTTACCCATGAATATCTAGAGAAATCATCAACCAAAAGAAAAATATACCATTTACCTCCTAAAGATGGTTGACGAGTCGACCCCATTAAGTCCATGTGCAGTAATTCTAAGGGCCGATTGGTACCAACGTGGTTCAAAGACGAAGGAAGAATTCGCCTTTGCGTACCCAAACCTTTTGAGTTTTGGAATACGTCGGCAATGAATGTGAAGTTATTACCTTTGGTGAAAGCGTCTTGATTGATTCATCGCTTTTCCTTGACGTCGTCGTCTTGTTTAATGTACTACCAATGTTTTTTTCTTTTGAAAAATCATTCTTTGATTTCCGGGGAGTGAACTCATTGATAGTAGTTGCAAGAGGTGCTTGATGTGATCTTTTCGCTTCAATCTTGCAATTTCTTCTTATGTGCCCTGCATAACCACAATGAAAACATACCTTTGTACTTGACGATCCCGAAGTAGGTGAGGTAAGGTTGTTGTCGTTGATTGCAGTGAATTCCGTCGTCGGAGGAGGAGTTACCGACTGGGGCACAAAAATTGTCCCAACCGAACTAAGATTATCTTCAGTTCGATTGTATCCAAGGCCGAAACGGTTTGTTTGACCAAGACCAAGCATCTTAACCAACTTGCTCCTTCCAGAAGAAAATCTTTTTAAATCATCTTTAAGTTGGAAAATGGTCTTCGTCATTTCCATTTTTTCCTGTCGAGCCTCGGAGTAGAGCTTCAAGAAGTAACCTGCTTTATCCACCATTTTTACGTGTACCTTCTCGAAATGCTCATTTTTCTCTTGAAGTGAAACATTTGCTTTTATCAGGTTATCCCTTTCCACTTCAAGACTGGTCGAGAGAGAAGTTGCTCTTTTTACTTCTTCTTCGAGATCCTGCAATCTCCCTCTCAACCCCTTGTTTTGCTTAGCCAGTTTCTTTGAAACCTTTAAAAGTTTATGGTAGGCTAAAGCAAAGTCTTCACCTTCGGAATTACTCGATTCATCATCCGTTGCAGCTTTTTCAACCTGGGAGGAGTTGGACAATGAATCGGATGTACTTGCCATTAAGCACACGAAAGGTGAAGTTGTGGACGCGTGGAACGCCGTTGCGTTATTTTCTTCATCATTGGGAGATGACTCATTTGTCGTTGAGGTGTCATCGCAAGTGACGGCTTGCATCGCTTTCTTCTTCGACGGATTCTTATTGGGACATTCCGTTGAGATATGGTCGTACCCTTGGCACTTGAAGCATTGGATTTGTCCCTCTGAGCTTTTCTTATCCTTTGAAAAACTCTCTTGCTTTCTTGACTTGTGGCTTGAAAAACCTTTGCCTTTCTTCGACTTTACGAAGGATGAAGTTTTACTTGAATTACCCCTTCGAAATTTTCGGCAAAAATTTCTTGTCAAGAGAGCAAGTTGCTTCTCAAAGTCCTCCATAGATAGATTCTCGTCATCGTCTGAGGATGATGAATCCGCGTCTTCTTCTTTTGTTGTTTTCAACGCAAAACCTGAAGACTTAGAAGAAGATGCCTTTCCAGAAGAATAGTTAGTAGGAAATGTCATTTCATATGTTTGAAGTGCACCAACTAATTCTTCTACACGGATTTCGTCCGGGTGTTTAATAGTTTCAATGGCCGTAACCTTGGAACGAAATCTTTCAGGAAGAGTCCTTAAAATCTTTCTTACAACTTTAAATTCTGGAATTTTCTCTCCCAAGTTAGCACATGTATTCACGATATCTTGCAATCGCGTATAGTAATCTGTGAACGATTCATTTTCTGCCATGAAAATAGAGTCAAACTTGCTCGTAAGCATTTGCAGTTTTTGAATCTTCACAAGGTTTGTTCCCTCATGTGTAACTTGTAGAACATCCCAGATTTCTTTCGCAGTCTCACATGCCGAGACGCGAGAGAACTCAGTTTGTGACAAAGCATTAAATAAGGCGTTAATTCCTTTGCCATTGTAAGAAGATGAGTCAATCTCTTCCTTGGTCCATTTCGACCTAGGTTTGATGGTGTGAACATCAACAATAACTTCAGTTGGATTTGACCATCCTAACTCGATAGATTGCCACACCCATTCGTCGATGGAAATTAAAAAGGCTTTCATCCGTACTTTCCAGTACGCATAGTTTGTTCCATCGAAGAACGGGGGTCTGTTGATGTTTCCACCTTCAACCATTGTTTACAACCCTATTCCCGCTCTGATACCAATTGTTGGGTTATACTATAATAAGGATCTAAATAGGGGAAAAACCACCTAGAGGGGGGGGTGAATAGGTGTAAACGATAAACACTCAAAAATCTTTGCGTAATAAAAACCCAATGCGGAAATGAAAATAACACGCAAGATTTTTACGTGGAAAACTCCAAAACCAGGAGTAAAAAACCACGGGACCGATAACACGGTGAAATCAACTAAGATTATAACACGTACAAAGGTGATATAACGCACTCATAGACGACTCATCCTTTTTCCATACGCTCTGAGTTGATCTTCTCCGCTCGCTCCGCAACGCGCCTCGAATCCACGATTTGCGTCCAACGCCGAATCCACGGCGTCCAACATCGAATCCACGACGTCTGACCGAATCCACGGTCTCCACTAGGTAGTACATCTCGATCACACGAACGTACCTCGCTCCGAATCGACGAGAGCGGTTGCACCTTGAATCCACAAGGCCACGCGAATCCACGCGCCGATTTTGGAGAAAATCATTGTTTTGTTGGTGGTGATGATCCGCCGAATACTTAGATCAAAGATAGATCGGAAATGCCATCTAAGTATTCATTAATTTGATTCTACTCAAAATCTGAGTATGAAAACCTAGAATCAAATTAATTAATATAGATGAAGAAACATAGAATTAAATCTAGTTATTTCCTTTCTTCTCTATATGTGGATCTCTAAGTTTTTCTCCGTTAATTTTTATTCGTCATTTCCCAGAAATAAAACTTAGTGTGGATTACCCTAAAAAATAGAATTAGGGTTTACTTATAGGTTAGAAACCATTGGAAGAGGATAAGAATCAAAAACTGATTGTAACATAATTTTTCTCGCACGACGGTCCGGACCGGATTAGCTCGTTCAGGACTGTCGTTGTTTTTCAGAGATTTCCTGAAAAATTAAGGTTCGGGGTCCGGAACGAAATCCACGGTCTGGACTGTTCATGCAGTTTCAGTAAACTCCACGTTCGGGGTCCGGAACAAAATCCTATGGTCCGGACTGTTCATGCAGTTTCACCAAAATCCACATTCGGGGTCCGGAACAAAACAGGGATGTTCAGGACTGGATTTGTGCATGAACTACCAACGTTCGGGGTCCGGACTGTAGTTCCCTGTTCCGAATCCTGAACATGTAACTTGTCCAGTTTTTGATTTTTATGCGATTAAAAACCCATCCAAGTGTTTCTACATTATAAGAAGTATTCAGATCACCAATAATGTTTAGTTAAACTTACCTGATCATATTGAATTCTTCTTTCTTGAGATTGAGGTATATAATCCAAGCTTCTTTATCTTCAATCTTCAAGACTTAAATACTTTCACGAAATACACCAAAACTAAAATCCTTAACAACTTGTTACAGTGATACTTGTTACAGCGATACTTGTTACAGAGATACTTTACTCGTGTGGGTCGCTCCCCGCGAGTGCCACTCCGGAGGTAGGCCATTGACCGAGCCATGTGTGCCGGTTGATACTTATTTTAGGATGCGAGCCAAGTGTGCCGATCCCGCGGTTTCGAGCCATGTGTGTAGATTCCGCTACTGAGTTCTTGAGATATTGAGTTCGTGAGATTGATGACAGAGCAGGCTGTACCGGGTTTTATACCGGTTCATTTGATTGGGTTTATTCAGTCAGATACTTTTATTGTTGCACTCGTGCCTGGGGGCCGAGTGGAGTCTTGTAGCTGTGATTAGACCAATGCTAGTGTTGTTGGGAGCCGTTTGGGTTGACGGTGATCCTGTGTCGTTGAGAGTACTTCGACCATTGTGCGAGATGTTGAGGATCTCGAGTCTTTCCATTCTGAGAGAGAGCGTGGATTTCGACTATAGCCTGCATGTGCCACTATTCGATAGCGAGTTAGTCCGATTGGACACCCTACGTTGATACACTAGGGAGGCGCAGGATTGACTGGACCCGATGTGGCAGTCAGTTCGATTGGGTCGATTGTGCACCTCATGTGCGAGTGGTTGCATACCTTTCATTGGTTTTCCTCTTTTGAGCATGTATACAGAGGCTTGGTAGCTGTTGTGTACCTCCAGCTTTCTTGTTCAGCTTTACTGCATTATTATCTTATGCCTCTAGTAGACTTCGTGGGCAGATCGTCGGACTTGGCGGTTGTACCCACTGAGAACTCCCTTTTGGTGTAGTTCTCACACCCATTGGGGGTCCCCCCCCTTCCCCCCCCTCTTCTTTCTTTTCTCTCCTTTGTTTTGCAGAGTCTTAGCGGGTGTTGCTGATTCTGCGGTTGCTGATCGAGGCGAGGGAGTCGCGAGCTAGATCCCTACCCGTCTTTGGAGAGTAGCGGTACCCCTTCAGAGGAGATCTTCAGTAGATTAGTTATTTTGTTTCCTCTTTTGAGAGACTGTTGTAGTGAGGATATGCTATGTATTGAGAGTGTCACGCCCCGGCGTCGAAACTGCGACCCGGGCTCGCTAACAGATCCGCCGCCCATACGGTGAACCCCGTATAGACGAAGCGTCAAACCTGCAAAAGATAGATACTAAACTACCCAGATATCAGAGCTGAAAATAAACCACTAGAAATAAAATAAATTAGTACAAAGTCCTCACCAAAGTACAAGTCACTCAACTCAGAAGGAAAAGTACAACTCTATACCTCACTACAAGGTCTCTCAACAAGAAAACTCTCAAAATAAAAAGGGTACATCTACTCTCTGGACGACGACTGGTAGGGATCTAGCTCGCGACTCCCTCACCACGATCAGAAGAAGCAGCAACAGGAGCAGCAGGAACAGGAGTAGAAGTCCCTGTGGGAAAAATACACCACGACGGGTGTGAGAACTACGTCCCAAGTAGTTCTCAGTGGGTGCCGCCAACAAGCCCAACGGACTGCCCACTAAGTCTACTAGAGGCATAAAGTAACAATATAAAACTGAAATGAAAGGGCTGGAAAAGTAACTCTACAGCTACTATGCCTCTATCTAGATGCTCAAGAAAAGGAACAGATGAAACGTGATGCATCTACTAACACACACAGTAAACTCACCAAATCTAAACTGACTGCCTCAAAGGGTCCAGTCAAACCTGCGCCCACCTACTGCCGCATATCCTCAACAGGACGGGTCTACCGTAGGGTGTCCGTGACTGCCGCTAACTGAGCCAGTCAGAGGGACGGCGTCGACAAGTCGCGATAGCAAGTAACAGGCCCAACTCCGGAGTGGCTCTCGAGGGGAGCGACCCCACCGAGGAAAGTATCCGCGTATCTCTGTCGAGCTCAAACATGGCTCATGCAGGCTATAGTCCAAACCACGATCAACAAGATCGACCAACAACACCAACTCTCAACCACAAGCTGGAAGTCACACCGCTGGGGCCACCGTTCACCAGACGGCTCCCACAACAGAACACTAAACTCTCCAGAAAGACCGACACCATAAGGGTTCGGAAACCCGATAGACTGGTGCTAAGAACCCTATCAAACAAGAACAGACTCTAGGCTCCGACTATCGAAGTTTCCGATCCCTTATAGTTCGGGAAAGCAATAATCACAGTACAACTCGCAGAAGACACCAACAGGGCCCGAAAGTCCCGGGAGACCTACCCCTACAACCCTATCAAACAAGAACAGGTTCCAGGCTCGGCCCCCGTGGCTTTCGTCCCGACAGAGGAACGGCCCCTAGAACCCAGACCACTCGAATCCTTTCGAGTGGGGAGATTTACAGGAAAAAGGTGACATTTGTTATTGAAAACTAATTTGATCTGGAAGAAATCCATATTTAATGATTTTAGTTCTTTTTAGAAAAACAGTTAGAAAACAAGTGCTTTACCCAAACCCCGAAGGGCTGATGCCTTTGTCCAATCAAACAAGAACAGACTCCAGCGGCCCTTCGATGTTTGGAAGAAAACATTGGTAGACTAAAATCATGTATATGTCGAAAAGGGTTCTGGGTTCTAGGTCCGGCTAACACTAGTACACTACTGCCACTAACACAGTGGCGACGACCCAAACAGGGGAAAACAAGATCTCTCGGGTCCACCGTTTACCCCAAACGGTTCCCGATACAGACAAGCGAACCACCACATCTACCAGACTCCACTCTGCTCCCAAGCACGAGTGCAAATGCATCCCACACTAAAGAGAAGTCCCGACCGCTCGGCCCACTACCCGGGCGAGGATAACACTAAGTCCAGGAATGCGACATAAAGTGTGAATGTCTAAACATAAATAACCCTAGCCCAAGTGAGGGTTTTCTACTGGTCTGGTTACACATGCAACATATGACGGGGGTGCTAGGTCAGGTTCCAATATAACAAATATTTAACATGATAGTAGGAAGCAAGAGATCACAAGATCGACAGATAAAACAAGGATCAACAATTCCTACACTCTAACATGCTACCCAAGTCCAATCACTATCATGCATGATTCTATAGCAATAGAATTAGAGCACAGTCCATAGATCTTGAAAGCAAGCCACCCACCTGAAGGTGCACAACTGTCTAGGGTCGTACAGCTAAAAATACCAGGAAATCCAAATCTCCTACTCCAAAAGATCTAGCAACACTCGTAACTCTCCTGGGTACAACACAAAGTCCACAAATACACATCAAGTCCAAAACTGTCCATAAAAACATACACAGAATTTCAGTCCCAAAGATGTCCCTTTTTCACCTGCTGAAAATGGCCAGAAAAATCCAATAAAAATATCACAGCGATCCTCGTGTCGATATCTTCGAAACGGTACCCTGCACGTCCAAATCCGAGCCCCGTAGGCCGAGTTACAAATTCTACAGTACAGGTGCGCAAACACTCACAACCACACAACTGTAAAACTCTGCACAGTAAGAGGGGAAACAGTATACCTTCGGGCAAGCCTCATAAAAATCCCAAAAAAATACGATGATAATCCTCGCGACGAGTATATCCAAAAAGTGTATAGGCTCGTCTCGATCCGATGTCCAGTTGAGGAGATAAAATTCCGGCAAGGGGCTGCTGTCCAAAAACTCCACCAGAAAACAGCGGCTTAGAAATGCCTCGAAAACCGTGTCATAAACTCTGAATCCAGCAAGATGATCAACACGAAAGTCGAAGACGTACCTCTCGTGATTCCAACGCCGCAAAAATAGTCCAAAAATACTGACGGAGTAGCTCTGTGGACATCTCAGATCGAACTGCGACGATAACGGGCCTCCGATGAAAGATCGCCACACTGCGTTCCGATGCCGAAGTCGTCGACGCCGCGGCTTCCAAAAAATCCGGGCCTCTGCCAGAAGATGCGCAAGATGAAGATCTCCAACTTTGCTAAAGGGGCCATGGGCAGGGGAGCTCGGGAAAGGGGGCAAAAAGCCCAAGCAAGCCAGCTATTTATAGGCCCAGCCCGAAAATCCACCTTTTGGGCTTTTGGCCCAAAGTTTCGGGCGCCCGGTACTTCCGGGCTGCTACAGTAACGGGCCCGGCCCGTTACTGTTCACGCCCCGAAAATCCCCAGGCCGCCACGTGTACACCCAAACAGCAAACAGCTGTTTGGGCCAACAGCCATGCGCCACGTGGCCGAACCCCACGACGACACGTGGCGTCCACACCGGGAGCCTCGGGTCAACGCGCCCACGCCGCGCCCCACGTGCGCCCACGCGTGCCTGTCGGGCACGCGGCCCGAGGTACCAGCTCCCCGCACCATGGACCGCGCGCACAACGCCGCGCCAACCCCGATCTGCCACGTGTCCAGTCCCGGTCCACCGTGCACCCGCGCCAATCCCGCGGACCGCGCCCACTGCGCCCGCCAACCGGGAGCCGCCACGTGGCCAGCCCCCGGGTGCACGCCTCCGCGGTGGACCGCGCGCCTCCGCCGCCGCCAGCCGCCGCGCTCCGCCGCCCGCCGCCGCCGCCGGCGCCCCTCCGGCGGCCGGAACAGTACCAAATCACCTCGAAATCCGTGCCGGGTCATCCGGGCTCCGAAAAATACAAGTAAATAGTCCATCTTGACCGTTTTCGCACGCTGAATCCAAATCCGAAGTCCGATTTGCCAAATTCCACTTCTAAAATTTACCAAAAATTCCCGGAAAGCAAACTTGATCCGTTTTTTCATGCCGGGTCCAATCCTTGGGTCCAATATGCGCACAAACACCTCTAACACCCAACAGGGGTCTCCAGAAGCCGCAGATCCAGCAGTAATCCAACGTGGGAATTCCGGGTCCTCACAGAGAGCCTGTACACTGATGTATTTATTGGAAATACCTCCCTGTTGAGCTCTGGGTTTTGTATCTGAGGATATTATATGATTATCATTTTGGGGAGATGGACATTATTGTATTGTTTCCAGTTGTACAGATGGTTGGTTTTAGTTTTACAGCACTTTTATTTTATAGCTCTGATATCTGTTTAGCTGTAGCATTTTTTTGCAGTTAGGACGCTTCGCCTATGCGGGGTTTTGCATAGGCGGCGGATCTGTTGGCGAGCCCGGGTCGCAGTTTCGACCCCGGGGCGTGACAGTGACTGCCAAAACTGGCCCAGCCAGAGGGACTACGTCCGTGACTGCCTAAAAAATGCCCAGCCAGGGGACAGCATCGACAAGTCGTGATAGTAAAGTAACAGGCCCAGCTCCGGAGTGGCACTCGAGGGGCGCGACCCCACCGAGGAAAGTATCAGCGCATCTCTGTCGAGCTCAATATGGCTCATGCAGGCTATAGTCCAAATCCACGATCAACAAGATCGACAGTAACTAACATCACATCTCTAACTCACTGGCTGGAAATACTCACAGCCGGGACCACCGTCAACCCGACAACTCCCACAACAGAACACCAAACTCAGAGATAACACTGGAAGGACCGACAACATAAGGGTTCGGAAATCTCGATAGGTCGGTGCCTAGAACCCCAATCAAACAAGAATAGACTCCAGGCTCCGCCTATCGAAGTTCCCGACCCCCTTACAGTTCGGGAACATGACAACCTCGGTACAACATGCGGAAGACACCAACCAGGGTCCGAAAGTTCCGGGAGACCAACACCTACAACCCTATCAAATAAGAACAGGTTCCAGGCACGGCCCCCGTCGCTTTCGTCTCGAAAAAGGAACGGCCCCTAGAATCCAGATCACCCAAACTCTCTCGGATGATAAAGCTGTAATAAAAAGATGACAGTTATTACTGAAAACTATTTTAATCTGAGAAACCCAATTTAATATATTTTAGTTCTTTAATAAAAATCAGTTCAAGTAAGTTTTATTTTCCAAACCCCGAAGGGCTATTGTCTTCACCCAAATCAAACAAGAACAGGCTCCGGCGACCCGCTCGAAGTTTGGAAGGAAAATATTAGTTTACAGAAATTATATGTGTCCAAAAACAGTCTGGGTTCTAGGTCCTGCTATCACTAGTATACCACTGTCACTAACATAGTGACGACAAATAAGACAGAGAAATACGACAACCCGGGACCACCGTTTACCCAAACGGCTCCCGACACAGCTACAAGACTAGTACACCTACCAGACTCCACTCTGCCCCCAAGCATGAGTGTAACATGCATCCCACACTAAAATAGATCCCGACCACTCTGCCCACTACCCGGGCGAGGAAAATACTATGTCCAGGAGTAGAATACGAAGTGTGGATGTCTAGAGCATAAATAAACCTAGCCCAAGTGAGGGTTTTCTACTAGTCTGGTTGAACATACATCATATGACAGGGTGCTAGGTCAAGTTTCAAATAGTGGTAAATGAGTTGACACAGATAGGAAGCATACAATAACTTGATCATGATAACAACATGAGATCATCCTTTCTATAACTAACATGCTTCCTAATACATCTAGCAATCATGTATGATTTACTACACGATAGAATTAATGAATAGTCCATCAATTTTGGAGGCGAAGCAACCCACCTGGAAAATGCGCGTTCCACAACAGTAATAACCTCCTCTCTGCCCAACTCTCCGTAAGAAACCCAAATCTGCGAATCACTGCAAAAAGTACCACACATAGCATCAACGGTAGCAGTTTCAAATACAGCACTTGTTGTTTGCCAAAACCAGCATAGAAAATGAGTAATTTCACCTCTGTCCGGTCCTCAAAAAAATCTAGAAAAATCACCGTTGCGATCCTCGCGACGAGCAGCCCCAAATCGAGCATTTATACTCCTCAATCCGACACCTGTAGGCCAAGATAAAAATAAAACATCGCGGTATGTTAACTCCCTCATAAACACAAGCCTGCAGCAAAACAGTCCCAAAGAAGCTTAATTATCACCTTCGAAGAGTCCTTCAAAAATTTCAATAAAAATACGACAGCGATCCTCGCAAAGAGTAGATGTCGATCGAGACCTCACATGTCAAAATCCGATAACCGAGCGCAGAGATAAAAATCCGACAAGCCTCGACTGTTCAGAAATTCACCAGCAACAAAGGGGTTCAAAGATGCCTCGTAAACCGTGCCAAGAACTCAGAATAAAGCAAGGTGATCCACACGGAAATCGAAGGCCTACCTCTCGTGAAACCGATGCCACAAAACTCAGCTCAAAAGTTCATTGGGGTAGCCCAGGGGGTCTCGCGCACTGAAATGCGACGGTAGAAGCCAAAATCAAAGGAGCGTCGAAGTGCGACGCGTCGCAGAAAACGTCGATGTCGCGGCCTCCAGAAATTCCGGGAATCCACCACGAGATGAAGAACACAAGGTAGAACAATTTTACTGAAGACTTCACTGGGAGAAGAGCTCGGGAAAAGGGCCCAATCGAGCTGCCAATGGGGGCTTTATATAGCCAAAACCAACAAATCACAAAATTCCATCTGGGTCCCCACTTTCGGGTGTCCGAAACTTTCCAGGCGTGAACAGTACCCCAAAATGCACCCCGAACCATCAGCGCCCGAATCGTCCAGGAAGCGCCACGTGTCCCCCACACAGCAAACAGTGGTTCGGCCAACCCGCTCGCACCACGTGGCCGCGCCCGCGTGCCGCACCACCCGCGGCAACGCCTCGGTCGGCGCGCCCACGTACGCGCACGAGCGCTGCCGGCGCCCACGCCGCGCACGCAGCTCGAGGTACCAGCCGCACCCGCTCCGTGGACCGCGCCCACTGCACCAACCAACTAGCGGCCGCCACGTGTCCAGCCCCCCGGTGCACGCGCCTGCCATGGACCGCACCCTTCTGCAGCGCTGCGTAGACCGCGTTGCATGAGCCGACCACTCCTGTGCCGCCACGCGTCCTTCCCCGGTGCACGCCTCGCCCCGTGGACCGAGCGGTCAGCGCCTCTGCCCGCCGCCGCGCTCCGCCGCTGCCCGGCGCTGCCCCGGCCGCCGGAACAGTAAATCATGCCTCGAAATCCGTGTTTTGGCGTCCGGACTCCGAAAAACACAAGTAAATAGTCCATTTTTATTGTTTTCGCGCGCTGAGTCTAAATCCGATGTCCGTTTTGCCAAATTCCACTTCTAAAATTTGCCAAAAATTCTCGAAAAAGCAAACTTGATTCGTTTTTCGTGCCGGGTCCAAATATGGGGTTCAATTTGCGCGCAATCATCTCCAACACACATCATAGGTCTCCAGAAGTCACTGATCACACTGCAAGCTCTCTGCGGAGATCCGGGTCATCACATGCCGTGGGAGGCCAAAGGTCCTTGTGCGGCTAGGGTTTCCAAGACCCTTTATATTGCTTGAAAAACATGCTAATAAGTCCTCGTATCCTCATTATTTTTGCATGAGTCCCTAACTGTAGGTGCATTATGCTAAGAGGCCCCTCCCCACAAAGTTTCATGCATTTCTATATATAAAATATAGGGCTTTTTGTGAAAATACAACATAAAAATAGTGTTTTATGTATTTTTTGAGGGTTTCGGCTCGCCGAATACGAAAACGAATGTTACCACGTCGTTCAGCTCGATGAAACCGATCGAGTGGTTATTTTGTTTCGTCGCATTTGGGTCAGTATAGGTCATATTAGCCGTTTCTTCAGGAACACTCCCTAATTTTGAATTTTCGAAATATAAAAATTTCAAAAATCAAATTCAAATTCAAATTTTTGAATTTAAATTTCAAAGTATTACATGACTCCCAAGGTGTTTAATCATTCGGACGCATGAAGGTTTACTCCTGCGCACACCAAGCTCTCGAGTTGAGTGTCCGAAAGTGTTCCGGACGCGCGCGAGTGAGATACGAAAAGATCTGGGTTCCCATAGGGTAATTCGGGCACTCGATACCTAGACTCCTCGCCAACCATGCTCTCTAGATAAGCGTCCAGTGGTTTCAATGGACCATCCAAAACCATTTCGGGCTCCCGAAGTCCTATTTTCGGCATCCGAAACCATTTCGGGCTCAATCTCGAAGTCTTTTTTCTTTTTCAAGAGCACATTTCTAGTGGAGTTTATTTATGAAAACTAATGAACAAAGCGAGTAGCTTATTGCCTTTCTCTCTCTCGAAAAAAAAAGAAAAATAATTTGAAACATAATGAATAGTTAATGAATCTGTGGTTTGCAAAATTATATAGATCAATTATAATATACAAAACTTTGGCTAAATTGATACGGTACGGATTAAGTCATGCTAGACATAATTAAAATGAGTTTTGAAAAATTTAGATTGAGTTTGGATCGAATTGAAAATAATTCGGATTGAAACAGAGTTCTGAAATTTAGAAAACTAAGTTCCAATTCTTTTCGGACGACGAAAATAAAATTCCCAAAATTTTGAAAACTGAGTTCTAGTCCTTTTCGGATGCCGGAAATAGGTCTTGGAGAAAATAAAAACTTATAATATTTTGGAAACAAAACACTTTGAAAATCCATAAGTTTGAGCAAAATGGAACACTGAAAAATTTAAGACATCAAATGTTAAACATAATATTTTAGATATAAAACTAAATTTTGGCTAGAAATGGTGCAATAAGTAGCCAAAATTCAAGCAAAACACTAACGTAGCTATAACTTAACAAAATCCGAGCAAAGCACTAATGTAGCTATAATTTGAGAATCATACTACAATTTTAATAATTTATACATTAAAAAATAATTTCGTGTCTAAAAATTAATTTTAATTATATAAATAGGAGACAATTTATATGTCAAATAATAGTAATAGAATCCAGCCTAGTGTGATACCTTGACGCCCCCAACACACCTTGAATTTGTGGTGGCCACTATTAGCATCTACAAATATATCGTGGCAAACATGTCTTCTTGTTGGTTAGAGCTTTAGTCGTGACATTTTTTTAGATCCAACACATTATGTCTTGCATATCATCATACATTTTCCATAACTCTTTATTTTACTATCACAATAAAAAAAAATAAAAATAATTAATTAATTAAATAAAAAATTAATAGTAAATATGTTTTTAAAAATTATATATTTATCTCTATAAAATTTTAGTTACTAAATATATTTCACCAAAGTTTTTTAGTTTGTGAATATTTACTAGTTAAATTAATTTTTTTCTACAAAATCAGTATTTTACCCTCATTTTTTATATATATATTTAATATAATTTATTATTTATATTTTTTATTTTTTATATTAATTTCCATGGGCTATAATTATAAATCTTAAAAAAATATAAAAAATATTAAAAAAAATATTAATATTCGGAATTAAAATTTGTTAAGAATATAACTGAAATGATCCTAGAAAATAAATGACTCCACAAATTTATTTTTTTAATAAATTTATTAATTTCGATTTTGTCTTAAAAATATAACTCTCTCTCCTGCCCCCTCACGTACACCAAAGAATCTCATCCCACCTCTCTCTCTCTAGAGCTATATATATATATATATATATATATATATATATATATATATATATATATATATATATATATATATATATATACATTTATTTATTTATCTTCTACTCTTCCATTTCTTTCTTAGAGATTAGGAGAAAGAGAGAAAAAAAAAAGGTAATAAGGAGAAGAGATAGAGAGAGAGGATACGATGAGCCCCTCTCTTCGTTCGTTTTCGATTCTCATGTATTAAGGCGATAGACGATTCTTTCAATTTCGTGTTGGGAATCGCCTCAGATCGGTAGGTAAGTGAGGCTATGTGTGAATTGTGTTCTCTTTTGATGTTATTTGTGATTTTGTGTTGCTGTTTTTTTCATTTTTATTGATTTGTGGTGGATCGGTGGCTCGTTGATTGGTTTTGATGGATCCCATTTCGTTTTTGTTGGATTGTTTGTTGGATTTTTGGGTTTTTTTTCTTTGGTTTTTGAGCGATCTGTATTGGATTCAGCTGGTTTTCGTTATCTGATTAGATCTGGTGTTGATCAGGTGGTGCCCTTTCTCTCCGCAAGCTGATGCATTGGATGCTAAAAAAATCGGATTTTGATTCATGGGTCTTTGTTATTTTGCTTCAGTGTTGTTGTTTTAGATCGGATCTGATTGATAGCAGTGGTTTTAATTTAATTTGGATTGTATCATGTGTTACCTTGATTGTTAAATTGTGTAGTTATTGTGAATTCAATTGGGGGATTGCAGGGAGAGGAGAATGGAGACCGATCATGGCAAGCTATTTATCGGGGGAATCTCCTGGGAGACGAATGAGGACAGGCTTCGCGAGTACTTCCAGAGCTTCGGGGAGGTGGTGGAAGCCGTCATCATGCGGGACCGAACCACCGGCCGCGCTCGTGGGTTTGGCTTCATCGTGTTTGCTGATCCGGCCGTCGCAGAGAGAGTCGTCATGGAGAAGCATATGATCGATGGCCGCATGGTAATTTGCCTATCCGATTGGCTTTATATATATATGTTATATTTTGATCATCTAGTCATTGTCATTACTAAAAAATTGTGAGTATTGAATGACCAGTTGATGATCTTCTCAGGTGGAAGCCAAAAAAGCTATTCCTCGAGACGATAATCAGGCCCTTAACAAAAGTAATGGTAGCATGCACGGTTCTTCTCCCAGCCCGGGACGCACCAAGAAGATATTTGTGGGAGGCCTGCCGTCCACCGTGACCGAGGCAGACTTCAAGCAGTACTTTGATCAGTTCGGGATCATCGTCGATGTCGTTGTGATGTACGATCACAACACGCAGAGACCGAGGGGCTTTGGGTTCATCACATTTGACTCGGAGGATGCCGTGGATCGGGCATTGCTCAAAACCTTCCACGAGCTGAATGGTAAGATGGTCGAGGTGAAGAGGGCTGTGCCGAAAGAATTATCCCCTGGGGTCAACACACGCTCTCCTAATGTGGGATATAACTATAACTATGGTGTGGGTAGGGGTAATAGCTTTCTTACTGGATATAACCAAGGGCCCAGTCCGAGCTCCATAGGAGGTTATGGAATGAGGATGGATGGCAGACTTGGGCTGTTAGCTGGCGCGCGCAGTAATGGTTACTCTTTGTTTGGCCCTGGATACGGAATTGGAATGAATTTTGAGCCTGGGATAAATTCAAGTTTTGATAGAAGCAGAAACTTTAATAATAACCTTAGTTATGGGCAACAATTGAACCCTTATTATGGTGCGAGTTCAAGTAGGTTTAATAGTAATAGTGGCTACAGTGGGGGTAGTGATATTACTGGGTCGATGTTTTCTTCAGTGGCTCGTAATATATGGAGTGACGGCAGTCTTAACTATACTACCAACTCTTCCAATTCCTTTACACCATCTGGAAGTGGAAATATAGGTAGATTTGTAAATAACAGTGCAAACTGGGAGAGTCGGATCTCTTCTCATGTGCTGGGGGCTTACGGAGTTGGGGAGAATAGGTCGGGTCTTGATGCCACTAACTATGGAATGAATAGTGGGAGTGGCACTGTTAATACTTCTTTTAATCTATCAGGCAATGGCAATGCAGATTCCTATGGTGGTAGCAGCTCAATTTATGGGGATACAACCTGGAGATCTGCATCATCCGAGCTTGATGGGTCTGCTCCATTTGGTTATCGGCTTGGCAACTAGTAAGCTAGAAAATAGAGGTGAGAAGTTACCTACATTTCATCTTATGCCCTGTTAGTTACAACACTGTTTTCACTTTGAGCAAGTATTTTGAATAATTAAAGCACTTGTGATTGTTTGGGTGGCTATTTTTAAGGTAATGAAAATTATAGAGTTTCTAGCATTTCACTTGACCTATGTGAATTCTTCTACTAAAGGAAATCAATTTTGCATGTGGATTGGTAGTTTCCATATTTCAAACTCATCACGAAGGTCTCATTGGAATGTTAGATGTTTAAAATGGACGTGCATGAAATCATGAAGATAGGTTTTTTCAATATAGGTCTCTTTGTTCTTGATTTTCTAGTATCATTCTTTTTATTATTTTGACTAAATTCTCTTCCGTTTATTCTAATTTGTTTCGTCTGTTGTCAACTTGTTCGGTTCTTCTATATCTCATATAGCTATTTGATTCATTCTTCACTAATCTTTTATTTACCTATGCTACAAACTTGCTAATACTAATAACTTTTCCAGCATATAATATATTTGGATATGTACCATTTTCTGGGCCTAATTATGTACTACTTTGTTATGCACTACTATAAACTAGCAAAACGAAGGGAATAATTTGATTTGAAACTAATAGTTCAATTTTTAAATGGATCATAACTCACTTAAGCTTTTGGTAATGGTCACTGAGAAATGCCTCTATGTATGTCAAATGATTGTTTATGCCTTCAATATGAATTGAAGAAATGTAAAAGAAAAGCTCAGTAAGGTTGCGACAGGATAGCTTTACAGTAAAGAATGCACCATCTAGTTCAGACTAATCTATTGATTTTACTAGAGCATGAAAACAAATTAAATAATTTGCAAATTTCTGTTGCCCTTGACATATATATACCTTTACAAGAGAAATTTCAATTGACCCATGATTAGTGATGTAATTTGGTAATGTTTTAGTGCTATCACATAAAAGTTGAACAATTTTTTTTTGACAAATAGTGTAGAATATAAACATAACAAGTGAGATATACTTATAAACAAATAATAATTTATTTCACATAAAAGTTGAATTATCTCATTGTTTGGCGTGAATATTCTCACTTCGGCAGTTGGGGCTTGAGTTGCATTCAAGCAAGATATATTAAGGTAGTTGCTTCAAACGAGATGACATCCAAATTTTCTTTTGGTTCTTGCTAAGGATTTGTGTCGGTGGCAGTGTGTCTTTTATGTTCTTGTCGTGAACCTAATGCTTAGATAACCGCTTGTTTCCTGCCTTGCACTATGTCACCCTGCCTATATTACGTATCAAGTAATTAAATGTAGTAAATATATGATATAGAATTCCAAATGATATACAACTGTTCAGGTGCCAAACATGTTCCTTGTTTCTTAAAAATTTCTTTGTTGACATAGTTTATTTTCTTAACACTTAATTATCTCTCCCTATCATTTGTACTCTATGTAATTTGAATTCATCAAGCATATGTTGACTGAGCAATCCATGCTAGAAAAAGGTTGCTTTCCATTGGCATAGAGACTCAAGGATGCCTCTATTGGATCTGTAGTCACCGCCATTTTTAGGCCATGCGAGGTTATTGCCATTTTAGGGAGCAAGGAGTTATTTATTAATTCTTTTGCACTATATTGAATGATGTATTACTGAGAGCATAACTTTAACATTATTTACTAGGGAAAAACTGCAAATTTTCTTTCTGTTGGTTTTCAAGTGAAAAAATATTTGATGAAAAAAAAAAAGAAATCTAAAGAAAGAGATTTTGTTGGTTTTCTTTTCCAGATTTATGTTTTAGAAATTTTTTGTTCTTTGATTGAAAGAACAATTACTTTCGACTCCTATCTGATAAACCTTAAAGGCTTGTATACATGCATGAAATGTATATAGGAACGCATCTATGACAAAGCAGATATAATACATTATGCAAAATTACTTTTAAAGAATGATTGAAATGATTGTGTTGCTAAAAGGGAAGAAAGTTGAAAAACACTTGCTGAGGGGATTGTAGTTTTGTCTGAGGTTCTTTTCTCATCAAATCGCCTTCATTTTCTTCACTCTCATTGCTTCCTCATCAACTTGAAATGCCTTCAGAGAGTTTATAACTATTCAGAAAGATGTAGCAGAATTAATACTTAGCTCCCATTCTATGGAACAACAGCTGATGTAGTTTGTACTATATCACGACATCCCATTTGATATCTCGCACAGCAATATAACTGCAGTTAAAATCATATAGACTGATATGAGTCACCATGGCCAATACATCAACCTAATTGGTACTTGTCTGATGCTTTATCTGCTGATTGGAGTAGTGCAATACAGATGATGCAACAACCACTCGGTAGTGGTGTCACGCCCCGCGGTCGAAACTGCGACCCGGGCTCGCCAACAGATCTGCCGCCTGCACGGGACTCCCCGCACAGACGAAGCAACTAACCTGCAAGTAAGATCTATAGCTAAACAAATATCAGAGCTGAAAAGAAACTAAAGCTATAGAATCATAAACTGAACAGCTGAATCTACGTATATCCAAAGATCCAAAATACAGTCCTCTCACTATGAAAATAAATACAATCACAGACTGTCCAGTACAAAAGTAAAAACTCAAAATACAGGATATCTCTACCTCTGACTCTCAGACAGACTCGTGTAAGAAACTAGTCGGCCACGCCCTTACCTCGATCTGCTGTCTCCGCCCGAGCTGAACCCGGAACAGCCGCCTCAGGAAAACCTGTCATCACAGCGGGTGTGAGAACTACTGCAAAAGGTAGTTCTCAGTGGGTACCGTCACCAATATCCACGGTATGCCCACTAAGTCTACTGGAGGCAAAAACAGATAGATATGCAGATAGATAATATAAAAGCTGGAAATAAACTACAGCTAATATGCCTCAAGTATCATGCTCAAAGGAAAAACTCATATAAGAACATGCTATGCATCCACTCGCTCACATAACCCAATCTCAGTGACTGCCACATCGGGTCCAGTCAAGCCTGCGCCCCCTAGCGTATCAACCAGGGCGTCCCATCGGACTATCTCAGTATCACGCAAAGCGACTTCTAGTGTATCAACTAGGCGCATCATCATCATCGCATCCGGAGCGTAACTGGAGGGGAGCGACCCCACCGAGCTCAAGCGTGCCTCATCTGGCATAAAAAAACGGCATCTGCAGGCTACAATCCACGATCAAACAGATTGGAAACTCGAATACCAACATCCCACACTCATGTCTAGGTCGGAGAACACTCCACGACTCAATCTGATATGCCCCCACAAACCCCAAGACACTAGCAACACATCCACTAAGTCAAATAAAATCCACTCGGCCCCCAGGCACGAGGACAGATGCACCCTGAACCCATGCCACCCCTCTGGCGATCTCACAATTTAAAAACTACTTCTAAAATGCCGATTTTCCTTAAAACGGTTTTCTTGATTTTTAAAATGGTCCAGGTGCAAATATGATGCCAACTAACCATGAAATATAGTGTCATACAGTACCAGGAGTATACTAAAAATAATCTGGGGTTTCGATAAATTTTCTGTAATTTTCTAGGCAACTATCAGATTTATCAACTGTAAAAATATAACATACTAGACATGATCAATATGCTTACAGAAGCATTAGAGGGCATTCCATACAGTTTGGAAGAGTTTCCAACCCACCTAAAATGCTTTCCGTAGGCAAAGCCGAAGTCGGGGAAGCGCCGAACCCTCAAACTGCCGAAACTATCGAAACCGCGCTGCGCGCGCGCGCACACTGCCAAGTGCCCCGGAAAAATCCCCGGAAACTCAAACAACCTCCCGAGTCCTCCACAAAAATCTTGCGCGCCCCTGCTCACTCCGCTGCCAGCTCACAGCACTCACGCATGCATGCATGCATGCCTGTCGGCTCCGCGCAGTGCAACTCCAACAACCCGCAGCAAGCTGCTCCTCAAGGTGTTGTGGAAAAAAAGGAAGGAAGCAATCAAATTCAGCTCAAAACCTCAATCAAATTCCATAAAAGAATCCAAAAATCCAATCTTGGAGAAATAACCAACTTACCTCGTACGCAGCCCGACGCGTGCGCGACTCCGCTCAATTCCTCTCAGCAGGACAAGCACCAAACTTGCACTCACCTCACTTCTCTTCTTTTCTTCTCTTCTTCTCTTTTTCCTCTGGTTGTAATGGAGAAGAAGGAGGGTTGGCTGGGTATATAAAGAAGGTGGCGAGGGTGGTGGGCAGCTGGGAAGTGAAATGACGAAAGAGCCCCTCAAAAAAATCAAGAATCTGCTTAATACCTGATTCCTGGAGACTGGGGTACCGGTACTCACCTTGCAGTACCGATACCCAACCCCCGGTTCCGGAACACAAGGCTCGGTTCCGGAACCAAACCAGCAGTTCCGGAACCAAGCAGCCAGTTCCGGAACCCAAGCTCCAAAATTCCAACAGCAGGCTGAAGCTTTAGTTTCCGATGCCGCCAACTCACTTTTCGCCCCGGAGGCTCCCGCATCGATCCGAAACCTCCCGAACTCCACTGTAATCATAAAATACACATGTCCCAAGTGGTATTCACCCACCATGCACAACTGCGGAGTCGGGGCTCTACACCCAAATCTGGTACTCTACACTCTCCCCTCTTTAAAAAGGTTTCGTCCTCGAAACAAAAAAGAATCCAAAACTCAGGAGGGTACCTCAAATAAATGGGGACAGGAAATCCTCAACTCATCCTCAAGCTCCCAGGTGGCCTCTCGCTCATCATGATGGCTCCATAGGACCTTCACAAACGGTATAACCCGATTGCGCAATTCTTTTGTCTCCCGGGCAAGAATTCGCATCGGGCGCTCCTGAAAGCTCAAATCCTCGTCCAACTCCAAGGAAGGGAAGTCCAAAACATGCGAGGGATTAAAAACATACTTCCTCAGGACGGATACGTGAAATACATCATGGGTGCCTGCCAAACGTGGCGGTAGCGCAACTCGGTAAGCAACAGGTCCAATGCGCTCTAACACCTCAAACGGGCCAATGAACCGCGGATTGAGCTTTCCGCGCACTCCAAAACGGCGTATCCCTCGAGATGGCGAGACTTTCAGAAAAACATGATCTCCAACTCGAAACTCTAAGTCTCGCCGCCTCCTATCGGCATAACTCCTCTGCCGGCTCTGGGCGGTCACCAAATGTCGCCGAATGACCTTGACCTTTTCTTCAGCTTCCATAAGCAAGTCAGGCCCCAAGGTCTTCCTTTCACCCACGTCACTCCAAAATAATGGCGATCGACATTTCCGTCCATACAATGCTTCGTAGGGCGCCATCTGAAGGCTCGCCTGGAAGCTATTGTTGTAAGCAAACTCAGCCAATCTCAAATGTCGATCCCAGCTGCCGCTAAAACTTAGGACACAAGCTCTCAACATATCCTCAAGAGTCTGAATGGTCTGAATGGTCCGCTCAGACTGTCCATCAGTCTGTGGGTGAAAGGCAGTGCTGAAATGAAGCTGGGTCCCCAAGGCTGTCTGCAGGCTCCTCCAGAAATGCGAAGTGAACCTCGGGTCCCTATTAGACACAATCGAAGCCGGTACTCCATGCAGCCTCACAATCTCATCCATGTACAACTGTGCCAATCTCTCCAGAGTCCAACTCGACTGTATCGGCAGAAAATGGGCTGATTTGGTCAACCGATCCACAATCATCCAAATAGCATCAGCTCCACTCTGTGACCTCGGTAATCCAACAATAAAGTCCATGGTCACTCGATCCTATTTCCATTCAGGTATTGGAAGGCTTTGTAACTTGCTAGCTGGAACCTGATGCTCAGCCTTAACTTGCTGACAAGTTAGACAATGAGCAACAAACCTTCCAATATCTCTTTTCATACCATTCCACCAGAACTGTGCTCTCAAATCTCTATACATCTTAGTTCCCCCAGGGTGGAGGGTGTAAGGTGTATAGTGAGCTTCTCTCAAAATCAGCTCTCGAATCTCTAAGTCCACGGGCACACAAAAGCGGTCCCTGTACCTAAGTACTCCCGCTGCATCAACAGAGAAGTCCCCACCCTGACCATGCCGAATCTGGTCTCTAATCCTCTCAAGATAGGGGTCCACAGTCTGTTTCTCTCTAATCCTGTCTAACAGAGTGGGCTGCAAGACCAAAGACATAAGTCTTGCAGAATCCCCAGGGGACACAACCTCAATACCAAGTCGCCTCAACTGCTCCCTCAGTGGCATCTGCTGAGTAATCAATAAGCTCAAGGACTACCCTGCTCGCCTACTCAAGGCATCCGCGACCACATTGGCCTTGCCGGGATGATACTGTATGCTCAAATTATAATCCTTTAACAGCTCTAGGCACCGGCGTTGCCTCAAATTGAGCTCCTTCTGAGTAAACAAATACTTCAAACTTTTGTGGTCAGTAAATATCTCACAATGCTCGCCGTAAAGGTAGTGTCGTCACAGCTTCAAAGCAAATACAACAGCGGCTAGTTCCAAATCATGCGTAGGGTAATTCTTCTCATAATCCTTTAATTGTCGTGACGCATAAGCAATTACCCTGTCACGCTGAATCAACACACAACCTAAGCCGCTGTGGGAGGCATCACTATAAACCACAAATCCCTCTCCCATCACTGGCAACGCAAGAATCGGCTCTGATGTCAATCTCAGCTTCAACTCATCGAAGCTCTGCTGACACTGCTCAGTCCAAACATATCTAGTCCCCTTCCTAGTCAAACGGGTGAGGGGAGTAGAGAGCTTCGCAAAGCTCTCTACGAACCGACGGTAGTATCCTGCTAGGCCCAAAAAGCTCCGAACCTCTGTCACCGTCGTAGGTCTAGGCCAATCCCGAACGGCATCAATCTTCGTCGGGTCCACTGCCACTCCTGCGGCTGAAACCACATGGCCTAAAAATGAAACTTCCCGAAGCCAAAATGCGCAATTTTTCAATTTGGCATATAGCTCCTCCCTCAGAAGTGGCAGCACTATCCTCAAGTGCTCCTCATGCTCTATGTCGCTTCGGGAATACACCAAGATGTCATCGATGAACACCACTACAAATCGGTCTAAGTACGGCTAGAATACTCGGTTCATCAGATCCATAAAGGCGGCAGGGGTATTACGCATTAGTCAATCCAAATGACATCACCGTGAACTCGTAATGCCCGCACCGGGTCCTGAACGCCGTCTTGGATACATCCTCGGCCTTCACCCTCAACTGGTGGTAACCGGACTGGAGGTCTATCTTCGAGAAGACCGTAGCTCCCTGAAGCTGATCAAACAAATCGTCAATCCGTGGGAGGGGATACTTATTCCGGACGGTCGCTTTATTTAACTCTCGGTAATCCACGCATAACCTGAGTGACCCATCTTTCTTTTTCACAAACAGAATCGACGCTTCCCACGGAGAAACACTGGGTCTAACAAACCCTCGATCCATCAAGTCTTGTAACTGAGCCTTCAGCTCTCTCAACTCTGCAGGTGCCATCCTGTAGGGTGCCTTAGAGATTGGTGCAGTTCCAGGGACTACATCAATCACAAACTCTATCTCTCGGTCCGGCGGCATAGAAGATAACTCTGGGGGAAACACATCTGGGTACTCACGGACAATAGGGATGTCCTTGAGTCCGGGCATCGCCGTAGGCACCTCTACCACAGTCGCTAGAAGGCAATGCAACCACGACTCAGCATCTGTCGTGCTCTGGCGGAAGATATCGTCGCCGCAAACAAAGTGCTCTGGCATCCTCTATGAACATACTTCTCCTGACCAAGTCCACGGAGGGTCATCATCCTCTCTCCACAATCCATAGTAGCATAACACTGGGATAACCAATCCCTATCCAATACCACATCCGAAGCTCAGAGCTAATGTAGGACCAACCAATCCATGGACCAAATCCAGGGTCCTAACTGCACTGGGCAGGACCGACAACACTCATCTATAGGATACACGTGGTCTGGATTCCGAACCTCACGTGCACAAGCTAACTGTCCTATCTCTAGCCCATGCGAAGATGCCAATGCTCCACTGGTATGATGCGATCCACAATCACAGCGCCCTCCAACCGAGCTGCACAATCTCATCAGCTCAGTGCGGGTGGTCGTCGCTCTGTCTACCCCGGTAAATCGAATGAACTCCTTCATCCTGTAGAGGTAGTGGGGGTGCCGTCGCAAGCGGTAATACCCTAAGCACTCCTCGGGGGCATGCTGCCTGGAAATGCCCTGACTGTCCACATGAAAAGCATCGCCCCTGCCTGAGGTCACACTGCGGCGGTGAATGCGGCCCACCGCAAATGACACACTCATCCTGACACTGCTGCTGGTGCCTTGACTGCCGAGAACCTCTTGGTCTCTGTCTCCTCTGAGACCCATGACCCTGAGACTGGAATCGTGGCGACCTCGGGGGTCTCGATCCACTCGACTGTCCAAAATCAGGCGACGCTGGACGTCTCTCTCCGGAGCCGTCTCTGACATAATCACCGATCCTCGGGCAACCCACCAAGCATGTTCTATAGCCGCATCCAGAGTCGGCGATCGATGCGAATGTACAAGGTGATAAATGTCCTGATGTAGACCTCTCTCAAAAAGATCAACCCTCTGAGCCTCATCCTGGGCGACGTGGGGTACACTGCTCAACAACCGTTGAAATTCGCGAACATACTCATGAAGAGGCCGACTCCCCTACTGAAGACGTCGCAGATCCCCTTCCAGCTTCTGCTTTGCATTGTCGGGAAAGTAAGCCCCGAGTAGCAAGGCACGAAACTCCCTCCAAGTCAACAACTGTACTCCCGGTGGTCCAACTGGACGAATTTGATGCCACCAAGTCTCGGCGTCCTTCTCTAAAAAGTGCGTGACCAGATGCACCTGATGTTTCTCTTGGATGAACAGATTCTCGAACAGCTTCTCCATTGCAGCAATCCAATTCTCGGCCTCCCAAGGCTTCAAACTCTGTCCTGAAAACTGCGGGGGATGGAACTGGCTGATGTACCACAACCGATCAGTAAGCTCTCGCTGCTCCTGCACTATCAATGGTGCGATCTGGGTCGAAGTTGATGATGTCGTGGCCGAAGGTACTACTGGCGATACCACAGGAGATGCTCTCTGCTCTAGCATGCGCATCATGCGCTTCATGTTCTCTTCCTGGCGTCGTAACGCCTCTGACATCTGGGCTCCCTGGGCCCGCAACTCACGGACCTCACTCTACTCTGTCCATTCAGCCTCCCGCTGCTCGGGCTCCTCATCTAAGGCCGAACGCGCCCACGTCGCTGCACGACGTCTCGGAGGCATCGAAGACAACTGCAACAAACCAAACATAAGGACTACAAAATCTCTCGACCCGATCAAGCGAAAGTCTAAAACATGTCACCCATTCTAAAGTATTATGTCGTCTGCAGCCAACATAACCATTTTAGAGAATAAACATGTAAGTTCACTCGCCCCAATCCCCTGGGGGAGTTACAGACTCAATCAGGACTCTTGCTAAAGTCACGTCTCTCACGACAGTCGTCTTACTGTCCAACCAATAGCCTAGGGTCACTAAGTCCTCAACGACCTATATACCTAGGCTCTGATACCACCCTAATCTGTCACGCCCAGCTCACAGCACTCACGCATGCATGCATGCATGCCCGTCGGCTCCGCGCAGTGCAACTCCAACAACCCGCAGCAAGCTGCTCCTCAAGGTGTTGTGGAAAAAGAGGAAGGAAGCAACCAAATTCAGCTCAAAACCTCAATCAAATTCCATAAAAGAATCCAAAAATCCAATCTTGGAGAAATAACCAACTTACCTCGTACGCAGCCCGACGCGCGCGCGACTCTGCTCAACTCCTCTCAGCAGGACAAGCACCAAACTTGCACTCACCTCACTTCTCTTCTTTTCTTCTCTTCTTCTCTTTTTCCTCTGGTTGTAATGGAGAAGAAGGAGGGTTGGCTGGGTATATAAAGAAGGTGGCGAGGGTGGTGGGCAGCTGGGAAGTGAAATGACGAAAGAGCCCCTCAAAAAAATCAAGAATCTGCTTAATACCTGATTCCTGGAGACTGGGGTACTGGTACTCACCTTGCAGTACCGGTACCCAACCCCCGGTTCCGGAACACAAGGCTCGGTTCCGGAACCAAACCAGCAGTTCCGGAACCAAGCAGCCAGTTCCGGAACCCAAGCTCCAAAATTCCAACAGCAGGCTGAAGCTTCAGTTTCCGACGCCGCCAACTCACTTTTCGCCCCGGATGCTCCCGCATCGATCCAAAACCTCCCGAACTCCACTGTAATCATAAAATACACATGTCCCAAGTGGTATTCACCCACCATGCACAACTGCGGAGTCGGGGCTCTACACCCAAATCCGGTACTCTACGAGTGGTTACTCTACAAGTGGTTATGATCTTAAAGTTCTATCTTGTTTGAAGTTGCTATACTAATACAACTGTTACTTGTGTTGATCAGTAAGGGATGAGGCTTCATGGTGGATGGCTTAGGACTAACTTTTGTAAAGTATATGATATTGTTGGATTGGTAGTCTATCAAAAGTAAGTAGTTGCAAAAAGAGTAATTAAGCTTTATAGTATGTATGCCAATAATGGTAGTCATTAATGATAAAAATTTGACAGTATAGTTATTGAGGACAAATGGCAGAAAAATCAAAGATTTCTATAGATAATGAAACATTAACCAGCAGTAGGCAAATGGAGCATGAAATTTACGCTAAATTACAAAACCCATTGCACTTCACATGGTGTTCCCCTTGCATTTTCTTTTTTGCTTGAATTTTCATCTCTCTCGTGTTTTTTCGTGTTCTTTTCTTCCTTTGCGATCCTGCACTTCGACACATTCTTAAATACCCCTTTTCGTTACACAAAGTTGGAAGAACTACCTAACTAAAGAAGAGCAGTTCCTGTTTTTCTTCTATCCTTTACTCCTTAGCTCTATTTGTGCTGGAATCCTCAAATTATTCCAACCTATGCTTTTAAGTGCATTCCCTATCCACTGGCTTCGGTATGTAAAATTTGGAGGCTTGAGTTCAGGGCCATGAACCAAGAATGCCTTGTATTTTCTGAAATACTATTAAGTTGAGAAACTTAAGTTTACCTTCAAATATTCCTAGAAATTCCATATTACGATTTTTTATGCTTTAAAACAGTGAGATGAGAGTCTCACTCCTTCAGTAATGCTAGTAGTTTTCATTTACTCAGGTATTGTGCTTGTTGCGTGTATTTTTGTGTAACAAAAACAGCCATAAGGTCATCATAGGTAATGTATAAGTCCTTTTTAATGTTGACATGGGTTTAAATGTTTCCATTTTCTATTGTTTGCCTGTCTAAAAGTTTGAGGTCATTTCAATCTTATGAGTTTTAATTAAATCGTACGTCATTATGTTGCCATACTTTGCTTCTACTATTGTTATCCTTCTTTCGACTACTCATCTCTTATATTGTACATATATACTGTTGTAACAAAATTTCAGTGGCCTAGTAATCAGCTAAACAGTGCTCGAGCTAATCGACTGAATCCACAAAGTTGATCATTTAGCAGAGATTGCAATGAAGGTCATCACACTATTGAACATTTCATTGTTGGGATTATACATGCATATCACCTTGTATGCACGCCTAGCTTTTTAGAATGAAAATGGGCAGTATGCACCTACTGATGGAAGACCATGTTCAACTTCTTAGTGTATGTATATATACACTAAGTTTCTATGTCTACAGTGGTGTGTTTGCACTGTTATAGTCCCAACAAGAAAATGAATGGTCACTAATAGTAGAAATTGTTAGATTACCTTGCATTAGTAGCCACAACCAAGAAGTTGCTGAACTTCAATTTGCAGCATTTAATTGTCATTTATGATTTTGTTGCAATAAACTGGAGATCTATTTTGTTGCCCATGATAATTTCCAGCTCTATTTAGTATCTGGTCACTTTTTCTTTCTTTCTTCAAAAGAAACTTAACTACAACTGACATTGATCTTTGGTTTTCTTGATCTTTCATTGCACAGGAATTGCTTCCTAGGGAGAATATTCTTTTACTACAGAGTTTTCCATAGTTGAAGAAATCCAGCAAATCGGGTGAGTATTGTGGATTATTTAGGCTAATCAGAGAGTTGGTTTGTAAAACTCGAGTTTCGGATGACTCGAAACATTTAGGATTTTGCTATAGAAAGTTTGAGAATTTACTACAATGAGTAGGTTGTTGTTTTGTTTTTCTGATTGAGACGTGAAATTAGATTGCGGGATATATAAAGAAGAGTGTTCAATATATTCCGGGCATCGCGCCATATAGTCTCATTTATAGCAAAAAAAAAAAAAAAAAAAAGCGGCTGTAATATTTAGCATTTCGCTAGTTGTTCTCAGGACATTCAATTTTTTTTTTTTTTTTTTTTTTTTTCCTTCCTGTGTTTTGTTAGTGCAGATGTAACAGAGATCTGATTGTTTACCAGTGAAACTTTTCTGGGATACCATCTGTTTGTCCAATAATAAAGCTACAACTCATTGTGATTCATTACCATTAATAAAATTTGCCTTTTGTTAACTTCTTTGTTTTTAAAACACTATTTTTTTTCTTTTTTTATACTGTAGATACATATGGGTCATGTGGATGCATTATTTCTCCTCTTTCTTGTAACTGCTTTGGATCCCAGCATGTGGTCAGCTGGCTTCATTACATCTGAGAGTGGGGGTTGCCTCTTTTTAATTTCCATCCACATTTTTCTGTGTCTATTGAGTCCTGCTGTCTAAAGTATAAAATATATGGCTGTACTTGTGATTTTTGTGTCAGTAGCAATATAAGTGCCAGAACTTTTAGACACGGTGCACTTAAGTCTTCAAAATTTTGAAGTTAAATTCATATTTGACACTCCAAACTTTTCAAAAATTCGTAATTTGGATACTTACCCTATTAGAGAACAATTATTGTCTGCAGATGGTGCATTTATACATCTCAGCACTGTAAATTCATCGGTCTTTATCCATCTCGCACTTTTTACTTTCGCCCAAATACTAAGTAAAATAAAAGGCATAGTTTCTTTTGTATTAGTAAATAAGGCTAGGACCTGAAGGGAAACATTATCAAAATTTTGAGACATTGAAAGCCCAACTCAAAAGTTTTAAGGGCCAAAGTGAAACTTGGTCTGAAAGTTTCAGACTAATAGTTCAATTTAGTCTGAAGATTTTTTTAAAAAAGAAAATTTTAATGCACCTTCGGAAATGGAGGTATACAAAGCTAGGCACTATTTAGCATACAATTAATTAAAATTAGGACTCATTTAGTATAGAGGGCTATTTTATACTATTGGAGGAAAAGGAGTTGGAAGGAAGGCATGTAGAAATACATTTTTTTATTTTTATGTGAGACTATAAAAACTATATCTTACTATTGAACTTACTATAAACTAGGTAATATAACATACATAATATTTCTGGTGGAAAGATTAGTTTTTTATCATCATTTTCACTGAACGCAATATAAGTATTTCGCCATTCCAAGGCTAAAATATGTTGAAGAACAAAACTAAACTAAAGATGATTCGGTTTGGGAATAAGGAGAGAGAGAGAGATAGTGAACTGGTGATGGACCATTCTGCTATTCTTCCAAACACAATATAGAGATAAACTCCTATCTCTTATTACAGATTTGAGTGGGGATGCATGTTATCCTCTTAATTATTCGAAAATAAGAATTCCATGGGCGGTGGTGGCGGTGGAAATATAATGTCCTCATCAAAAACTTCTTGTCCTTTTTGAAAATTAATTGTGAATGGAATGGAACATGGATATACATACATCAAGGAGGACTTCCAATTGATGGCCAAATCCAATATTTAATACTTGGGTTGATCTTCTTTAACGAACGAAACACAGCTTAATTAAGCCAACATTTATAAAGTTGTTCAATTAATCAGCTTAATTAGCACGAATAAGAATTTAATACGTTTGGCCAGACCACTGAAATAATCCGGCAGGGCCAAAATATTCATCACATATATATATATATATATATATATATATATATATATATATATATATATATATATATATATAATGGGATAAGTCATGGACAGGCGTTCATGGTATGCATACCATAAAACACAACAAAATAAGAAAATCAACCAAAATTTAATTTTAAAAACTCGAGATTCTCGAAAACATGCAGAACAAAACAAAATCTCTTATATATATTTAAAATTAAAAGAGAGAGAAGCAATATTTGATCTTCACCTTTACATAGATAGATTTACACTATAATTTGATGGTCATAAAATTTAATTCTCTTAAAGCCGCATAGGCGTCTGGCATCTATAGATATCTACACAATCCTACTTACGAAAAAAAAATAAAAATAATAATAATAATAATAACAATAATAAGGAGAAGAGAAAAAAGTGACGATTAAGATTTTTAAAAACTTACGTATATTAAGGATAAGAATAATATCAGGTTAAGTTTTATCCTATTTCTAATCGATTCGATCGATTAAATTATAATTTAATTCGATTCGAACACAATCCTAATTTGATCAAATCAAATTAATAATACAATATTTACACGTAAGTCCTTTCACAACTCACTGACTATTAGTAAGTCTTCTCTTACAATATTTACACTTTAATATCACTAATTTATAATAATTATAAATTAGTTTAATTGTCAATATATTGACAATTTAATCATCCGACGATTCAAAAAATGCGATCGAGTTATCCGATCAGTCACAATCTCTTATGTACTATCTACTCTATCTGTTAGTAAAATATGTTGTTATCACCGTCAATAATATCACTACTACTTCTTTCGATAGGTCGGAACAATTCCAACTTAGTTCAATAAAAATTATCGATCATCCAGATAACTCTCATGGATCCCACAATCACTACGAAAAATTTAAGTTTTAGAAGCGGTCGAAACCGCTGGAAAAAATACCTAAAACCGTTGAAGAAAATATTTTCCAACACTTGTAAAACTGTCGGAAAAAATTCTGTAACCGCTGTTAGATCTCCGTCGCTAAAGATCTTTGCCGACATTTTACACGACGGTTGGAGAAGATGATAATTTTAGTAACGGTTCTCCGACCGCTACTAAATATAGTAAAAAGCGCTAGTATAAATTAATAAATTTATACCAACGGTTTTATAATTGTTGTAAATCCAATCTAAAATACAAACACATACAATTAAAAACAAACTAGACAAGATTTTAATACTTTTTAAATTGAGATATAAAAACAAATTAATCATTCAAATAAATTTAAATTTGATTACATCCGACAATTGTCAAACAAGAGAAGTTAAATCATTTAGCCAAATAAGAATTTGCACAGTAAAAATACAATTGTCAATCAAAAATATTAATCAAAGAAAATTTCAATCTAAAAAAAATAAAATTTATTAGTTGATTTAACACAGTTTTTAACATCAAGAGATAGTGAAAAAGTTGATAAAGGATCCTTGAGTCTGTTTAGGGCACTGTGTCGGTATCTCCATATCATTCTCTACAGAGCATAACTTGAGCCGTTTCTTTGCCATTCATGCATATAATATTATGCATATCATTGATAATAGGATTACTTCGTCATTCCAAGCCATTAAAAAACTGCTTTAATTTTTTAAAATTCAACAATATATCAATTAATACAATACTAACAACTAACAATATCATATATAAGATCTAAAACTGAATATAAAGGTCAAGAAAGGAAGATTTTTTTTAAAAAAGGTATAGGCTATGCAACTCACAAGCATAAATGAAGATTTTTTAAAAAATACAAGCTCACAAGCATAAATGTTTTATTTATGCTAGAATACAACAAATTTAAACTCCTTACATATTACTAAACCATAACCACACACCTCAAATACTCACAGTTTTGTATTTATTTTTGGTAGAAACTAACAATATCTCTCTTTTTTGTGGCTTTGGTAGAAACTCACATGGAATTAATTGAGAGCCGCAACATGGAATTAATTGAGAACCACCAAAAAGAGCATAGGACCAACATGGAATTAATTGAGAGCCACCAAAGAGCATCAGACCAACTTGGAATTCATTGAGAGCTCGATCTCTTCTAATGAGGCCGCCGTAGCACGTATTTATAATGTAGGACTCCAAACTAGAATCTAATTAGACTCTCAACTTTAATTCTAGTTGAATTAGACTCCAGCTAATAATCCAAATAGCCCAAATCAAATCTAAATTATATCTTATCATAATAACTAGATTAGAATTTATTTTTCATTTAGATAACTATAAATTTAAACCAAATTATAACATCAAGCTATTGGAAGCTCTTATAATATAAATGATCTTGAACAAAGAGTTGAAGGGTTTCGGTGATCGAGATTGACAAGGATAAAGGGTTACAGTTGAGATCAAAGAATGACGCACACCCCGAACCCGAACCCCTCCCCTTACAAGTTTAATAAAAAAATCTGCCCTGGTTTAACCACTTACCAAGCAAATTAACACATAGCAATAACAATCTCTCCCACCATACAAACTTATTAAAAACCAAAAAGAAAAAAACCTTTTAATAAAGCCATAGTTCCAAAGAGACTTTAAATCCTTTCCACCTGACAATTACATTCTAGGTGATACCAAGATTATTTACCATTTGCCTGAACAAAATTAACTACAAATAGAAGTTTTAACTACATAAGATCACCAATTCACGTAAACAAAAAGTCTCGAAACCACCACGAGCGCAGTAACTAACATTTTTAGCTAAAAGGCGAGATTAAGGGCAAACACAGTTTATGTATATGCTCACACGCAAAGCAGCCATACGACATCTCCACTCCAAGGATTGTATCTAATGCTCACATAATTGTTAGATTTCCAATCCCCATTTCTCTGCTTCACTTGAACACAAATTCACATGATGTGCAGCCATAAGGAGCAAAAATATAAATACTCTGCATCGAGGAAGAAGAGGAACTCACTGGTAAGGATCGGCGGCGAGGAGCTCACCGGCGAGGAGAACGACGGTGACAAGCTCGCCGGCGAAGAGATCGACGGCGAGAGGCTCACCGGCGAGGAGGTCGGCGCCGAGGGGCTCACCGGCAAGGAGATCGATCGGAGGAAGAGTAGCCGAAGGGATCGGAAGTGGCGATCGTTGTGCACGAAGTTGGGGATCGGAGTAGGGAGAAATGGAAATGGAAAACTCCCTCTCTCTCTCTCTCTCTCTCTCTTAATTTCAAAGGGGTGATTGAGAGTGGGTTTTGTGGGGAAGTAAATCTGAGGAGATTTTGAGGGAATTTTGTTTTTCTAAATAATAATTTTATATAAATTTTATATTTAAAAATTTAAAAATTTAAAATTTAAAATTTAAAATTTTAAAATTTTAAATTTAAATTTTGAATTTAAATTTTAAATTTAAATTTAAAATTTTAAGTTTTAAAAGTTAAATATTCAAATTTTAATTTTAGATTTTAAAATTTAAATTTAAAATTTAAAATTTAAATTTAAATGAGAGAGAGAGAGAGAGAGAGAGAGAGAGAGAGAGAGAGAGAGGAAGGTCCCGTGAGCGTGAGGGGAGAGGAAGTTTTTTTTTTTTTGGTCCCTCCTGTGTGGTGTTGGGGTAGCTGGGCTGAATTTTATTGGGCCGAATTTGATAGTGAATTTTTTTTTTATTTATTGCTTAATATAACTTAAAATTTTCATAAAAGAATCATTGAATTTATTGGCCAATTGTACATTATTTAAAATTAAAATAAATTTGACATTAATATATTTAAACTTAATTATATATATATATATATATATATATATATATATATATATATATATATATATAATATTTAGATTTTTTTTTTCATTCTAAAATTTTTATTTTTTAAATTAAAATAGTATTTTTTTATATAAAAAATTTGAAGAATATAGGATCGTATTTTAATTTTTGGAGGATTATGTGAGAAAAAAATTAATTTAATTTAAACTAAACTATATACTAACGGTTTAGAATTGTTACAATAATTAGTTAAAACTGCTGCTAAAGTATACTTTTATCAGCGTTTTTGTTAAGTGTTACTAAATTAATTGTCGCGATAAATCAACTTTTTTGTAGTGTCTGGAATAGCAATTGTTTCTTTGCCAACTATTTTTGAAGATCATCCATCTCCAAAAACTACAAGTCCTCCGGAGGTTTTCTCTAAAGATTGAAAATAGTTTTTATCACCAGTCATGTGACGGGAACATCCACTATCCAGATACCAAGACGAATTGTCATATGCATGTAGTGATGTGTGTATGACAAGACAAGGGAAGAGTTCACATTTGCGCACCCAAACCTTACGAGTTTTGGAATACGTCGGCAATGATTATGACGTTGATCTCTTTCGTGAACGCGTCTTGTACGTTTGATCACTTTTCTTTGGAATCCATGATGACGTCGTCTTGTGGGGTGTACTACCATTGTTCTTCACCTTTGGATGGTTCTTGTGAAATTTCTGGTGGACGAACTTGTTGGTAGTTGTTGCAAGTCTTGCTTGATTTGTCCGCTTGACTCCAAACTTGCAATTTCGTCTTATGTGCCCTACAAAATCACAACGAAAACATACCTTGGAAGGATTTGATCCTGATTGAATTGAGGTAGACTTGTTAACGTTGGATGCGATGATTTTCGTCGGAGGAGGAGAAACCGACTGTGGCACAAAAACCGTCTTACTCGAACTTGGACCCTCACCAGTTCGATCGTATCCAAGACCCAAACGATTCGATTGACCAAGACCAAGCAATTTGTCCAACTTGCTCCTTCCAGAAGAGAATCGCTTCAAATCCTCCTTAAGTTGGAATATGGTCTTCGTCATCTCCAATTTTTCTTGTTGAGCCTCAGAGTGGAGCTTCAAGAAGTAATTAGCTTTATCCACCAATTTGATATGTTCCTTCTCGAAATGCTCGATCTTCACTTGAAGGGAAATATTTATTTTGACCAAACTATCCCTTTCCTCTTCAAGAGCGTTCGAGAGAGAAGTTGCCTTTTTAGCTTGTTCTTCAAGATCCCACAACCTTCTTCTCAAACTCTTGTTATGCTTTGCCAATTTCTTAGAATCCTTCAATAATTTAAGGTAGGCAAAAGCAAAGTCTTCATCTTCGGAATCGCTCGGTTCATCTTCCGTTGCAGTTTTTTTATTCAAGGAGGAGATGAATAATGAACCAGAGGAGGTCGCTGAAAAACACACGAAAGGTGAAGTTGTGGATGCCATAAATGTTGTGGCGTTGTTATCCTCATCACTGGAAGATGACTCATCGGAAGTGGAAGTGTCATCCCATGTGACGGCTTGCATAGCCTTATTCTTTGACGGATTCTTGTTGGGACACTCCGTTGAGATATGGCCATAATCTCGGCATTTGAAGCATTGGATTTGTCCCTCGGTGTTCTTCTTGTCCTTTGAAGAACTCTCTTGCTTTCTTGATTTAAAGCTTGAATTTCCTTTGCCTTTCTTTGACTTAACGAAGGATGATGGTTTGCTTGAATTTCCTCTTCGAAAGCTTCGGCGAAATTTTCTTGTCAAGAACGCAATCTGTTTTTCGAAATCCTCCATTGAAAAATTATCATCAGCGTCTGAGGAGGATGAATCCGCGTCTTCTTCCTTTGTTGATTTCAATGCAAAACCTGAAGACTTAGATGAAGAGGAAGGCTTTCTAGAAGAATAGTTAGTAGAAAAAGTGATTTCATATGTTTGAAGTGCACCAACTAATTCTTCTACCTTGATTTCGTCCGAGTGTTTTACTGTTTCAATGGCTGCGACTTTAGGGCGAAATCTTTCAGGAAGAGTTCTCAAAATCTTTCTTACAACTTTAGATTCTGGAATTTTCTCTCCCAAGTTAGCACATGTATTTACGATATCTTGCAATCGTGTATAATAATCTGTGAACGATTCATTTTCTGCCATATGAATAGAGTCAAACTTGCTCGTAAGCATTTGCAGTTTTTGAATCTTCACTAAACTTGTACCCTCATGGGTAACTTGTAGAGTATCCGAGATTTCTTTCGCGGTTTCACATGCCGAGATGCGAGAAAACTCAGTTTGAGACAAGGCATTAAATAAAGCGTTAATTCCCTTGCCGTTGTAAGAAGATGCATCAATCTCTTCCTTGGTCCATTTCGACCTAGGTTTGATGGTGTGAACATCATCAATAATAATTTCAGTAGGATATGTCCATCCAAACTCAATTGATTGCCATACTCGTTCATCGATGGAAATCAAGAACGCTCTTATGCATACTTTCCAGTAGGCATAATTTGTTCCATCGAAGAACGGTGGTCTATTGATGTTTTCACCTTCAACCATTGTTTACAACCCTTTTCCCGCCCTGATACCACTTGGAGGTTATGTTAATATGGATCTGAATAGGGAAAAAACCACCTAGAGGGGGGGTAAATAGGTGTAAACAATAAACACACCAAATCGTTGCGTAAAGAAATAACCCAATGCGGAAAATAAATAAAGTACGCAAGATTTACGTAGAAAACTCTGTCACAGGAGTAAAAAACCACGGGACCGATAACACGGTGAAATCCACTAATATTAAACACGTACAAGGTGATTTACCGTAACCCTACGACTAAACCTTTTCCATACGCTCCTAGTTGATCTTCTCCGCTCGCTCCACAACGCGCCTCGAATCCACGATTTGCGTCCAACTTCAAATCCACGAAGTCCAACGTCGAATCCACGACGTCCAACCGAATCCATGGTCTTCACCAATGTAGTACGTATCATCGATCACACGAACGTACCTCGCTCCGAATCCACGAGAGCGGTAGCACCTTGAATCCACAAGGCCACGCGAATCCACGCGCCGATTTTGGGAAATCGTTGTTTTTGTTGGTGATGATAATCCGCCGAATACTTAGATCAAAGATAGATAAGAAAATACCATCTAAGTATTCTTCAATTTAATTCTATAAGAAATAGGAATTTGGAAACCCTAGAATCAAATTGAACGATATAGACGAAGAAACATAGATTAGATCATGTTTTCCTTTCTTCTCTATATATGTGGATTTTTTCATTTTTGGATTGGTTTTCGGTTTCATTCGGTTACCCTAGATGTGAAATTAGGGTTTATTTATAGGTTAGAAACCTTTGGAAAGAGATAAGAATCAAAAACTACCTTATCTAGAATTTTCCCGCTCGGCGGTCCGGACTGGATTAAATCTGATCCGGACTGTCGTCTTTTGACAGAGTTTTTCCAGAAAAACAAGTTCGGGGTCCGGACTGGAATTCTCTGATCCGGACTGTTCATGCGATTTCAGGAAACACATAGTTCGGGGTTCGGACTGAGTAGAGGCTGTTCCGGACTGAAATTTCGCATGAACTATACTATGTTCGGGGTCCGGACTGGAATGGTCTGATCCGGATCCTGAACATCCAACTTGTCCAGTTTTTGATTTTTATGAAATGAATAATCTTCCAAGTGTTTCTAAACTACAAGAATGTATTCGGATCACCAAAATTATTTAGTTAAACGTACCTGATCCTTTTGAATTCATTCTTCTTGAGATTGATGTATATGATCCACAATTCTTCATCTTCAATCTTCAAGACTTAAAACACTTCACGAAATACGGCAACACAAAATCTTTAACATCAACGACCCCGGGACCACCGCCAACCCCAAACGGTTCCCAACAACACTAGCACTGGTCTAAACCCTGCTACTAGACTCCACTTAGCCCTCAGGCATGAGTGCAACAATAAAAGTACTTGCCTGAATAAACCCAATCCAACCACCAGTAAACACCGGTACTGCCTACTCTGCCTGCCACATCGGGTATGCTAGCCTACGCATAACACCGATGTAAAGAAGGAGTCTCAAGGACTCAAAACCTGCCTGTAGCACACTCCGAAGTGGCACTCGAGGGGAGCGACCCACACGAGTAACAAGTATCATAATATAGCAGGACTGGATCACGACTCTGATCGAAGTGGAAAAATCCATCCACTAAAGAAAATTTCGATCCGTCCACTAGAGAAATCTGATACCCAATCTGATGCACAAGTACATATCCGGTCAACCGCCCAATATCCGCGGTCGCCGCAATACCCCATAATCCACAATCCACAATCCGGTACAACAACCGACACCCGGCCAACCGTCCAATATCCGCGGTCTCCACAATCCGGTACAACAACCGACACCCGGCCAACCGCCCAATATCCGCGGTCGCCGTAATACCCCACGATCCACAATCCGATACAACAACCGACTCCCGGCCAACCGCCCAATATCCGCGGTCGCCGTAATACCCCACGATCCACAATCCAGTACAACAACCGACACCCAGCCAATCGCCCAATATCCGCGTTCGCCGTAATACCCCACGATCCACAATCCGGTACAACCTGTCCCTAACACCAAGATTCCGGCTACACTATCCCAAACCCCCGCTCGAACCCGAGCAACATGAACCACAAGACTGACTAAAAAGGAGAAGAGAAGCAAAGATGGTTTCTCCTAAGTCAAGTTCCAACATGATAGTGTAGCAGTAAAAGGTGGCCTATCTAGATGTCCATACAAGCATGCATTTGTCCTCAAGAAAGATAAAAGGGAGTAAATCACATAATAGCTCCACAAAGGTGTAACCAACATGCCTAAATCACTCATCAACGACCCCTGTCCATAATCCATGATCAAAGTGATATCCGCACATAGATACATAATCAAATCTCAAAAGGCTATGTGCTAACATGGCATGCTAATAATCACATAGGGTAACATTCCCTTAGGTAAGCTTCCACTAATCATCAACATGGATATCCAAATCATGCAAGTCCTCATAATATATAACATGAATATTGATCTTGCAATTCTTTATACAATTATCATTACTAAGCTTACCTTTCAACCACATACATTGTACCCTAAACATGCATGCATTCTATCCGATAGAATTAGAGAACCGTCCACCGGTTTTGGAGACGAAGCAACCCACTTGAATCGCTTTCCACAGGAAAAGACGAAGTCGGTGAAGTGCGTAGCCACCCGCTAACAAAATCCGCCGAAACCGCACCCTCGGTATACGGTCGCACAAGCCTCTGCTCCAACCAACAACACAGCCAACAATCAAACACACCACAAACAGTACTTACTGTTTTGCCAAAATAGCACAGAGAAGGGGCTTTTTCACCTGCGTGCAGTCCTCCGAAAAATCGAGAAAAATCACGGTTGCGATCTGTAACATCACAACTTTTCGTGTAACGTTTTACCCTCCTGCTAATAAAGTATGAGTTAGAGGAAACCGAATTAATAGGTTTTCCTAAGTTGATAATCATGAGGTGCGAGTATGTAGAGTCCTGGCGTTCCAATGCCTTTGCATACCTTCTTTTTATGACGGGATTGTTAGGGAGACTCTTCACTGTGTTTTCTGCAATGGACTGGCCTGGACCGCGAGTATTTTTCTACGATTGAGCTCGGAAAACGGAGGACGGCAAAGCGAACGGTTTCGGATTCTGATTTACGGATCTCCCGGAATGGGGGTCAAAGCGTTTGCCTTTGTGTGGTGCATCGGAATCCGTGCTAAGTGGCCGGCATGCTTTTCGAGGCGATCGGACGGGATCCTGCTGTGATCGAACTTTTCATCTTGTTATGTCAGTGGGATATTTTATCTTTTGGGTGGTACCTCGACCTTTCGGTTTTTTCGTTTTGGGTCCTAATTTTACATTTTCGGCAGTTAGGGAGGGGGGTCGAAATTCGAGAATTTTTGGGCTGATCGTCGGGGTTTGCGGGAATTTTTAGGTGGTAGAGCTCGCAAAATGGCGAACGGCGGCGCGATCGGATTTGAATTCCGACCCCAGAATCTCCCAGAATTTAATTTTGAAGTTTGGACCCCTTTTAGGCGCTCCGGGATTCGTGCGAGCGATTGACACGCTTTTCGAGATAATCTTAGCCGCTGGTTTTTGTTCCGGTTATTTTAGGGTTTCTTTAAAACTGGGGGCCGTAGGGTTTTTCCTCTTGGGTTTTCCTCTTGACGGCTAGGGTTTAAGGCGGCGCTTTTAAGAGAAAAAGGGGAACCCCAATCCATATTTTCTCTCGTTTCAACCGTGGGCGTGAGGAACCGAGGCGATGAGACGGGGAGAAGGAAGGAAGAACGCACTGCGGAACTCGGCGAGCGAGAGCGGGACGATCCTCTTCTTCCTCCGGCGAAAACAAGGTGAGCGGTTCGAGTCTTCCCGGTTTTTCGGTATGAGGTTTTTCGTTGGTCGTTGTCATGGGCAATACGAGGTGTTGAACGGGAGGCCGCCGCCGCCGTCGTTAAACGGGAGGCCGCCGCCGCCGTTGTCGTGTCCACGGGGTCGCCGCCGCAGTCGCCCCCGGTACAGCCGAGGCCGCTGCGCGGTCCACGGGGCGCGGCGTGCACCCGGCGTATGACTCCCGGGCCCAGGGGCGCAGACCCGGCGCACGAATGCGTGCGCCAGGCCGCGCGGTCCACAGGGCCCGGCGTGCACCCGGCGCACAGCTTCCGGACCCAGGGGCGCGGACCCGGCGCACGAATGCGTGCGCCAGGTCGCGCGGTCCACCGGTCGGGCGTGCACCCGGTGTACGCCTTCACAGCCCCCACTGCGTGGACCCGGCGCGCGCCTCAGCCCGTGCGCGGCCCGGCCCAAGCCGCAACGGCGCACCGCAGTGGCGTGCGCCCGGTCTGCGGCCGCAGGCACTGTAGTCGTGAGCCCGGTCCGCGACGCAGGCTGTGCTCCAGCGGCTCACCGTGCGGTGCACCCGGTCTGTGCCGCCGCCGCTTCCTATCGTGGACCCGGTCCACGCTTGGACCCGTGCACCAGACTGCAGCCGGAGAGTCCGGAAGCTCCGTTTTTGTCCCGTTTCGTCCCGTTTTTGAGTGTTTTTGACCGCGACGATGTTTTTAACATTATTCCTTACTGTAGCTTTTTCGGGCACAGGGTGGGAGTGTTTTAACTGGAATTTTCCGCACACCTTCTTTTTCGCGTTCCAGGTGGGTACCCCTTAGAACCTCTTTGTGCATGTTTCCGTTATTGTTATTTATATCTTGTAAGTAGTGACGTGGACCTCCGGTTTAATGAACGTCGCGGTGGGAGACTGGATGGGCAGTCGCCTCTCCGAACAACAGTAGGGTTGTTTGGAGCATACTGGCGATGAGGACGGTGATCGGTGTGACCAGTCGGACATCGAAAGGTGGGTTCCTCTCCCGACAGTTCTTGAGTCGGGGAACGAGGGCAATTGGTAAGAGCAAAGGTTTGACACGTTGAAATGTTGCTAACCCCCGTTTATGCTTATGTTTTTATTATCACTACGTTTATGGCGACTAAGGGTCGCTGTGCTCGACGATACATCATGTTTTGGGAGGTGGCCGAGGCAGGTGCTCGGTCTGGTTTACCGAGGTTGGTGCTCGGTCTGGTTTACCGAGGTTGGTGCTCGGTCTGGTTGGCTGAGGTTGGTGCTCGGTCGAGGCTCGAGATTGCTACACGCACACCGGCGGTTTGGCCACCGCGAGGGTGTGCTTTTCCGGAAAAGTGGTACGTTGACCCGTGTACCCCACGTGATGGTGACGTTAGGAATGGGGGCCCCCGTGGGTGGGGGGTGTGAGCGGTGATGCCGAGGTGGGTGCTCGGCGGCCGAGGCAGGTGCTCGGTGGCCGTGGCAGGTGCTCGGCAGGGGTTCCCGAGGCAGGTGCTCGGTGTGGTTGCCGGGGGAGGTGCCCGGGTTGGTATGCACAGGGTTCTTCATTGTTTGGTTTGCACAGGGTTCTTCATTGTTGATTGCTCCGGTTTTTACCATGATTTGCCTTACTTTAGCATTATTGCTTGTATTATTGTTTCTGGTCACTGACTTCCCACTCTGTGACAGGTTCGTCTAGTCCGTCCAGGGGCTAGTGGTAGGGTGTTGGTGAGGCCGCGTGAGCGATCTTCTAGCCCTTAGAGACTACAGATACGGTTTACTTTACCTTCTCGGTTCATTCCATTGCGCATTGTAGCTAGTTGTGGATCGCGATACCTCCATGGGATCGATGTGGATGTTGGACTATTTTTATAACTCTTTTGGTTAAAGGCATGCTTATGTGAACTTTGTAATCAGGACGCCGTGCATATACAAAGGAGACTCTGCCCGTTTGCAGAGTGAATTTGTATATGCGGCGGGTCTGGGCACGCGCCGGGGGAGATTGGTTTCAAAAAAAAAATATATGTGAAATTTTGGGAGTATCGGTGGCTACCGCTCCGCGCGTAAAAACCCCCCGGGGCGTGACAGATTAAGATGGTATCATAGAAAAACAACTTTAACCACCGTAGACGCTGTCCAACATCCATTGGGTTCATCATCACTAGCTACTAACCAATGAAATGATCAGGGTATAGATGCGTAGAGATGCGAGAGTGTGGGATTGTCAAGTTTTGTTTCTTTTTCGGTTTAACTCGGGTGTTGTGCTAGTGTAGTCGGGTTGATTTGGAGGCTGGGGTTGGGGCCGGCTGCCACCGGGGCCTTGATGGTTGCTATGAATCAGTGGATTAGGCAACCTGCACAGGACACGGTGGGTCTGCTGACGGTGTTCGTGCACTTGCTGCGGCTGTTAGTACAGCAGATCGTTGCGCCGGTTTTCATTTTCCCGAACCCCTTTCCTCCGCCGACGTTCTGGTCATCGTTAGTAACGGTGGCGGGGGGGGGGGGGGGGGGGGGGGGGGGGGGTAGTGTAACCCACCGGTGTTTGTTAGTGTGTCGGCCGTTTTATCGGTCGTGAGTAACTGGATAGCCTTTTGTCTAAACTTGTACCTTCTGGATCTTCGGGTGTTAGGCTACAGAGGCTAGTCGACCGATTCGTTTTGCATCTTGGACAAGGTAGGGGTGGGAACGAGGACTCTTCCCCTACGGTTGTTACCCATAGTTCGGCTTTTTACTGTAGACACTGTGATGGTGGTAGAGATCGACGTGATGGGGGGTCTTGGGGTTCCCCTTTGGATTGAGAAAGGAGACCCCCAGGGCTAGTAAATCTTGTTCGTTTGGGCTCGATTTTGGTTGGAGAGGCTGTGTCTCGCTTTACACAAGTGCGCGTAAGTGCCGACTTTTCATTAGGGGGTTTAGCTTTGGACGCTGGGTGATGCCCGGTAGCTCTGGGTCGATTTCCTGCGTTCTGCACAAGAGGGTCGGTTAGGTTGTCCTACGGGCGGGTGAGCGCGTGCTCCCTCGAGTGCGCTTGGAAAACCTAGGCAACCCTTTTGGACAGGTCTTTCTTGTTTTTTTTTTCGTTGCATGTTTTCTTTCCGACCCGTTAGGTCTCGGATGGGTAGTCGATTGTACCCGGGGGCCTCCGTTTTAGGGGGCTTTGAGCTTAGAAGTTCCCTAGTGGGGGTGTCGCTGTTTGGTTTGGAGTTTTACCGCTCGATTCGATGCCCGGTGCTTGGAGGGGCAACGGATTGGGACCGAGCGTTACTGGTTAATCAGAGTGTCGCACCTCGTCGGTGCCGGGACGGAGGTAGGACCTGACCTTGTGAGCTTTGTCGCCAGCTTCCCGTGACCAAGGCATAATTATGAGGCTTAGTTGTGAGCATTTTGGGTCGTTGATCTTGTGAGGCAGGTGTGGGTCATGGGGATCTGTCGACTGCTTGGAGCTTTGGCACTGGTCACTTTCGGCTAGGATGCCTTGTACGCAGCCCTTTCCGTAGGGTAGACCTTGTGGTAGGCCTTAGAGCCAAAGCCTAACTTTAGTTTTGACCGTCGCCCCGACCGGACGGACCGTCGATGTGGGTAATCCGGGACGGGGGATATGCTCCGAGCTTGTGACTCGTGTTGGTGACGAGTGGAGGTGGCCCGTGTTGGTGACGGGTGGGAGCGGCCCGTGTTGGAGACGGGTGAGCTCGTTGCTCTCAGGGGAGTCTTTCTGGTGGTTAGTAACCCAGCCCGCTTAGCTGGCACCTCATGGAGCCTTGTAAGGGGGTTAGTGTAATCTCTCCCTTGTTGTCGGGTTAGTTATGTTGGACTTTTAGGGGCTCTTCGGTGTGGGTTGGGAGGTATGACTGGGGTACCTCGACGCATCACGAGACCTTTGTTGCTGATTGCTCAGCGCCGGCAGAGGTGGCCTGCGGACCGGTGGCATCGTGACGGGGAACTCCAAGTCGGGAAACAGGAATGCGACTTGGTGCCGGGCATGGTTTGGTTTACGAGGCATCAGGCAGAGGTGTAGTTACCTAGTTTCTTTGGGCCTAGCGACTCGACCCTCTGCATCGCTTAGAGACACCCCGGTTGTAAGGATTACTTCCAACGTCTTCCCGACTGAGCTGCCGGGGATACCCCCGAGCGAGGGGTCGTCCTCCCCTTCGAGCTTCTACCAAGCACGCAACCTATCACATAGGCGCCTTACCGAATGGCTTTTGCGGAATTGAGGGACCTCAAGGCACAACTAGGAGACATTCTAGACAAAGGTTCATCAGGCCGAGGGTGTCGCCTCGGGGGCGCACCCGTTCTCTTCATGCGAAAGGAGGACGGAAACTTACGTCTGCGCATCGGCTACATGGAAATGAAGAAGGTTACAGTGAAGGACAAGCCCAGGATTGATGACCTCTTCAATAAACTGAGAAGAGCACTTGCGGGTTACTCTCTGGAATCTCAGGGACCAGAAGCTGTTTGCTAAGTTAAGAAATGTGAGTTCTGACTTCTCTAAGTGGGCTTTTTGGGGCACATGGTGTCAGCAACGGGGATTGCAGGGAATGTGAGCGGAACTGCCTGACACACGATTCGAAACTGGCAGCAGTCGTCTTCGTTTTAAAGCTTTGGAGACACCACCTTATGGAGTTCATCGTGATGTGTTTTCGGATCGCCAGAGCCTCAAGTTTGGTTCACATAGGAAGAGTTGCCTTGCGACAGAGGCGTTGGTTGCAGTTGCTGAAGGACTCGACTTATCCATTCAGCATCACCCCGAAAAAGCAAGTGTAGTAGCGGATGTCTTGAGCGGGAAGGGTCAAATCGAGGAGGAATCGATAAGCGCGATTACTCAGCAGGGCCGGTACGGTCGCGCGACTCTTGTCCTTGACGGTCAAGACAACCCCACTAGAGAAATCCTGGAAGGTCAGAAGACATGCGCACAGATACAGCTTGTTTGAAACAAGATTCCCCCGGACCACGCGAGCGGCTTTTCGGCAAGTGCGAACGGCACAATACAATTACGAGGGCGGAATCGCGTGCCCGAGCTGCCAGAGTTGAAGGAAGAGATACTGTCATAGGCGCACTGCGCCCCCTATGTGGCGCATCCGGGTGACACGAAGATGTTCAAGGACACGATGCGGTTTGAGTTACAGTGGATCGACCGATGAAGTCTGCTCTTTCCCACCCATCCATATGACGTGGACTAGAGACACTCGGCTCGTGTCGAACCTTAGGCAAAGTTTACTTTGAGCTCTAGAGACTAAACCACACTTCAGCACGGCGTTTCACTCCCAGACCGCCGGACAGCCCGAGCAAGTGAATCGGATTCTCGAAGATGTGCTCTGAACCTGCGTACTTGATTTTGGTGATGGGTGGTCACCGCTTTCGAGCTTAGAGAGGACCTGAGCTTCGACGGAACACCGGTGCAGATCATAGCACGAGAGGACAAAAAGGATTGCGCAACCGGACGATCCCCTATGGGAAGGTGCTGTGGAGCAACCAGGAAGAACGTGAAGCGACTTGGGAACTGGAGTCAAAGATGAGGGAGTGCTACCCAGATTTATTCGTTGTGGACCAGGGTTAAGTTTCGAGGACGAAACTTCTTTTAAGTGGTGAGTGATGTAGAGTCCTGGCGTTCCAATGCCTTTGCATACCTTCTTTTTATGACGGGATTATTAGGGAGACTCTTCACTGTGTTTTCTGCAATGGACTGGCCTGGACCGCGAGTATTTTTCTACGATTGAACTCGGAAAACGGAGGACGGCAAAGCGAACGGTTTCGGATTCCGATTTACAGATCTCCCGGAATAGGGGTCAAAGCGTTTGCCTTTGTGTGGTGCATCGGAATCCGTGCTAAGTGGCCGGCATGCTTTTCGAGGCGATCGGACGGGATCCTGCTATGATCGGACTTTTCATCTTGTTATGTCAGTGGGTTATTTTATCTTTTGGGTGGTACCTCGACCTTTCGGTTTTTTCGTTTTGGGTCCTAATTTTACATTTTCGGCGATTAGGGAGGGGGGTCGAAATTCGAGAACTTTTGGGCTGATCGTCGGGGTTTGCGGGTATTTTTAGGTGGTAGAGCTCGCAAAACGGCGAACGGCGGCGCGATCGGATTTGAATTCCGACCCCGGAATCTCCTAGAATTTAATTTTGAAGTTTGGACCCCTTTTAGGCGCTCCGGGATTCGTGCGAGCGATTGACACGCCTTTCGAGATAATCTTAGACGCCAGTTTTTGTTTCGGTTATTTTAGGGTTTCTTTAAAATCGGGGGCCGTAGGGTTTTTCCTCCTGGGTTTTCCTCTTGACGGCTAGGGTTTAAGGCGACGCTTTTAAGAGAAAAAGGGGAACCCCAATCCATATTTTCTCTCGTTTCAACCGTGGGCGTGAGGAACCGAGGCGACGAGATGTGGAGAAGGAAGGAAGACCGCACTGCGGAACCCGGCGAGCGAGAGCGGGACGATCCTCTTCTTCCTCCGGCGAAAACAAGGTGAGCGGTTCGGGTCTTCCCGATTTTTCGGTATGAGGTTTTTCGTTGGTCGTTGTCATGGGCAATACGAGGTGTTGAACGGGAGGCCGCCGCCGCCGTCGTTAAACGGGAGGCCGCCGCCGCCGTTGTCGTGTCCACGGGGTCGCCGCCGCAGTCGCCGGGGTCGCGGGGTCGCAACCGGAGCCGCGGGGGGGCGAAAGGGTGCTACTGTTCATCCCGGTACGGCCGAGGCCGCTGCGCGGTCCACGGGGCGCGGCGTGCACCCGGCGTACGACTCCCGGGCCGAGGGGGCGTGGACTCGGCGCACGAATGCGTGCGCCAGGCCGCGCGGTCCACAGGGCCCGGCGTGCACCCGGCGCACAGCTTCCGGACCCAGGGGCGCGGACCCGGCGCACGAATGCGTGCGCCAGGTCGCGCGGTCCACCGGTCGGGCGTGCACCCGGTGTACGCCTTCACAGCCCTACTGCGTGGACCCGGCGCGCGCCTCAGCCCGTGCGCGGCCCGGCCCAAGTCGCAACGGCGCACCGCAGTGGCGTGCGCCCGGTCTGCGGCCGCAGGCACTATAGCCGTGAGCCCGGTCCGCGACGCAGGCTGTGCTCCAGTGGCTCACCGTGCGGTGCACCCGGTCTATGCCGCCGTCGCTTCCTGTCGTGAACCCGGTCCACGCCTGGACCCGTGCACCAGACTGCAGCCGGAGAGTCCGGAAGCTCCGTTTTTGTCCCGTTTCATCCCGTTTTTGAGTGTTTTTGACCGCGACGATGTTTTTAACATTATTCCTTACTGTAGCTTTTTCGGCACAGGGTGGGAGTGTTTTAACTAGAATTTTCCGCACACCTTCTTTTTCGCGTTCCAGGTGGGTACCCCTTAGAACCTCTTTGTGCATGTCTCCGTTATTGTTATTTATATCTTGTAAGGGGTGGCGTGGACCTCCGGTTTAATGAACGTCGCGGTGGGAGACTGGATGGGCAGTCGCCTCTCCGAACAACAGTAGCGTTGTTTGGAGCATGCTGGCGATGAGGACGGTGATCGGTGTGACCAGTCGGACATCGAAAGGTGGGTTCCTCTCCCGACAGTTCTTGAGTCGGGGAACGAGGGCAATTGGTAAGAGCAAAGGTTTGACACGTTGAAATGTTGCTAACCCCCGTTTATGCTTATGTTTTTATTATCACTACGTTTATGGCGACTAAGGGTCGCTGTGCTCGACGATACATCATGTTTTGGGAGGTGGCCGAGGCAGGTGCTCGGTCTGGTTTACCGAGGTTGGTGCTCGGTCTGGTTTACCGAGGTTGGTGCTCGGTCTGGTTGGCTGAGGTTGGTGCTCGGTCGAGGCTCGAGATTGCTACACGCACACCGGCGGTTTGGCCACCGCGAGGGTGTGCTTTTTCGAAAAAGTTGTACGTTGACCCGTGTACCCCACGTGATGGTGACGTTAGGAATGGGGGCCCCCGTGGGTGGGGGGTGTGAGCGGTGATGCCGAGGTGGGTGCTCGGCGGCCGAGGCAGGTGCTCGGCAGGGGTTCCCGAGGCAGGTGCTCGGTGTGGTTGCCGGGGGAGGTGCCCGGGTTGGTATGCACAGGGTTCTTCATTGTTTGGTTTGCACAGGGTTCTTCATTGTTGATTGCTCCGGTTTTTACCATGATTTGCCTTACTTTAGCATTATTGCTTGTATTATTGTTTCTGGTCACTGACTTCCCACTCTGTGACAGGTTCGTCTAGTCCGTCCAGGGGCGAGTGGTAGGGTGTTGGTGAGGCCGCGTGAGCGATCTTCTAGCCCTTAGAGGCTACAGATACGGTTTACTTTACCTTCTCGGTTCATTCCATTACGCATTGTAGCTAGTTGTGGATCGCGATACCCCCGTGGGATCGATGTGGATGTTGGACTATTTTTATAACTCTTTTGGTTAAAGGCATGCTTATGTGAACTTTGTAATGAGGACGCCGTGCATATACAAAGGAGACTCTGCCCGTTTGCAGAGTGAATTTGTATATGCGGCGGGTCTGGGCACGCGCCGGGGGAGATTGGTTTCAAAAAAAAAATATATGTAAAATTTTGGGAGTATCGGTGGCTACCGCTCCGCGTGTAAAAACCCCCCGGGGCGTGACAGAGTATTTTTCGGTGAAAGAGCTCGAAAAACCATGAAGGGCGGTGCGACCGGATCCGAATTATTACTTACGGATCCCCCAGAAAGGGGTTTTTAGGATCGCGGTAACCGTTAAGTGCATCGGATTCCGTGCAAGAGATCGTGCATGCTTTTTGAGGAGATAAGGAATTATTTCTTGGGATTAAGTAATTATTAATTGATTATTAAATACCCGGATGTGGATTTCTACGGTGCGTATCAAGAGAGAGAAATCATTCTTCCCGAAAAGAAACCCTGCCGGAGAGAAAGAAAGAAAGAGGAAGGAAAAACCCTAACCGGAGGAGAAAAGAAGGAAAAAGCGGAGGGACCCGATCGCCCCGATCAACGTGCCGGAGACCGGAGAACGAGACGCCATCATCTACGGGGAGCAGGTCCGGATCCTCAGCTCCGCGAAGGACAAGATCGGATCATCGTCCCTGATAGATCGAGGTTAGTGCTGTTTCCTTACGGTTTCGTGGTTTAGGGTTTGATGTTTTGGGTCTTTCGCCATTTTTGTTGCTCTTACCGCCGCCACCGCGAAGACCCTAGGGCATCGCCGCCGCCACCGCCGCGGAGACCCTAGGGCACCGCCGCCGCCGCGAAGACCCTAGGGCATCGCCGCCGCCGCCGCCGCGCGGGGCTGGTGCCCGCACGGCCAACACTCCGCTGTGCCGCGCGGGGCTGGCGCCCGCGCGGCCAACGCCGGTGCCGCGCGGGGCTGGTGCCCGCGCGGCCGCGCCGCTGCGCCGCGCGGGGTTGGTGCCTGCGCGGCCAATGCGGTGCCGCGCGGGGTTGGCGCCCGCGCGGCCAACACTGGTGCCGCGCGGGGCTAGTGCCCGCGCGGCCGAGTCGCTGCGCCGAGCGGGGCTGGCGCCCACGCGGCCAATGCAGGTGCCGCGCGGGGCCAGTGCCCGCTCGGCCGCGCTACTGTGCCACGCGGGGCTGGTGCCACGCGGCCAACACACGCGCCGCGCGGGGCTGGAGCCCGCGCGGGCGCACCGCTTGCGCCGCGCGGGGCTGGTGTGTCACGCCCCGGGGTCGAAACTGCGACCCGTGCTCGCTAACAGATCCGCCATCTGTACGGAAACTGCCGTACAGACGAAGCGTCTAGCTTGCAAAAGACAAAACTACAGCTATACAGATATCAGAGCGGATAAAAAGCTGTACTATAAAATTTCACAACTAAAAAGTTGCAACAACACATAGCCTATCTCCCAAAATCAGAAGATACAAATAGAAGCCCGCCTATACAACATCTACGAATCCAAATGGGAGATAGCTAAACAGGAAACATAACCAACTCCCACAATCCGGGATGGTACATCTACCTCTCTCTAAAGTAACAATGCTGGTAGGGAACTATCACGCGACTCCCTGTCCTCGGTCCGTCCAGTCAAGCCCAGCAGGAACAGAAGAAAGCCTCAGCAACCTGTCACCGACAGAGGGTGTGAGAACTACATCCTACAGTAGTTCTCAGTGGGTACCGTCTCCAAGAACCACGGTCTGCCCACTAAGTCTACCAGAGGCATAAGATAGAGAAAAGACTGATGATAATATAAATAAGCTGGAAAAGAATCTACAGCTATCATGCCTCTATCTACTATGCTCAAAAGGAAGAGACTATGGATGATGGTATGCAGTCACTCACTGCTGACAATATGTCACAAGTACTAAGCCCAAGACGCTCTACTATGACACATGCTACGCCATCACTCTCTCAGTGTAACCCAAATCTCAGCGACTGCCCCACAGGGTCCAGTCGAGTCAAGCCTGCGCCCCCTGGTGTATCAACCAGGGTGTCCAATCGGACAAACTCAATATCTCACACAGTGACCCCATGGTAGCTCGGCCAGGGGTATCAAGCGACCTCTAGTATATGAACTAGGCGCATCATCGCAGCCTCGTCAGGCTCGGTATCATCATCGCAGCCTCATCAGGCTCGGAATCATCAACGCACCCGGGGCGTGGTTCGAGGGGTGCGACCCCACCGAACTCAAGTATCTCCTCAGTATCACTGTCGCACAAGTGGCTCCTGCAGGCTGTAGTCCTCGATCAAACAGATCGGTATCACGATGCTCAAAGCACAACTCAGTCGGAGAACCCTCCACGACTCAATCTCACAACACTGACCCACTCAACGAAGGTACTACTCGGCTGGGACCACCGTCTCTCCCAACGGCTCCCTCAACAACACCCCACTGAACTCAACACACAACACACGGCCGGAGCTACTCCACGGCCAGATCTGCGAAGGGTCCGAAACCCCGGGGAACTAACATCTACGTCCCCAAGAAAGAAAACAGCCCTTAGAACCCAGATCACTCGAATCCGCTCGGGTGGATAAGTTTATAAGAAACCATGTCATTTATTTCAGAAAACCATTCGATCTGAGAGAAATCCATCTTATTAGTGATTTTTAGTCTTTTTAGGAAAACCCTTTGAAATCGAGTTTTATGCCCAAACCTCGAAGAGCTAATGCCCTCGTCCTATCACACAAGAACAGACTCAGGCAACCTTGCGAGGCTTGGAAGAAACATTGGCTGACTAAAATCATGTATTCATCCAAAAAGGTTCTGGGTTCAAGGTCCTGCTAACACACGTGCACCACGATCACAACAGAGTGGTGACGAGAAGAACAACGGAAAGGAAAACCCCCGGGACCACCGTTTAACTAAAACGGTTCCCCAAAACACTAACACTGGCCTAACCCATCCACCAGACCCCACTCGGCCCCCCGGGCCCGAGTGCAACACCCGTCCCACAACACTCTGACCACTCAGCCCACTACCCGGGCGAGGAACACTATGTCCAGAAGAGTATGCAACGTGTGGGATGTCTAAAGCATAAAAGAACCTAGCCCAGATTAAGGTTCTCTAACGGTCTGGTCAAACACATGCACATATGACGGGGGTGCTAGTTAAGTTCCAAGAAAACACTTAAACTAGCATGCAATCCTATCACAATAGAATTAGAAGGAAGTCCGTAGACTTGGAGAGAAAAACCAACCCACACCAGAAAGCCACCAATTGCTCGTCGACACTTGCAATTGGCTCAGCGGGCTTACCTGGCCTCCAAGTGGTCCGCATGCAACACGAAGCCCGATGCCAGAATCCGCATGCGAATCAGAGCACGCAGCGACCAACCACACGACCGCGCGCTCCGCGGAAGCTAAAAACCGCACCGCAAGCTGACAAAAGCGAAGAAATCGCAAAATCAATCAAAACGGTCAAAACCGGGCATCCGACGGCGAAAAACAGCCTCCGTCGGCGAAAACAGCCTCCGTCGGCGAAAACCAGTGCCCGACGGCGAAAAATAGCACGCGGCGGCGAAAAACAGCTACGTCGGCGAAAACCAGCGCCCGACGGCCAAAAACAGCACTTGGCGGCGAAAAACAGCTCCGTCGGCGAAAACCAGCGCCCGACGGCGAAAAACAGCACGCGGTGGCGAAAAACAGCTCCGTCGGCGAAAACCAGCGCCCGACGGCGAAAAACAGCACGCGGCGGCGAAAAACAGCTCCGTCGGCGAAAACCAGCGCCCGACGGCGAAAAACAGCACGCGGCGGCGAAAAATAGCACCGTCGGCGAAAACCAGCGCCCGACGGCGAAAAACAGCTCAAAAATCAGCTTGCGAAAATCCTGCGAAAACCGCTCGCGAAAAACTGCCAGAAAACCGCTCGCGAGACTGCTCGCGAAAACAGCGAGAAACGGCTTGCGAAAAACAGCGAAAACCTGCGCGAAAGCCAGCGCGAAAGCTGCTCGCAGCCTGCTCGCGAAAACTGCCCAAAATCTGCTTGACGGCGAAAAAGCAGCAGCCGACGGCGAACACCGCGGCCGACGGCGAAAACAGCAGCCGACGGCGACCCACGGGCTCCGACGGCGAAAACACGGCGCCGGCACGCAAACCGAGGAGTCGCCCGCCGTCCGGGAGCACGCCGAGCGGCGAAAACACCAGCCGGGCGATGAGGGAGGCCCGCCGCACGGCGCCAAACCAAGCAGCGCCGCGCAGCGACCCGCTGCGCGGTGCCGGAGCGCTGCGCGCGGCGCCCAGCGGCGCTGCGCGCGGCGCCCTGCGGCGCTGCGCGCGGGCCCGCGCGCAGCCCACCGCGCTGCGCGCGGTCGCGCGCGCCCGCGCGCCCGCACAGGCCCGCGCGCGGCCCTGCCGCGCGCCCCTGCGCGCGGCCCTGCCGCGCGCCCCTGCGCACGGCCCGGAAGTGCCGCGCGCACCCGCGCGCGGCCCTGCCGCGCGCCCCTACGCGCGGCCCTGCCGCGCGCGCCTGCGCGCGGCCAGGAAGTGCCGCGCGCTCCCGCGCGCGGCCCTGCCGCGCGCCCCCGCGCGCGGCCAGGCAGTGCCGCGCGCACCCCCGCGCGGCCCTGCCGCGCGCGCCTGCGCGCGGCCAGGCAGCGCCGCGTGCCGCGCTTTGCTGCACGCGGCGCCACGCCCAGCGGCATGTCGCCGCAGGGTGCTGCCAACAGCAGCACCCTGGCGCCGCGCGTGCGCCGTTGCGCGCGCGCGCGGCCGCCGGCGACGGCAAATCCAATAAATTAATAAAAATTCCCAAAACATCCAAAAAACCCCAAAATCCAATTTTTGCATTTTAAAAACCAATTAAACATCCTCAAAGCTCAAAAACCCGAGAAAACCTCAAAAAATCTGAAATTGCTTACCTCGACGACGCCCGCCGCACGCCCACGAGCCCCACGCGGCCTCCAACGACGAGTCCAAAAATCCAAGATTACCTCAAAAACCCACTTCTTCCTTTTCTTTTTCCTTTTCCTCTCTTTTCTTTTCCCTTTCTTTCTTTCTTCCTTTTTCTTTCTTTCTCTCTGCTGTAGAGGGAGGCTGGGGCCTTTTATAAAGCAAAAGGCTTTATTAATTAATTAGTTAATTAATTAATTCCAAAAACTCCAACTCCAACTCACTTTTTGCCTTCGGGCTCTCCGCCGCTGCCCGGAACCTCCCGAACTCCGCTGTAAATCAAAAGTACACGCGCTCACAGCTTTTTCTCTTCAAAAAGCTCATCCGTTGAGTCGGGGTGCTCAAATCAAATACCGGCTCCAAAATTGCCAGTTCCGACTCACTTTTTGCCTCCGGGTCCTCCGCGTCAGTCCGGAACCTCCCGAACCTCGCTGTAAATCAAAAGTACACGTGTCCACAGCTTTTTCTCTTCAAAAAGCTCATCCGTTGAGTCGGGGTGCTCAAATCAAATACCGGCTCCAAAATTGCCAGTTCCGACTCACTTTTTGCCTCCGGGTCCTCCGCATCAGTCCGGAACCTCCCGAACCTCGCTGTAAATCAAAAGTACACGTGTCCACAGCTTTTTCTCTTCAAAAAGCTCATCCGTTGAGTCGGGGTGCTCAAATCAAATACCGGCTCCAAAATTGCCAGTTCCGACTCACTTTTTGCCTCCGGGTCCTCCGCGTCAGTCCGGAACCTCCCGAACCTCGCTGTAAATCAAAAGTTCATCTGTTCCAAGTGTTCCTGAATTTCCAGCATTCCACGGTGAAGTCGGAAATTTCCAATCTCATTCTCAATCGGCCTACAAAGCCCGGAAAAACCCCGAATCGAGCTGGAGCTTCCGCGTTGATCCGAATCAACCCGGCATCAACTGTGAACTCAGATGCAACATGCCCAAGGCAACTCTCTGCTCCAAGCCATCCGTGTGGTCGGCGCGCTATCCAAAGACCCGGTACTCTACATGGTGCCCGCGTGGCCGCCGCTTGTGCCGCGCGGGGCTGGAGCCCGCGCGGGCGCGCCGCATGCGCCGCGTGGGGCTGGAGCCTGCACGGGCGCGTCACTGGCTCTGCGCGGGGCTGGTGCCCGCGCGGCCGTCCCTTGCGCCGTGAGGGGCTGGTGCCCGCACGGCCGTCGCTTGCGCCACGCAGGGTAGGCGCCCGCACGGCTGCACCGCACGCGGTGCGCGTGCCGCGCGGGGGGGGGGGGGGGGGGGGCTGCTTCGTCGTCGCCGCCGTCGCGAGTCATTAGTCCTGTTGTTTGCACTTTCGGAGTCGTGTTTTTCTTATGAGAGTCTTATCTTACCTGTTATGCCCTCTTAGGGGACTTTCTTTTAGGTCCGGGTGTCGTCCGAAGGTGCGAGTCGATTTGCGGGGTTTCGGTCGACGCGATTTGAGGTGGGTACCTTTTCGGTGTTTTCGGTGTAAAGTCGTTCCCGTGTTTTTGTGAGATTAAAGTAGATGTTTGGTAAATTGTCTAACCCCATTGCATGAGAATCCCGTTTGTTTCTAACTGAGGCGGCTGAGGTCGCGGTGCTATTTTATATGCTCTTATTTGCTTACACGTACACCGGCGGTCTGGCCACCGCACAGGGTGTATTTTTTCGGAAAGATGGTACGATTACCCGTGTATCCCACGACTAGAGATGATGGGGACCCCTCACGGTGAGGCGACTGCTTCTTGGGTAGTAGAGGGGTTGGCGGCACCAAGGATTGAGCACAGTATCTGGGGTAGGGGCCCAGCGTGTTTTTGACAGGGAACGTAGTATCTGGGGTTGGTGCCCAACATGATTTAAATCTGGGGTAGGTGCCCAGCGTGATTGTGACAGGAATTTCGCGATTCATGAGGGGGAAGTGAATGCTCTGGTGTATCGGTTTGTCTTTTCTGTTTATTGTATTTACTTGTTTAACATCTACTTTATCAGTCACTGACTACCCACACTGTGACAGGTCCGAGCAGGGGTGGGAACCGGGGCGACGGTGAGGCAGCGGTTAGAGGACCATAGCCAATGTGGCTAATAGACTTTACAGTTTTATGGTTATCCTTTATTGTTTTGGTTAGGATGTCTGTGATTGCTTGTGAATGGTTTATTGTGGATGTTGGATTGAGATCTTAGTGTAGGAATGACCTACTATATCTGTGATGGTTGAGATTTATGAATGCGGCTTGTTTTCAGAGATAAACATGGTTTCAAAAGCGTTTTCAAACCAAGTGTCGTGTGGGCACTGATTTCTAAACCCGTGGATTTATCCTTTCAAGCAATGTCGCCGCTTGAAAGAGATTGCGAAAACGTTTTGTAAAATCGGGTGTCGTGTGGGCACCGTCTTTCAAACCTATGGATTTATCCTTTCGAAAAGTGTGGTGATTATGATTGTATGGTTAGGTGTGATCTCTCCCTATTATTGCTCAATGATTGCATGGTTAAAGTACTTGTCATGCTCGGAACGCCGTACATATACAAAGGAGGCTCCGCCCGTTTCGGGAGTGAATTTGTATATGTGGTGGGTCTGGCGCGCACCAGAGCAAGGTTCATTTAAAGAAAAAAAAAATATATGTGTACGTTTTTCGCTCTTTTAGAACCTCCGGGGCGTGACAGATTATATGGTATCAGAGAAAAACGACTTAAACCACGGCGATCAGAGACCAACATCCACAGAGTGCAATACCATAAGAAATTAACCAATTTGATAACCATGGTGTAGGTGTGTAAAGTATGAACGTGTGTGCGGGGAAAAAGGGATAGAGTCCCAGTGTTCGTAGGTCAAGGTGCTAGACCAATTAAGTCTAGGGCTAACTTGGTTTCTTTGTATGCACGGGTAATGGCCCGAACCCGGTCTTCAATCGATGGCGCAGAAGTGGATGTGACGGCTCCGGCAATGGTGGAGAATCGGCTACTTGAACAACAGTTCCACGACATGGCCGAGCGCATTCCCCTTTTGTTAGGAAAGATGAACCCCACACGGCCCGCCTTCACGAGGATGGCTTACGGAGCGACACTTTTCAGGTAATATCGACGGTGGGTTTACCCGCTTTCCGAGAAGTGATCGACAGGACCACCGTGGTGGGGCGGGAATTGGCCGTGCACGCACCCGGCAGAAGGATCATGAGCCCAGCCGGGGGCCAGAAACGACCCCAGCTTTATCCCGGGAATGACTTTCCCAATGGGGGCCGACCACCCAAGTATCCGTAGACGCAGCAAGGAACCAGAAGCACGCCGGCGATAGGACCAGAGCTGGGGGGGGGGACCGGCCATGCCTCATCTGCGGATGAGCACACCGGGTGATCTTTTATTCCTGGGAGCACGACCATTGCTCCCATTGTGACAAGCTAGGGCAGTCCCGCGTTAACTGCCCCTGAACCCGAGAACGATTCCAACTGCGGCACGACCCGAACGAGAGGTCTTACGCGACGGCACGACAAGGACGCACTGCCCGAGGGAAGTAGTAGCAGGAGGACCCTTGGAAGCGATTATTTTGCACCTTCCTGCCCAATAAGGTTGTGTCACGCCCCGGGGGATTAATTTAGCGGAAACGGATTACGAAAGGTATGTATTTATTATTTTTTTTTTTTGAAAACCTTCTTCCCCGGCGCGTGCCCAGATCCGCCGCATATACAGGATCACTCTACAAACGGACAGAGTCTCCCCTGTATATGCACGACGTCGCGGTTTGTACAATGTTCAATAACGAGTAAACACTCAATCACAACAATCCAAACGTACAACCATTCACAATGTGCTGAATAAACTCACGGCCGATTAGTTTGAAAGGATAAAACCCACAATTGTTGAAACGGCGCCCACCCGGCACCCATATTTTGAAAACCCTTTTTCGAAAGCAACATAAACTCAGGGGTTTGAAAAACAGTGCCCACACGACACTTAGGTTTTGAAATCCATTTTCGCAAACCATAAATTCACAAGGTTTTGAAAACGGTGCCCACACGGCACCCGAGTTTTGAAATAGTAGTTTTCGCAATCTGTTCTTTTATTTGCTATTTTATTTTCCAAAGCGGCCCACAGAGATGTAAAGAAAACTAAACAATTCATTTGTCACCGCACCGACATCCACACCGACCCCACGAGGGTATCGAGAACCATCCACAGTCTACAAATAATAAATGGAATGCGAAAGTAAGAGGTAAAGTACTCTTCCGGTCTCCTGGGACCCAAAACCTCTAGCCGCGGCCTCACCGTCGCCTAACTCTCCCCCCTGAAGGACCCTGTCGCAAAGTGGGAAGTCAGCGACTAAACAAAAGTGATAATAGTAAAGCAGGTAAAGAAAATGTCCAACCGTAGTCTATCCGGAGCAACCACCCTCGCAAGGGAAAAGTAAAATCAAACACCTGTAAACCTGCAATACCCGATCCCGTCGGACAACTAAACCGACGGATCGCACCGCGCCCAAGTCGGACAACTAAACCGAATGGGTCGCACCGCTCCCACGTCGGACAACTAAACCGACGGGTCGCACCGCTCACACCTTGACGCATCCAAGCCCCACAACTAAAGAGGCCCCACGCCGTCCTGTGGGTATACACGGGTCATGGACCACTTTTCCGGAAAAGCGCACCCTTCGCAGTGGCCAAACCGCGGGTGCGCGTGTTGCAGCCGAGCATAGTAACCGTGAACAACATATATATATGTGCATGTATGCGAACCATGTGAGACAATATATACATATCTATGTATGAGAACCGTATGAAATAATATATACATATCCGTGCATGAGAACCATATGAAACAATATATATTCATAACATACACCTATCCATGCATGAGAACCATATGAAACAATATGTACATCTAATCATAAGAACCGTAAAGCCATAAACGAATAATTGATGCCTCCCTACCATGTTTAACCCAAGTACACAAAAGGTTGACCCCGTCCAACATGATAGAACTAAATGCTAAGACTTAAGAATAAAAACCCACCTCGATGTAGGCCGATCCCGAACTCCCGCTAGACACTGGGAGGCTGGTGCTGAACTGCTGGGGCCTGAACAGTAACTGAAGTCAGAAACAGACCCACTCATACCCATCCCGGCAACACTACAGCAATACAACGCTAACACGGGGTAACTTAGCCGATTTACGGAACAAGATCCAATTCCCGCTCAACGAGAGCCTACGGGACTCTAACAAAATGCCCAGTAGGTGTGAAAACACTGTCTAAAGACAGCTGTCGTGTCCAACTTATAATTTGATCCATGACAAATCTTAAAATTGCATAAAACCTTGAGTTAAATGACCGTTTCGACTCGTTCTTGGAATCCGGGACTCCAAAAGCTGTTCTGTAAATTTCAGCGCGCTCGTTACGATGAGACGAAGCTCGTGCTCACAAGTTTGGACTGACACGGATCCCGAGAACAAAGTTGGCCCATAATACACTTTGGCTTAAACAACAACTATGCTAAACCTCTATTATTGCTTGATCAAATTAGGAGTTAAGTGGAGCATCGTGTACAGGGGACTAAGTAGAGTTGAGGGCTCACCTCGGGTGCGCCGGAGGGTGGCCGGAACAGTCGCCGGAGCAGCACCACAAGATGCCAAGGCTCGGTTTTGGCCAAGTCCAGACCCATTCCCAGTCAAACTGCGAACAAGGGTGAGCATCAGTTAGCTTTGGGTCCCAGGAGGTGGCTGGTCCATGCGGGGTCGAGCGCCGGCGGCCGGAGGCGGCGGCGGCCGGAAGCAAAGCCCGAGCTGGACACTTCGGGTGCAAGTCCCGAGCTCTGTTACAGGGGTTTCTTGGCCCAAAGCAGAAAGATGGGAAATTAACAAATTAACTTTGGAGCCTACCTGGGTAGATGGCTGGAGCCCGGACCGCCGGAGATGGCCGGAGACCGAAGCTAGGTGAAATTCGGGTGCAACTATAGAGATCAAGGACTGAACGTTAAAACCTCCATGTAAAGCCACCATTGTCACCAAAAAGATCAAATAAGCTTACCTTCACGGTTGGCCGGCGTCTGGAGGCGACGGCGAAGCGCGGCGGCGGAGCTCGGTTGAAGCTCCAAGGCCGTTAATGGCGGTTTCCGGCCGAGGGACTCCGGGCCGGTGCAACTTGGACCAAAAGCTTCCTGTTGGTGCCAGGGAGCTTCTAGTGGTGATGGCCGGCGGTGGGTGGCAGCGGCGGCGCCGGACGGCCGAGATCGGCCGAGGTGAAGAAGACCGAAACTAGGGCTCGTCCACTCGGGTCCGATCCACAACCGATGGTGGTCAGACCTCGTGGAGGTGCCGCAGTCGACAAGAGGAGGCGTTGCAACGGTGCTGATCTTGGGTTTGACGGCTGGATAACCGCGGCGCTCCCGATCGGCCAAATTGCCAATTCCGGCGGCCAAGAGTTCCCGCCGGCGATCGGGACAGCGGCAGCGGCTCGGCCTGCACCCGGATGGTCTCCACGGTGTCAGTAGTCCGCTGGTCATGCCCAAATGCAAACTCGATGAGAAAAGTTTCATAAACTCACCTCGCCGGAAAGTTGGAAGATGAAGGGTGTCTCCCGCGGCGGCGCTCGGCGGCGGCTGGCACCAGTTTCACCACAGCTCGGTTGCGGCTGCCCGGGGAACTCCACAGGCAGGGACTTGATGACCCAGGACCCTCCCGAGCACCTTCCTCTCCAAGACACCCGAGATCAAGATGGTTTCTTGATCCCTCTTCTCCGGCGACGGGGTGGCGGCGGCCGGTGCTGGGCTCCCGTGGAGTGCGGCAGAGAAGGGGAGTCTGTTGGAGGGTGCGGCTAGGGCAAGGGCTCTGGAGTTTAGGGTTTGTGAACCCCAGCTGAAGTATACACATATATATATGGTTTTGGTACACTTGTTGTTTAGCCCTTCTAGCTTCAGTAATTTATTGTCCAGTCCCTCCCTGTACACTTCTCTCACATCCTTGTCCTTCTCCAAAGGGTGGCACGCAAAATGAGGCAAGAAGTATTGGGTTTACTGTGCAAAAAGCCGCATTTTCACCGTATTTCATGCTTTTCGAGGCGTTCTGGTCGTCGAAACGAAAAATGGACTTCGCAACGACGTCCGGCTCGACGAAACCTATCAAATAGCGATTTCTGTTTTTCAACGAAATGCCCGGATAAATTCTCGGTCCACAACTACTATACAATTAAACAGTATGACACGCTTCTCGAGATTCTAGGATCGTCAAACGAAAATTCCGTCAGCGCCATTGCGCTCAGAACGTCAAAATTAGCTAGAATCGTCTACTTATACTGCTAGGTTTGAATTTTTGGACAGTGAAATGGCCAACGACCGATCGAGAGGGGACCGAAATCAGGGGTTACTATTCACTTAAGTCGTAGGTCCCACTAGTTTTCTTGCTGATTTCCGGACGATCCGACTGTCGGATCAGCAAACGGTCTATACCATTTCCACTCGATTCGATGAGACGGTCGCACTGGCGACCTCAGATTTCCGAGATCAGACTCGGATCGGAAAGGCAGAATTTGTGCTTCGGCAACTGTGCCAACCGTACACCGGTACACCCCACTAAGGTTAATTTTGTTTCCTCGCGCACATTCGCACCTGAAAAACACTCTTTACACTAACACCATTTTCCCGAGTATTACATCACTCACACCTTAAAAGAAGTTTCGTCCTCGAAACTTGAACACACCAGGAATCCCATAAATGGGGAAAGTGCCTAACCATGTCCGATTTGCACTCCCAAATGGCTTCGCGCTCCTCATGATCCGCTCGTTTCTCTCTGGCACTAGGAGAGATTGCAGTTTCCCCGCCGGGCGCAGACGTTCGGCCTTTATTCGATGACCGACCCAAAAGCGAGCCACGCGTTGTGCTACATCCCTTATCAATTTAAGCCACCAACAGTCTGCTGTTGATCCGTCCTGCTACGTAATCGCGGTTACCGGTATGTTTCCTGTCTGACCCTTACCACTCCAGGCATCGACTGCTCCACTTGTCTTTCCGGAGTGATCTTGATTGGACGCATCGTTTCCTTGAGTTGCTTGGTCGTAAAGGCCTTAACTCTCTCCCGCGATGCCCAAACTCACACCTTTGGAGTTTGGCCTACCCTCTCTGGTCCCTGAGGGTCTAAAAGGTCACCCGAAGACGCTCCTTGTTCGTACGCAAGTTGACCCAAGAAGGGTCTGGAAGCTTTCTGTTCATCAAACCCACGGACACCGTTGGGGCGCTCAATAATCCGACCCCGAAGCGATGACACGCGACACGCCATATATCTCTTGGCGAAACTCGGTGGTAACCCTGAACGAAAAACTACCGGACTGAACCGCCCTAAGATTTCAGACAGATGATGGCTCGACCCGCCTGGCAACCCTACCGTCCCGTCTCTCTTGATCGAAACTAACCTAAGTAAGCCTGCTCCTCGACTTGGGGTTCCCTGCTATGACGCCACTGGTTCGCGGACCACCTCTGACGGTGTTGTGCAGTCAGCAACCAAAGTATTACGATGCGTCGAGGTGCCCCGGTCCTACCACCAAACCCGGACCAACGGCCCTTAAATGACCAAATTAACCCGACCACAAAAGGGGGAAACCACACTAATACCCTCACAAAAACTCCAGGATGTGCCCATCCAACTAGCCGGGACACCGCCTACGCGTAAACCTCCTTATTATGCCTTGGTCATGGGAAACTGGCGACAGAAACCAAGAAATACGGACCTACTCCCGTCTTGGCACTGAAGGGGTGCGACACTCTTGGTTAACCCCTACCGTTCGGTCCCAAACAATTGCCCCTCCAAGTACCGTGCACTGAACCGAGCTGCATCACCCCAGACAAAACGATCACATCTCCAACTAGGGGTATTCTAAGCTCTTGGTCCGCTCATCCAAAATTGAATCCATACGAACAAGATTTGCTAGCCCCGGGGGTCTCCTTTCTCAACCCAAAGGAGAACCCCAAGACCCCACCTCGACGATTTCTACCACCATCGCAGTGTCTACAGCAAAAAGCCGAACTATGGGTAACAACCGTAGGGGAAGCATCCTCATTCCCACCCATACCTTGTCCAAATGCAAAAGAATCGGTCGACTATCTGCTGTAACCTAAAACCAGTAGACCTAGAAGGTACAAATTTAGACAAGAGGCTCCCCAGTTGCTCACCACCGACGAAGCGGTCGACTCACTAACAACCACCAGCGGATTACTCTACCACTAGTCGCCGTTACTAACGATGGCCAGAACGTCGGCAGAGGAAGGGGTTCGGAAAACAAAAGCCGGCGCAACGATCTGCTGTGATAGCAGCCGCACCAAGTGCAGGAACCCCGTCAGCAGGCCCACCGTGTCCCGTGTTGGTTGCTTAATCCATTGTTTCCTAGCAACCAACAAGACCCCGGTGGCAGCCGCCCTCGACCCCAGCCTCCGACCCAGCTAAACCGGGAAACAAAACTTAATCCGTACACACACACAACACAAGTCAGCTCTAGACTCCGCTAGCATAGCACTCAACCAACTATCGAGAAAAGGGACCTATACTTCCCCCCCTCCCCGATCACTCGCGTTCTACACTCCTATGCCCTACACATTTCATTCATTTGTAGCTAAGTGTGGTATCTCCGTGGATGTCGGAAACTAACTGTTGTGATTGAAGAAAGTCTCTGATACCATCTTAATCTGTCACGCCCCGGGGGATTAATTTAGCGAAAACGGATTACGAAAGGTATGTATTTATTATTTTTTTTTTTGAAAACCTTCTTCCCCGGCGCGTGCCCAGATCCGCCGCATATACAGGATCACTCTACAAACGGACAGAGTCTCCCCTGTATATGCACGGCGTCGCGGTTTGTACAATGTTCAATAACGAGTAAACACTCAATCACAACAATCCAAACGTACAACCATTCACAATGTGCTGAATAAACTCACGGTCGATTAGTTTGAAAGGATAAAACCCACAATTGTTGAAACGGCGCCCACCCGGCACCCGAGTTTTGAAATAGTAGTTTTCGCAATCTGTTCTTTTATTTGCTATTTTATTTTCCAAAGCGGCCCACAGAGATGTAAAGAAAACTAAACAATTCATTTGTCACCGCACCGACATCCACACCGACCCCACGAGGGTGTCGAGAACCATCCCCAGTCTACAAATAATAAATGGAATGCGAAAGTAAGAGGTAAAGTACTCTTCCGGTCTCCTGGGACCCAAAACCTCTAGCCGCGGCCTCACCGTCGCCTAACTCTCCCCCCTGAAGGACCCTGTCGCAAAGTGGGAAGTCAGCGACTAAACAAAAGTGATAATAGTAAAGCAGGTAAAGAAAACGTCCAACCGTAGTCTATTCGGAGCAACCACCCTCGCAAGGGAAAAGTAAAATCAAACACCTGTAAACCTGCAATACCCGATCCCGTCGGACAACTAAACCGACGGATCGCACCGCGCCCAAGTCGGACAACTAAACCGAATGGGTCGCACCGCTCCCACGTCGGACAACTAAACCGACGGGTCGCACCGCTCACACCTTGACGCATCCAAGCCCCACAACTAAAGAGGCCCCACGCCGTCCTGTGGGTATACACGGGTCATGGACCACTTTTCCGGAAAAGCGCACCCTTCGTGGTGGCCAAACCGCGGGTGCGCGTGTTGCAGCCGAGCATAGTAACCGTGAACAACATATATATATGTGCATGTATGCGAACCATGTGAGACAATATATACATATCTATGTATGAGAACCGTATGAAATAATATATACATATCCGTGCATGAGAACCATATGAAACAATATATATTCATAACATACACCTATCCATGCATGAGAACCATATGAAGCAATATGTACATCTAATCATAAGATCCGTAAAGCCATAAACGAATAATTGATGCCTCCCTACCATGTTTAACCCAAGTACACAAAAGGTTGACCCCGTCCAACATGATAGAACTAAATGCTAAGACTTAAGAATAAAAACCGACCTCGATGTAGGCCGTTCCCGAACTCCCGCTAGACACTGGGAGGCTGGTGCTGAACTGCTGGGACCTGAACAGTAACTGAAGTCAGAAACAGACCCACTCAGACCCATCCCGGCAATACTACAGCAATACAACGCTAACACGGGGTAACTCAGCCGATTTACGGAACAAGATCCAATTCCCGCTCAACGAGAGCCTACGGGACTCTAACAAAATGCCCAGTAGGTGTGAAAACACTGTCTAAAGACAGCTGTCGTGTCCAACTTATAAATTGATCCATGACAAATCTTAAAATTGCATAAAACCTTGAGTTAAATGACCGTTTCAACTCGTTCTTGGAATCCGGGACTCCAAAAGCCGTTCTGTAAATTTTAGCGCGCTCGTTACGACGAGACGAAGCTCGTGCTCACAAGTTTGGACTAACACGGATCCCGAGAACAAAGTTGGCCTATAATACACTTCTGCTTAAACAACAACTATGCTAAACCTCTATTATTGCTTGATCAAATTAGGAGTTAAGTGGAGCATCGTGTACAGGGGACTAAGTAGAGTTGAGGGCTCACCTCGGGTGCGCCGGAGGGTGGCCGGAACAGTCGCCGGAGCAGCACCACAAGATGCCAAGGCTCGGTTTTGGCCAAGTCCAGACCCACTCCCAGTCAAACTGCGAACAAGGGTGAGCAACAGTTAGCTTTGGGTCCCAGGAGGTGGCTGGTCCATGCGGGGTCGAGCGCCGGCGGCCGGAGGCGGCGGCGGCCGGAAGCAAAGCCCGAGCTGGACACTTCGGGTGCAAGTCCCGAGCTCTGTTACAGGGGTTTCTTGGCCCAAAGCAGAAAGATAGGAAATCAACAAATTAACTTTGGAGCCTACCTGGGTAGATGGCCGGAGCCCGGACCGCCGGAGATGGCCGGAGACCGAAGCTAGGTGAAATTCAGGTGCAACTTTAGAGATCAAGGACTGAATGTTAAAACCTCCATGCAAAGCCACCATTGTCACCAAACAGATCAAATAAGCTTACCTTCACGGTTGGCCGGCGTCTGGAGGCGACGGCGAAGCGCGGCGGCGGAGCTCGGTTGAAGCTCCAAGGCCGTTAATGGCGGTTTCCGGCCGAGGGACTCTGGGCCGGTGCAACTTGGACCAAAAGCTTCCTGTTGGTGCCAGGGAGCTTCTAGTGGCGATGGCCGGCGGTGGGAGGCAGCGGCGGCGCCGGACGGCCGAGATCGGCCGAGGTGAAGAAGACCGAAACTAGGGCTCGTCCACTCGGGTCCGATCCACAACCGATGGTGGTCAGACCTCGTGGAGGTGCTGCAGTCGACGAGAGGAGGCGTTTCAACGGTGCTGATCTTGGGTTTGATGGCTGGATAACCGCGGCGCTCCCGATCGGCCAAATTGCCAATTCCGGCGGCCAAGAGTTCCCGCCGGCGATCGGGACAGCGGCAGCGGCTCGGCCTGCACCCGGATGGTCTCCACGGTGTCAGTAGTCCGCTGGTCATGCCCAAATGCAAACTCGATGAGAAAAGTTTCATAAACTCACCTCGCCGGAAAGTTGGAAGATGAAGGGTGTCTCCCGCGGCGGCGCTCGGCGGCGGCTGGCACCAGTTTCACCACAGCTCGGTTGCGGCTGCCCGGGGAACTCCACAGGCAGGGACTTGATGACCCAGGACCCTCCCGAGCACCTTCCTCTCCAAGACACCCGAGATCAAGATGGTTTCTTGATCCCTCTTCTCCGGCGACGGGGTGGCGGCGGCCGGTGCTGGCCTCCCGTGGAGTGCGGCAGAGAAGGGGAGTCTGTTGGAGGGTGCGGCTAGGGCAAGGGCTCTGGAGTTTAGAGTTTGTGAACCCCAGCTGAAGTATACACATATATATATGGTTTTGGTACACTTGTTGTTTAGCCCTTCTAGCTTCAGTAATTTATTGTCCAGTCCCTCCCTGTACACTTCTCTCACATCCAAGTCCTTCTCCAAAGGGTGGCACGCAAAACGAGGCAAGAAGTATAGGGTTTACTATGCAAAAAGCCGCATTTTCACTGTATTTCACGCTTTTCGAGGCGTTCTGGTCGTCGAAACGAAAAATGGACTTCGCCACGACGTCCGGCTCGACGAAACCTATCAAATAGCGATTTCTGTTTTTCAACGAAATGCCCGGATAAATTCTCGGTCCACAACTACTGTATAATTAAACAGTATGACATGCTTCTCGAGATTCTAGGATCGTCAAACGAAAATTCCGTCAGCGCCATTACGCTCAGAACGTCAAAATTAGCTAGAATCGTCTACTCATACTGCTAGGTTTGGATTTTTGGACAGTGAAATGGCCAACGACCGATCGAGAGGGGACCGAAATCAGGGGTTACTATTCACTTAAGTCGTGGGTCCCACTAGTTTTCTTGCTGATTTCCGGACGATCCGACTGTCGGATCAGCAAACGGTATATACCATTTCCACTTGATTCGATGAGACGGTCGCACTGGCGACCTCAGATTTCCGAGATCAGACTCGGATCGGAAAGGCATAATTTGTGCTTCGGCAACTATGCCAACCGTACACCGGTACACCCCACTAAGGTTAATTTTTTTTCCTCGCACACATTCGCACCTGAAAAACACTCTTTACACTAACACCATTTTCCCGAGTATTACAGGTTGGGAAGACTTAGTTGTCTTTGGGACTTAGTGATTTCACCGCTAAGAGAATTCGAGGTGGTACTCGGAATGGATTTGTAGGTTTTTAATATAAGGATCCACAAGGATCTAAATAGGTACTATCAAACAACTAGAGGGGGGGTGAATAGGTGTAATACTTAAAAACAAATCTCAGTGCAAAATAAAAACCAATGCGAAAAATAAAAACAGCACACTGAGATTTACGTGGAAACTCCAATCCAGGGGAAAAACCACGGGACCAACACGCAATAACAATCCACTAAGAATAGAAGAATAACAAGGTGATTACCGACTCCACGGACTCAAACCCCTCCTTCAACTTCTTCGGACCTTGCGCTCCACCGATTGCACGTCCACTGCACACGTTCAAATCCACGAACGCCACTCGAATCCACGAGCACATGTTTCGAATCCACGAAATGCCTTCAACACACCGAATCCACGATGCCACGTCGAATCCACGATGCAAACTCAGCCGATACAGAATATAGGCTTCGGTGGTGATCCTTTGCTTAGATTATCATTGAAGAACCGTAGATGGAATCTCTAAGCAAAGACTAGATCAATTCGACAGAAGGTATGTCATGGAAGAACCGTCGAATTGACCTAAAAGAGGCTAAAGAGAAGAACGATAAAAACCAGCCTCTAGGGTTGCTCTCGAGTGTTTCTGAATTGATCGGTAAGTATCGAGAAACCCTAAGTATCTATTTATAACCCTTGGAAAAAGATAAAAGTCGGTTTAGCAATCTTATCTCGAGATGGCATTGTGTACCGGTACTAAATAACGTGTTCCGGTACTCAATGGTGCAAAACACAGATTTTTCTATTGTGTTCCGGTACCCAAGTATGTGTTCCGGTACGCAATACAAATTACAGAAAATTCTGTGTCGGGTTTGAGGAACTCAAAGTGTGGTTCCGGTACTCAATGTAAAAACTGATTTTTCCAAGATAAGCTTTATCCAAAATAGACCTAGTACCGGAATCCAAACTTAAAATAAGTTGTAAGTTAAAACCAAGTTCCTAAAACCAAGTCTAAATCGGGTTTCAATCATTTCCAGATTCCAATGATTATAAATGAACTTAAAACACCATGATTAAATTAATCATACCTGAGAGTTATCTTGAGCTCTTGTTGAATCTTCTCCAAGTCTTTGAAAGCTGATTGACAATTTGATCCCTTTAAGACTCCGACTCAACTCACGAAATATGCCAACACAAAAAGCCGTAACAATCTCCCCCTTTGGCAATTTCGTGACAAAACCCAAAAATACATAAAACCGCTCAAGTCACTCATCTTAAACCAAAAATCGAAACTCAATGTTATCACCAAAACATTGATTTTCTTTGCGTGAAAAATCCAATAAATACAAATTACATTTGAACCAAACAGTCCTAGAACATACTCTACGACTTAGGACTTGGAGTTTTAAAGTGATGAAATTCCTGCAAAACAAAACTCCAAACAAAATCAAACGTTAGTCGTTAGAAATTAAAATCCTACATTTGATTCGTCTTCCTTTTGGTTCTTTTGTTTTCTTTATCTCCCCCTATCTTGAGCATCTCGTTCTCCCCCTTTATGATACGTCCATCATTTCCGTTCTCCTCCTTTTTGCCACAAATTGTCAAACAGTTAATATAGACAAAAAGAAACATACTAGAAGGATAAGTTCTTAGTTACATGCCCATTAGAGTTCTTGTTCATTGATAAGTGAAAAGAAACTGAAAAACCAAAACAAGAAAGAAAAGAAGTCACTCATCCTCATTTGAATCATCATCATCATCATGTGATGTTGGTCCATGCGATGTACTCGGTGCAGTTGCTCCAGTGACCACATCATCATGTTTGCACCCAATGATATCGAAGATCTTCTTTAAACCATCCTCAAGTTTCTTGAAGCCTTGCTCCATCCTTTTTTTTAAAGAGCGAGCATCCCGAAGCAAAGTTTGAAGTGTTACTACCTCATCTGTTTCAGGAGATTCTTGGCGAGGCGGTGTACTTGGTGTCGCTTCACTTGCATATCCTTTTGTATGCCTAAAAGTCTTCAAAGTGCTAATTGACTTGGCTAAAGTGATTCCATCAATTGCCCCCAAGCCGTAATCATATTTGGCACAAGAAATGTCAACTCCGTGATCTTCCAGAATACGAGTTATCAAAATTGGATACGGAAGAAGCTCACGTTGCCTTGTTCCCTCAATGACATGTACCATTTGCTGCCAAATAAGAAATGGAATGTTGATGTTAATTCCATTTGCACTCTCTGGGTGACCAAGGAAAAAGAGAAGTAGCAGTCGATCCCATCGAATCCTTTTGGTCCCCAGTGTGGGCAATAGGTTGTAGCATACGATTAAGGACAAAATATGATACTCTGGTTTTAGGTCATTTGATTCAACATATGACCTATTAGTGTGCGTCCCTGATTTGCAAATAGAGTTCACAACGATGTCCCAATGGGTGTTATGTCGGAAGTCACCATCAGTGTAATATAGACCAGAAGTATCAACAGCTAATCCAAGATTTGCACCAATTACTGCTGGAGTAATGTCAAACTTGACATCTTTAACTGTCGTTTCAATGATGAAAGCCCCTGTGTCATGGTCTTTTTGAAGTATATTAGCTCTCATGTAGAACTCCCTGATGATCTCCACACAAAAACCCATCTTAGGTTGAACTCTGCCAAGTGGCTGGATATGACTTCGTTCCATTAGCCTTGCAAAGTCTGGAACTTCACGACATAGCTCGTTAAAATTAACGTGTCGCTCTCCAATGCATGTATGGTTTGCAAATATGGCACGGCATTTTGCACTCACATGCTGTTCACCTTCATCAATATTTGACCTCCATTGAGAGCGCTCGCGTATTACCGGTCCACCGGTACTTCTACGCGGAGGAGAATCCGCACCCTTCTTTTTCCTTGGAGCCATAGGTGCTTTTCCCTTTCCTTGAACATATTCTTCTTCACATTCTGAGGAATGTTCAGATTCCGAGCTAGTTGAACCCTCATTGCGTGATCGTTTTGAAGTCTTTTTCTTTCTAGAACCACGACCACGTCCACTTCCAGTGGCCATTAAGATCACAAGTGCAAGTAGCCACAAAAATGCCATTTCCTACAAAGAACACAATGCACTATGATTTGATCTTATAGGAAGGCTTAAACATGTTTAAGAAACATTCTAATCATGTCACATTTGATGATTCATCATTTAAAATCCATTTACATTGAAAGCCCTAATTTTCAATTTTCTCTATGTTAAGAACATATGTAAATGTTAGATTCAAGCATATAAGCATGGAAACATGAATCTAATTACATAGAAAGAAACCATTTATGTTCTAAACATGAAATAGGAGAGATTTATGCAAGAGATTTCATCTGGAGTAAGGATCAACTCGAAAATCCCTAAATAAAACATCAAAACCTAAAAACTAGGGTTTTGAAACAAAAGAAAGCAAGATTAATGAAGAAACTTACAAATCAAAGCAACAAATCTCTTGATCTTGATGAAAAACCCCTTAGAGAAGTTTTAGAGAGAGAGAGGGAGGGTTTTGAAATGGGAGAAGTGAAATAAATCTCATGAGTTCCGGAATATAATAAAATCCAGATTGAGTACCGGTACTAGAAGTCGCGTACCGGTACGCAATGCAAAATCTGAAAATCCTTCGTTCGGGTTCCGGATTGAAAACATGGCTGATCCGGATCCGCAAATTTAGTTCCGGTACTAAACATGGAGTACCGGTACTCAAGTGAAAAAATAAAAAATTTCATGTTCGGGTTCCGGATTGGGTTTTCTGATCCGAAATCTTGGTTCCGGTACTAAACTTCAGGTACCGGTACACCAGAGCCAAAAAGCAAAAATTTTCTTGAAACAAATCCAAATTTTGAAATCTTTTCAAATACCGATTTGTTTACCACCAAGAAATCCATTTAAGTGCTTTGAAAAACAATGAATTCACATAGATTTCATTCAATCCAATTAATTATAAAAATTAAAAAGATTTACTCCGAAATAATGAAAAACAAAGATAAAACATTATAAACCGTTTTTCATGTTATATTCGTCAAACATAAGCCATCAAAAATAATCTTGAGATCCAAAGTCTATCAAGATGTAACGGATTTACAAAGATGACTTACAGAGATTTCCAAATGACATCAATTTAGAATTTTACCCTTCTAAATTGAGATATGCACTAAAATACCTAAGGGTGGCTCTTTGAGCATCTTTTAACTATCCCACCTTATACCAACCAGGAGATTAATCAAAATAAGAACTTTGAATATAAATCTCCGAATGCTTCAACTAAAAATTTCAAAAATATTTTTCAAGCATCCAAAATATGTGGTAGCTTCACACACAAACCGGACGACCGGGGTGGCAGGTCTTTCCAACATATGGTGGTAGTTTTCACACTCCTTTCGGATGTAACTCTTTCCACATCTTTTGCAACTCATTTATTACCCTTGTAAGATGCAATCTCTTATGTGAAAGAATTAAATCCCAAATTTTAGTCTATCGGTTGTCTCATGTTTATCACAATGAACTCACACAACCGAGATAGGTTAAGCATCTAAAGATCACACATGATTACTAAAATTTGATGAATATAATTATCAAAAACTCCTATAATGGAATATCTTCAAGGATTATGATTATGGAGTAAAGTTGATAATTCATATAAGATTAAATTGGAGTGAGTGAGAGTAAAACCCTTTTTATTCAATGCACTCGTTCGTTAAAACCCTTTTGTTCAAAAACAAAACATAAAAACGAAGAGCATTGAAAACATGTAATGCAGAGATTCAGAAAAAATATGAAAGGAAAACCAATCAAAGCATTACATACAGTCATAAGCTATTTAGAACTTAAGACAAGGAAAGATATCACCTTTCCGTATCCAAAATCGTCGAATTTTGGGTTGTCTTGATTCATTGTGGCCGGGAGATGATAGCTTTGACTGTTGGTCCACCTTAGGTCTTTGCCTCGCAATGATCCACTTGTATGATTGATGTTGTGGCTCGGACCTTTGGTGGATTGAGTGAACTCCATTGACTTGATGTGTCTTCTGATTCCGTTGAGTTCGCTCCATAGATGAAGTTGCCGAAGAATTCCTCTTTCTCTTTTTTGGGCACGACTTCATCAAGTGTCCTTCAAGTCCACATTGGTGACAAGTTCTTCCTTTCAATTTAGTTGTGGAACTTGAAGCCTTCACAGTTTGGTTCTTTTTAAATCCCACACCAACCTTGCTTGTTTGACCTAATCCGGACATACAATCAAGTTTCTTCGAACCGGTTGAAAGCCTTTGTATGTCGGATTTAAGTTGATGAACTTGCTTGGTCAAAGCTTGGTTGGTGACATGAATCTCCTCAAACTATTTTTCTAGAAAACCAATCTTGTCCATATATGATTTAGCGTTTGTCTCTGATTGGTTTAGTTTTTCTTGGAGAATTTTATTGTTATCCAATAAACGTTCTCGTTCCTCCTCGAGATCATGAAGTTTTATCTTTAAGTATCGAGAAACCCGGAAGGGAAAGGCGATGGCTGGAACTACTGAAAGACTACGATTTGTCCATCCTCTACCACCCCGGAAGGCAAATGTGGTGGCCGACGCCTTAAGCCGGAAGGGACAGACGGGAGAAACGGCGTTGAGCGTCCTTACCCAACAAGAACGTCTGATTGCAGAGTTCTCGCAATTGAGGCTGGAGGTAGTGCCAGCAGGTGCGGTTGCGCAACTCTTGTCCTTGGTGGTGAAGCCTACGCTGATCGAGAGGATCTTGGAAGGCCAAACAACAGACACGCAATTACAACTGGTGCGGGACAGAATATCCTCGGAGCAAGGTGGAGATTTTATGATTGGCTCAGATAATGTAATAAGGTTCCGAGGATGAATTTGTGTGCCCGATGTGCCAGAAATGAGGAAAGAAATTCTGACGGAAGCGCATAATGCCCCCTACACTGCGCATCCCGGAGGTACAAAGATGTACAAAGACCTGAGGCAGACCTTTTGGTGGCCCAAATTGAAGAGTGATGTGACGCAATTCGTGGCGCATTGTTTGGTGTGCCAACAGGTGAAAGCGGAACATCAGCGACCGGCAGGGAAACTACAACCATTGCCTATACCAGAATGGAAATGGGAATGGATTACCATGGACTTCGTAACGGGTTTTCCGTGATCGCAACATGGGCACGACGCGATATGGGTCATAGTGGACCGTCTGACGAAATCGGCCCATTTTCTGCCTATCCACACGACGTGGACCCGAGACCGGCTAGCACAAACCTACATCGACGAGGTGGTAAGGTTGCACGGAGTACTATCGTCGATAACTTTTGATAGGGACACACGCTTTGTGTCAAATTTCTGGCGGGGCCTGCAACAGGCACTGGGGACCAAACTGCAGTTCAGCACGGCCTTCCACCCACAGACGGACGGGCAATCGGAACGGGTGATCCAGATTCTCGAAGATATGCTTCGAGCTTCCGTGCTAGACCTGGGTGAGGGATGGTCGCGTTACCTACCCCTCGTGGAATTCGCCTACAATAATAGCTACCAAGCAAGCATTCAGATGGCGCCGTACGAAGCCTTGTACGGACGCCGTTGTCGATCGCCTATTTGCTGGGACGACTTGGGGAAGCGGAAGCATTTGGGGCCGGACCTAGTAGAGGAAACGGAGGCAAAGGTACGCCTTATTAGGCAGCGGCTGTTGACCGCCCAGAGCCGGCAAAAGAGCTACGCGGATCAGAGGCGACGTGAATTGGAATTTATGTGGGGGAACACGTGTTGCTTCGTGTATCACCATCTAAAGGAACCAGACATTTCGGCTTAGGAGGGAAACTGAGCCCGCGGTATGTGGGACCCTTCGAGATCTTGGAGCGCGTGGGCCCGGTGGCATATCGGTTGGCCTTACCGCCAAGCCTCGAGTGGGTACACAACATATTGCATGTCTTGATGGTCCGAAAATACCTCCCCGACCCGTCGCACGTCCTCGATGTTTTCTGCTGTCCAGTTGCGTGAGGACTTGGGCTTCGAGGAAACACCGCTACGAATTTTGGCGCGTGAAGATAAGAAGCTATGCAACCAGACGATCCCCTAAGTGAAGGTGCAAAGGTGTAACCATGAGGAGTTCGAGGCAATGTGGGAACGGGAGATGAAGATGAGAGAGTGTTTTCCCGATTTGTTAGCGAGGGTTGAGGTTAAGTTTCGAGGACGAAACTTCTTTTAAGGGGTATGTGGTGTAACATCACAACTTTTTGTGTAACGTTTTACCCTCCTACTAATAAAGTATGAGTTAGAGAAAACCGAATTAACAGGTTTTCTTAAGTAGATAATCATGAGGTGCGGGTATTTTTCTGTGATAGAGCTCAAAAAACGATGAACGCCGGTGCGACCGGATCCGAATTCTGACTTACGGATCCCCCAGAAAGGGGTTTTTAGGATCGCGGTAACCGTACGGTGCATCGGATTCCGTGCAAGAGATCGTGCACGCTTTTCGAGGAGATAAGAAATTATCTCTTGGGATTAGGTAATTATTAATTGATTATTAAATACCCAGATGTGGATTTCTACGGTACGTATCAAGAGAGAGAAATCATTCTTCCCGAAAAGAAACCCTAGCCAAAGAGAAAGAAAGAAAGAGGAAGGAAAAACCCTAACCGGAGGAGAAAAGAAGGGAAAAGCAGAGGGACCCAATCGCCCCGATCGACGTGCCGGAGACCAGAGAACGAGACGCCATCACCTACGGGGAGCGGATCCGGATCCTCAGCGCCGCGAAGGACAAGATCGGATCATCGTCCCCGATAGATCGAGGTTAGCGTTGTTTCCTTACGGTTTCGTGGTTTAGGGTTTGATGTTTCGGGTCTTTCGCCGTTTTTGTTGCTCTTAGTGCCGGCGCCGCGAAGACCCTAGGGCATCGCCGCCGCCGCCGCTGCGGAGACCCAAGGGCACCGCTGCCGCCGCGAAGACCCTAGGGCATCGCCGCCGCCGCCGCCGCTCTGGGCTGGTGCCCGCGCGGGCGCTGCTTGCGCCGCGCGGGGATGGTGCCCGCGCGGCCAATGCTGCGCCGCACGGGGCTAGTGCCCGTGCGGCCGAGCCGCTGCGCCGCGCGGGGCAAGCGCCCGCGCGGCCAACGCAGGTGCCGCGCGGGGCTAGTGCCCGCTCGGCCGCGCCGCTGCGCCGCGCGGGGCTAGTGCCCGCGCGGCCAACGCTGTGCCGCGCGGCCAACGCTGTGCCGCGCGGCCAACGCAGGTGCCGCGCGGGGCTAGTGCCCGCGCGGCTGAGCCGCTGCGCCGAGCGGGGCTGGCGCCCGCGCGGGGCCAATGCCCTGCGGCCGCGCTGCTGCGCGGCGCGGGGCTGGTGCCGCTCGGCCAACGCTCACCGTGTATAATTGGATCTAAATAGGGAAAAAAATACCTAGAGGGGGGTGAATAGGTGTAAATAATAAACACTCAAAAATCTTTGCGATATAAAACCCAATGCGGAAAAAATAAATAACACGCAGAGATTTTTACATGGAAAACTCCAAACCGGAGTAAAAAACCACGGGACCGATAACACGGTGAAATCCACTAGAATTAAACACGTACAAGGTGATATACTGTACTCACAGACGACTCAACCTTTTCCATACGCTCCTAGTTGATCTTCTCCGCTCGCTCCACGACGCTTCTCGAATCCACGATTTGCGTCCAACGCCGAATCCACAGCGTCCAACGTCGAGTCCACGACGTCCGACCGAATCCACGGTCTTCACCCAGTAGCACGCTTCGAATCCACGAACGTACCTCGCTCCGAATCCACGAGAGCGGTTGCACCTTGAATCCACAAGGCCACGCGAGTCCACGCGCCGATTTTGGGGTAAATCGTTGTTTTTTGGGTGGTGATGATCCGCCGAATACTTAGATTAGAAATAGATCGGAAATACCATCTAAGTATTCATTGATTTGATTCTACTCAAAATGTGAGTATGAAAACCTAGAATCAAATCAATCAATATAGATGAAGAAACATAAGATAGAATCTATGATTTCCTTTCTTCTCTATATGTGGATCTTAGGCCGTATAAAAGATGACGGCTACTTTTTCGATTATGTGGATTCGCCCTAGAAAAAGAATCATAGGGTCTATTTATAGGTTAGAAACCCTAGGAAGAAGATAAGGATCAAAAACTATCTTTTTTCTTGAATTTTACATGACGACGATCCGGATCGGAGATCGGCGATCCGGATTGCAGTAGCGAGAAAAACAGATTCCAGAAAAATGAAGGTTCGGGATCCGGATCGAAGTGCTTGATCCGGATCGTTCATACCGTTCACCAAACATCAACGTTCGGGATCCGGATTGCAAAGCCTGATCCAGATCGTTCAAATAAAATGGTAAACCCAGTGTTCGGGATCCGGATCAAGGGAAGCTACGATCCGGATTGAACTGGTGTATGAACGAACAACCTTCGGGATCCGGATTGAAAAGCCTGATCCGGATCCTGAACATGTCCCATGTCCAGTTTTTGATATTTATGCAATTAAAAATCCATCCAAGTGTTTCTACACTATAAGAAGTATTCGGATCACCAAAGATATTAAGTTAAACATACCTGATCCTTTTGAATTCTTCTTTCTTGAGATTGAGTTAAATGATCCAACTTTCTTTACCTTCGATCTTCAAGACTTAACCGAATTCACGAAATACGCCAACTTAAATTCCGTAATAATCTCCCCCTTTGGCGGTTTCGTGACAAAACATAGATCCACTCAAAAAAATTCAAAAAGATATTTTTGTTGCTATCACCATACAACAAAAATTTACAATGGAGATCCAAAATAAAATACATGAGTTAAACTCGTAAAACAGACTCTAGACTTAGACATCTGTACTCTCTGCAAAAGAAGTCATTCTTGACAAAAGAAATCGTTAGATACCTCAAGAATTTTATATCATTCAAAAACCACATACAGAGATGAAGTTTATACTCATTTATACTTATCATGACATTTATACATTCAGATATGTAAATTGATCATAGTTAAAACACCAACATATCTTCTATGCAATCAAAATCCAAATGTCATGTTAGTGAAAATCAACTTGTTAGTTATATTACATGCCCAAAAAAGTTAGTCGAATAGTTAGTCGAGGCATAGTCGAGGCATGCATTCAAACCCAAATGAAAACCGAAAGTTGAAGTTCTACTTACCTTGCAAGTTGAGGTCAAGTTGAGGTTATACTTACCTCTATAGTTTCAAGTTTCTCACAACCATTGTATCATTGTTTATACTTCTCTCTCCCCCTTTTTGTCACAAAAGTTAGCCAAAGATTACCAAAATAGAGAGAATAGTTAACAGTTCAAGTACCAAAAGTTTGAGAACTAAAAACTAAAAACTAAAACGTAAAAACCTGCACAAAAGAAAAGGTTAAAAATTTGAAGTTCCTGCACAGGAGAAGGATTAAACATATGCATAATAAACAGAAATTAGAAGGATACGGATTATTCAGACTCATCTGAACTGATACAGCCGAGAATTTGGAAGATTTTCTTTAATCGCTTGTTCATTGATGACTGATTCTTATTTACTTTCTTTATTTCTTCCTTTACCTCAATAAGTTCATTTGATATACGTTCTTGCTCGTTGGAGAGCCTTTGCTGTTCTTTATAGATTGAGGTAACTGATGCATCATCATCAGAAGTTGATTGAGGTGCTTGTTGTGCTGGATGTGCTGGTTGGACTGGAGGAGTTGCTGCCGGTGCAGAGGTTGTCGCTTGTTGTTGTTGTGCTCGTTGTCGGTGAGGAGGTAATATGGGCTCGTCTTGCTTTGTCGAGAGAGACTTTACAATTGTTGTTTCATTGATCGTTCCTAAACTGTGCATGTAGGAACTCGCATTTGTGTCAGCTTTAAATTTGCGAAGAATGCGCATGATGATCATTGGATAAGGTAGTCTCTCTGAAGGGTGAGCATGTTCCACATAGCGAGCCATCCTCGCCCAGATGATGTAAGGGATGTTTAAGTTTGCTCCCATTGCTGCTGTGGGGTTTCCAAGAAGATAAAGGAATAACATCCTATCCCACCGAAGAACCTTCGTGTTCATATTTGGAAGGACGTTATAGCAAATAATGAAGTTTAAGAAGCGATACTCAGGTCGTAGCTCTTTTGAAAAGACTGAGTTTCCTGTCGACCGAGTATCTGGAAGACAGATGCCATCAACTACCACTCTCCAAGAGTTGGTGTTGAAAATTTGATTCTTCTGATAATGAGCGCCATCGGCAAGGGCCTTCATCCCTAATACCTCTCCAATCAGTTGAGGGGTTACTTTAATCTTAACATTTTTGACCAATGTTTGAAAGTCTCGACGACCACTCTCCTGATCAACGAGATAGCAAGAATTTTGATAGAACATCCTCACTGAGTGAAGACAATACCCAGTGGTCTCGGGGAAATCGCAAATGGGAGCAAGACCTGTCTGGTCATACAGAGTCCCAAATGCCGGAGATCTTTCCTTCAAGGCTTTGACATTAACATGCCTTTCGCCAATGCATTCCCTGTTTTCAAAGTCCTTTATCCTAGCAGAGCTGATAAAGTCTTGTGGAGGTGCTTGGCTATCAACAGGTTGCTCAATGGAAATTCCTCGAGCACTCCCTCTTTTGCGAGCAGCACTTTTTCTTCTTGTCTTCCCAGAAGTTTCTTCCATTGGAGCTTTGCCTTTTTCAGCAGCAGTAGGAGGAGCCTTTGATGTCTCGGCAGGCGCTTTTCCCTTTGAAGCAGTGGGAACAGTTGTTGCTTCAACTTGAAGCTCATCCCAATGGATCGATTCCGTTTCAGATTCCGTATCGGAATCATCTTTTGCTTTCTTCGCTTTCTTAGCCCTCTTGGGCTTGACAGTGTCTCTCGTATGTACCATAGCAGCCAGAAGAAAAATGATCCACGTGATCACCATTGCTATTGGTTTCTTGTGAAAAGAAATCCCGTGAGCAACACCTCAAGAACACGAAAAAATTGTTAATTTTCAAAAATTAGAAAAAAAATGTACCCAAACAATCATTATCGTGTAGAGAGACTAAGAATCAAATTAGTTTTGCAAAAAGAATTTTAAAAATAGATCAATCGCATGATTTTCGAAAATTCCCATTATATGCCCTAAAACCGAAATTTTTGAAATCGAAGGCCAAAAATCCGTTTATCTTGAGAATACCTAGCATACATTCAAAACTAATCTACCCAGAGTTCTTATTTCAAAAGAAATTTGATCAAAAACCATCCACAAACGAAATAGATACAAGAATTTCATCACATTTTGAGGAAGAATATGAAAAACTATGAAAAACCGAGATTTTGATCAATAAAACTTACTTGGAATCGAAGAACTTTGAGTTTGAAAGCTTCCAAGATGGATGACTTCTAGAGAGAGAAGCTCTGGAAACTTTGGAACAAAAGATTGGAGTAAAAGAAATCAAAACCCTTTTGTTCTATATAAAACCCTAGCCGCGATCCGGGTCAGTTCGTGATTACGATCCGGATCGGCTACCCGCAGAGAAAATCTGCGTTCGGGATTCGGATCGGCAAGTCCAATCCGGATCGGCTGACCGCAGAAGAATATCTGCGTTCGGGATCCGGATCGGCAGGTCCAATCCGGATCGGCTCCAACTTTTTCTTTAGAAAATTTCAGAGAAATTCTAGAAAAACCAGAAAAAGATTGTAAGCACTTTTGTGTATCAACTTTAAATGAAAATCATCGTTTCATACAACAAGAAATAGATTATGCCAAATCTATCAATAACATCCAACAAATGAAACGAAAATTTATAAAAATTAAATCCCTTAAAGTTGAACAACTTCAATTACATCTAACTTGATCTTATGAGTAATGCCTTTATCAAATCATCAATTTGGTAAAGAAAATAAAATACAAAGATCAATAGATGTCTAACATCCCAGATAAGTTAGATAATATATCTAGTCAATTTATTGAAGAGAGTGGCTCTTTGAGCATCTTTCATTAAAATTCCCACCTTATACCAACCTTGAAATTTTGACAGAGTCAAGTATTTCAACATGCATTTTATTTAATCAAACTTGAAAAACCTTGCTTGGTATACATGTGGTAGCTGCACACAGTACTCGGACGACCGAGGTGGTAGCTCTTTCCTCCATGTGGTGGTAGTTTTCACACTCCTCATTGGGATGTAACTCTTTCCACATCTTTTGAGCATAATACTTTTTCTTTTACTCCCCCTCAATTGGCTATCAATTATTTAAGATATAAAGTATTCAGCCAAATATTGATCTCGATTTCATACTCGACTAAACAGTCAAATAAGATAAAAACTATACCAAGAGATCATCGAGAGAGAAATTGACTTTGATCAAAACAAAGATGAGTTAATTGACATAAATAATCATTGCATCAAATGAAATATTATGATATCTAAAGCATAATAGATTTCTAAATATATAAAAGGATGCAGTTAAAGTCAATCAAAACTAATGCTCAGTTGATGTACTATGTCTAAGCATAGATGATGAACAAACACACAAAAACAAAACCTAACCTAAACAAAAGTTTCAAAAAGAGGTTATTTCAAGGAAAGCATTCCAATTGCTTTACGCAAATGAATAAAACGTTTTTGATCCAAAGGTTTTGTTAACAAGTCAGCTAATTGATCTTCAGTTGAAATGTAGGAAATTTGAAGAATATTTGATTCAACTAGCTCTCTAAGAAAATGATATCTAAGTTCAATGTGTTTTGTTCTAGAGTGCAACACAGGGTTTTTTGAAATATTTATAGCACTAGTGTTGTCACATAAAATAGTTACCGAAGTTGCTGAAATCCGGAAGTCGCTCAACACGCTTTTAGTCCAAATGAGTTGAGTTGAACAACTACCCGCTGAGATGTATTCCGCTTCGGCAGTCGAGAGTGCAATGCAGTTTTGCTTTTTACTATGCCATGCAACAAGACAATGGCCAAGATAAAAACATGCACCACTCGTACTTTTCCGATCATCCACAGATCCTGCCCAATCGGCATTTGAGTATCCAATAATATCTAGACTTGTTCCCATAGGATACCAAATTCCGAAATTAATGGTTCCTTTGATGTACCGGATGATCCGTTTCACCGCTTTCAGGTGAACCTCCTTTGGTGCTGATTGATATCTCGCGCAAATCCCAACACTAAAGGATATATCCGGGCGACTAGCTGTGAGGTAAAGTAGACTTCCAATCATGCTGCGATAAAGTTTCTCGTCTACATTCTCACTAAGAGATTCACTTCCTAATCCCTTATTGCTAGTTCCCATAGGAGTAGGAAAATCTTTAGAATCTTCTAATCCGAATTTCTTTACCAACTCCTTTGCATACTTGGATTGACACAGATGGATGCCTTCACCATTTTGTTTCACTTGCAATCCAAGAAAGTATGTCAGTTCCCCCATCATAGACATCTCAAATTCGCTTTCCATGGTTTCTGCGAATTTAGAAGCATCATTGTCCTTTGTTGCTCCAAACACAATGTCAACGACATAGATTTGTGCAACAATGAAGTTATTTTGATAATGCTTCACAAAGAGAGTCCGATCTGCTCCCCCTCGAGTATAGCCCTTCTCCAAAAGGTGCTTTGTCAACCTTTCGTACCAAGCTCGCGGTGCTTGTTTTAAACCGTAAAGAGCCTTTTTCAAACGAAAAAACATGGTTAGGTAGTTTACAGTCTACAAAACCTTTCGGTTGAGCCACATAAACATCCTCATTTAAAAACCCATTTAAAAATGCGCTCTTAACGTCCATTTGAAAGAGTTTTATTTTAAAGTGACAAGCAATAGCGAATAAGATACGAATGGACTCGAGTCTAGCTACAGGGGCGAACGTTTCATCAAAGTCTATACCTTCTATTTGAGAGTAGCCTTGAGCAACTAAACGTGCTTTGTTCCTGATGATGGTACCATCCTCATTTTTCTTGTTCTTGAAAATCCATTTAGTACCGATCACATTGTGTTGCTTCGGAGGCGTCGTTAATTCCCAGACTTTGTTGCGTTCAAACTGATGGAGCTCTTCCTGCATTGCTTCAATCAAGTAGTCATCCTGAAGAGCTTCATCGACATTCTTTGGTTCGATCATGGAAACGTAACAGGCGAATCCACAAACCAACTATCTCCGAGTTTTGACTCCTTCTTGTGGGTCTCCAATGATGTTTGGTTCAGGATGATCCTTGGAGATGCATAACGTTTGTTGTAATGGAGTACTCGGAGGTACATGAGATGATTCCTGCACATCAGATAAACTTGAAGAACCATTAGATGCATCAGTAATATTGGAAGTATTATCATGAGAAGATGCACTTACAGGAGTATCATCATCAAGAGAGATATCAGGGGTAGATTTATCAGATGCAAAGTGGAAAGCTTCATCTACTTTAACATTTATAGATTCTACGATCGTTTTAGATTCCAAGTTAAATACCCGATATGCTCTACTATTTGTAGAATACCCCAAGAAAATTCCTTCGTCACTCCGAGAGTCAAACTTTCTAAGATTTTCACGGTCACGTAAAATGTAACACCGACTCCCGAAGATGCGAAAATATTTGATGTTGGGTTTTCTACAACACCATAGTTCATATGGTGTATTTAACGTTCCCGGGCGCAAATAAACTCGATTAATAACATAGATTGCAGTGTTCACAGCTTCAGCCCAAAAATGTAGCGGTAAATTCCGGCTGTGAAGCATAACACGTGCCATCTCTTGAACAACCCTGTTTTTGCGCTCGACAACACCATTCCGTTGAGGTGTATAGGGTGTAGAGAATTCATGCTTAATGCCGTTGGAAGTGCAAAAATCAATGAATTTAGAATTTATGAATTCTCTACCTCTATCACTTCTAACACGAATGATCTTTTCATTCTTTTCAATCATAATACGAAGGCAAATCTCGTGAAAAGAATCAAAAGTATCAGCTTTCTCTTTTAAAAATGCTACCCAAGAATACCGAGAGAAATCATCAACCAATAAGAAAATATACCATTTACCTCCCAAGGATGGTTGACGTGTCGGCCCCATAAGATCCATATGCAATAATTCCAAGGGCCGTTTGGTACCGACGTGATTCAAGTTCTTGTGTGCAGTCCTAGATTGTTTTCCCTTTTGACAACCACCACACACAATGTTTTGATTAAGTGAAAGTTTAGGAACCCCCTTGACCACGTCTTTGTTCGAAATTCTAGCAAGTTCCTTAAAATTTATGTGTCCCAGCCTTTCATGCCAAAGAGTTTCATTATTCAAAGAGGCTAAGTTACAATTTTCAGAAATTTTATTGGGAACAACATAACAATTGTTTTTCAGATCTAACCCCTTTTAAAAAGAAAACATGATCCTTATCAGTTACAATGCATTCAACAGATGAAAAATTAACAGAAAAACCATTGTCACAAAGTTGACTGATACTAATGAGGTTAGTCTTAAGCCCATCAACAAATAACACATTATTCAGAATCGGGCCATCTGGAATAGTTACTGTTCCTTTTCCAACAATTTTGGAAGACTGGCCGTCTCCGAAAACCACAAGTCCTCCGGAGATTTTCTCAAAATTTTGAAAGCAGTTTTTGTCACCGGTCATGTGACGGGAACAGCCGCTATCCAGATACCAAGACGAATTATCATATGCATGCAAGGAAATATTTGTAACAAGACAAGGGAAAACTTCACCTTTGCGTACCCAAACCTTTCGAGTTTTGGTGTACGTCGGAAATGATTGTGAGGTTGATACCTTTGGTGAAAGCGTCTTGTTTGATCCGTCGCTTTTCCTTGACGTCGTCGTCTTGTTTGATGAACTACCGAGGCTCTTTTCCTTCAAAGAATTTGCATTCGATTTCCGAGGAATCACCCTTTTGGTAGTCGTTGCAAGAAGTGCTTGAGTTGACCGTTTGGCTCCCATCTTGCAATTTCTCCTTATGTGCCCTGCAAAATTACAACGAAAACATACCTTAGTGCTTGACGATTCCGAAGAGGGTGAAGTAGGCTTGTTGTCGTTGCTTGTCGTGAATTCCGGTGTCGGAGGAGGAGATACTGACTGAGGCACAAAAACTGTCCCAACCGAACTAAAATTGTCTTCAGTTCGATTGTATCCGAGGCCGAACTTGTTTGTTTGACCAAGACCAAGAAGCTTATCCAACTTACTCCTTCCTGATGAAAATCACTGTAAGTCATCCTTGAGTTGGAGAATGGTCTCTGTCATTTCCAATTTTTCCTGTCAAGCCTCGCCGTTGAGCTTCAAGAAGTAATTCGCTTTGTTCACCATATCTATATAATTCTTCTCGAATTGCTCATTGGACTCTTGAAGGGAAACATTTGCTTTTATCAGATTATCCCTTTCCACTTCAAGATCGGTCGAGAGAGAAGTTACCCTTTTTAGTTCTTCTTCGAGATCCTGCAATCTCCCTCTCAACCCCTTGTTTTGCTTAGCCAGTTTCTTTGAATCCCTTAAAAGTCTGTGGTAGGCTAGAGCAAAATCTTCACCTTCCGAATCATCCGATTCATTGTCCGTTGCATTCTTTTCAACAGTGGAGTTGGACAATGACTCGGATGTACTTGCCATTAAGCACATGAAGGGTGAAGATGTGGACGCGTGGAACACTATTGCGTTGTCTTCTTCATCACTTGACGATGACTCATTTGACGATGAGGTGTCATCCCAAGTGACGGCTTGCATCGCCTTCTTCTTGGACGGATTCTTATTTGGACATTCCGTTGAGATATGGCCGTACCCTCGGCACTTGAAGCATTGGACTTGTCCTTCTGTGCTTTTCTTATCCTTAGAAAAACCCTCTTGCTTTCTTGACTTGTAACTTGAAGAACCCTTGCCTTTCTTCCACTTTCCGAAGGATGGAGTTTTGCTTGAATTACCCCTTCGAAAATTTCGGCGAAACTTCCTTGTCAAGAGAGCGAGCTGCTTCTCAAAGTCCTCCATAGATAGGTTCTCGTCATCGCCTGAGGAGGATGAATCCGCGTCTTCTTCTTTTGTTGTTTTCAAAGCATAACCTGAAGACTTAGAAGAGGATGCCTTTCCCAAAGAACAGTTAGTAGGAAATGTCATTTCATAAGTTCGTAAAGAACCAACTAATTCTTCTACAAGGATTTCGTCCGGGTGTTTAATAGTTTCAATGGCTGTAACCTTGGAACGAAATCTTTCAGGAAGTGTTCTTAATATTTTTCTTACAATTTTAAATTCTAGAATCTTCTCTCCCAAGTTAGCACATGAGTTTACGATGTCTTGCAATCGTGTGTAATAGTCTGTGAAAGATTCATTTTCTGCCATGAAAATAGAGTCAAACTTGCTCGTAAGCATTTGTAGTTTCTGAATCTTCACAAGGTTAGTTCCCTCATGCGTAACTTGAAGAACATCCCAGATTTCTTTCGCAGTCTCACATGCCGAGACGCGAGAGAACTCTGTTTGTGATAAGGCATTAAATAAAGCATTAATTCCCTTGCCATTGTAAGAAGAAAAATCAATCTCTTCCTTGGTCCATTTCGACCTAGGTTTGATGGTGCGAACATCACCAATAAATTCAGTTGGATTAGACCATCCTAATTCAATTGATTGCCACACCCGTTCGTCGATGGAAATTAAAAAGGCTTTCATCCGTACTTTCCAGTACGCATAATTTGTTCCATCGAAGAACGGAGGTCTGTTGATGTTTCCACCTTCAACCATTGTTTACAACCCTATTCCCGCTCTGATACCACTTGTTGGGTTATGTATAATTGGATCTAAATAGGGGAAAAAACACCTAGAGGGGGGTGAATAGGTGTAAACAATAAACACTCAAAAATCTTTGCGATATAAAACCCAATGCGGAAAAAATAAATAACACGCAGAGATTTTTACGTGGAAAACTCCAAACTGGAGTAAAAAACCACGGGACCGATAACACGGTGAAATCCACTAGAATTAAACACGTACAAGGTGATATACCGTACTCACAGACGACTCAACCTTTTCCATACGCTCCTAGTTGATCTTCTCCGCTCGCTCCACGACGCTTCTCGAATCCACGATTTGCGTCCAACGCCGAATCCACGACGTCCAACGTCGAGTCCACGACGTCCGACCGAATCCACGGTCTTCACCCAGTAGCACGCTTCGAATCCACGAACGTACCTCGCTCCGAATCCACGAGAGCGGTTGCACCTTGAATCCACAAGGCCACGCGAGTCCACGCGCCGATTTTGGGGTAAATCGTTGTTTTTTGGGTGGTGATGATCCGCCGAATACTTAGATTAGAAATAGATCGGAAATACCATCTAAGTATTCATTGATTTGATTCTACTCAAAATGTGAGTATGAAAACCTAGAATCAAATCAATCAATATAGATGAAGAAACATAAGATAGAATCTATGATTTCCTTTCTTCTCTATATGTGGATCTTAGGCCGTATAAAAGATGACGGCTACTTTTTCGATTATGTGGATTCGCCCTAGAAAAAGAATCATAGGGTCTATTTATAGGTTAGAAACCCTTGGAAGAAGATAAGGATCAAAAACTATCTTTTTCTAGAATTTTACGTGACGACGATTCGGATCGGAGATCGGCGATCCGGATTGCAGTAGCGAGAAAAACAGATTCCAGAAAAACGAAGGTTCGGGATCCGGATCGAAGTGCTTGATCCGGATCGTTCATACCGTTCACCAAACATCAACGTTCGGGATCCTGATTGCAAAGCCTGATCCGGATCGTTCAAATAAAATGGTAAACCCAGTGTTCGGGATCCGGATCAAGGGAAGCTACGATCCGGATTGAACTGGTGTATGAACGAACAACCTTCGGGATCCGGATTGAAAAGCCTGATCCGGATCCTGAACATGTCCCATGTCCAGTTTTTGATATTTATGCAATTAAAAATCCATCCAAGTGTTTCTACACTATAAGAAGTATTCGGATCACCAAAGATATTAAGTTAAACATACCTGATCATTTTGAATTCTTCTTTCTTGAGATTGAGTTAAATGATCAAACTTTCTTTACCTTCGATCTTCAAGACTTAACCGAATTCACGAAATACGCCAACTTAATTTCCGTAACAAAAAAGAAGTTGGAGGATGACCTGAACCACATCCAGCAGGGGAGTAAGACGGTGATGGCATATCAGCGAGAATTTGTACGACTGGCCAACTGCGTCCCTTTCGTGATAAGGGACGAGTCCCATAAGGCGCAACTGTTCGTAGATGGATTGCGGAGTGATATTTTCCAAGTGGTGCAAGCAGCCAATTTGCACACTTTTCAGAAAGTGGTCGACAGGGCCACGGTGGTGGAGCGCGGGTTCGCCGTTACACGCGCCAGGAGGGAGGGCCCGGCACACCATGAAGAAAGGAAGCGACCGCTGCAGTACTCCGGGGGAGGCTCGCCTCGTGGAAGCCGACCCCCCAAATGGTGGAGGCCACAAGCGGGATCTCGGAGCGCACTGGCAGGAGGGCCGGGGATGGGAGACAGGCCTTGTGTTATTTGTGGGGGAGGACACCGAGCGGGAGATTGCCCCCAGAGGGGTGACCATTGCTTCCGATGCGGCAAACCGGGGCACTTTCGTCGCAACTGTCCCTTAGGCGGGGGATCTGCGTCCTCTGCAGCCTCTACGCCCTCGCCCCAGCTGTCAGGGCGGGGGAAAGCTCCGGTGGGGTCGACATCTAGTGTCACGCCCCGGGTGTAAACCAGAACCCGGGCTCGTCCACAGATCCGCCGTGCACACGGTAGTTCCCGTGTACACGAAGCGCTGGTAACCTGCTCAGATATAAAAGAAATAATACTGGAGCATAAAACAGAGCTAAACTGAAACTAGTACATCTCAGACAAATGCTGGAAATAAAAGTACAATAATCTCTCAAGAATATACATGTGTCTCTCCCAGCTCACGAAAGGAATACAACCAGCTGGCCACAGCCAGACCCAAAAATAAAAGAAAATACAACCGTCTGAGTGTACAGGGGATACAACAAAACTACTAAACTTGAGCTCGGGGTAGCAGCTATCTAATCAGCGATCCTCTTACCTCGATCCTGGGAAGAGGGTCCCGCAACTCCAGCAGATGACTCTGCAAAACAAAGGGGACAAGAAAAGGGAAAAATAGTGGGGGTCAGAACTATTATAAAAACAATAGCCTCCCCTAGTGGGTAAACCTCTACCACAGACCTGCCCACTAGGACTACAAGAGGCGGAGAGATAAAACAAGGTGGTGTGCTATACGTATAACAACTGATACAAGCTATCAGTAAGATGCCTCTCAAGTAATAAGCTAAATGCATACATCAGAGTATACGTATGCCTGCCTGGGTAACCCAATCTAGACACCGGTGAACACCGATACTGCCTACTATGCCCACTAACTCACATCTCCGCTGCGGGATGCAGACCGGTTCCTGACCGACACGGTCCCATCCCCGAGGCAACAGACCGGCTCCTGACCGGCACGGTCATAAGAACTGCAACAGACCGGCTCCTGACCGGCACGGTCTCAAGTACTGCGACAGACCGGCTCCTGACCGGCACGGTCACAAGTAACCCGATATAGTCGGACTGGACCAAGACTCTACTTAAGTGGGAACAACCCATCTATTACGGATTTTGTTTTGGCGCATTTCGTGAAAGTGTTAAGTCTTGAAGATTGAAGATGAATGAAGTTTGGATCATATACCTCAATCTCAAGAAAGAAGAATTCAAAAGGATCATGTAAGTTTAACTAAAGATTAATGGTGATCCGAATACTTCTTGTAGTGTAGAAACACTTGGAAGACTTTTTTATTGCATAAAAATCAAGAACTGAACATGGGACATGTTCAGGATCTGGATCAGAGAGTCCAATCCGGATCCCGAAGGGTGCTTGTACATTGGCAAATACGATCCGGATCATAGGGTATTTCGATCCGGATCCCGAACATGGGAATTTGCTGGAATACATGAACGATCCGGATCGGGCAATTCAATCCGGATCCCGAACCCTGTTTTCTGGAATTGGCTGACTCGTTACGACGATCCGGATCACAGTAAATCCGATCTGGATCGCCGTCGTGAAAATTTCCAGAAACGGACAGTTTTTGATCCTTATCTTCTTCCTAGGGTTTCTAACCTATAAATAGACCCTATGTTTCTTTTTCTAGGGTTAAGGAAAATAGCCGTTATAATAAAATATAATCTTATATACGGCCTAAGATCCACATATAGAGAAGAAAGGAAATCATTAGATATTACCCTATGTTTCTTCATCTATATTGATTAGTTTGATTCTAGGTTTTCATACTCACATATTGAGTTGAATCAAACTAATGAATACTTAGATGGTATTTCCTATCTATCCTTGATCTAAGTATTCGGCGGATCATCACCACCCAAAAACAACGATTTACCCCAAAATCGGCGCGTGGACTCGCGTGGCCTTGTGGATTCAAGGTGCAACCGCTCTCGTGGATTCGGAGCGAGGTACGTTCGTGGATTCGAAGCGTGCTACTGGGTGAAGACCGTGGATTCGGTCAGACATCGTGGACTCGACGTTGGACGCCGTGGATTCGGCGTTGGACGCAGATCGTGGATTCGTGAAGCGTTGTGGAGCGAGCGGAGAAGATCAACTAGGAGCGTATGGAAAAGGTTGAGTCGTCTGTGAGTACGGTATATCACCTTGTACGTATTTAATTCTAGTGGATTTCACCGTGTTATCGGTCCCGTGGTTTTTTACTCCGGTTTGGAGTTTTCCACGTAAAAATCTTGCGTGTTCATTTATATTTCCGCATTGGGTTTTTAATTGCGCAATGATTTTTTGAGTGTTTATTGTTTACACCTATTCACCCCTCTCTAGGTGTTTTTTCCCCTATTTAGATCCATTATTACATATAACCCAACAAGTGGTATCGGAGCGGGAATAGGGTTGTAAACAATCATTGAAGGTGGAAACATCAACAGACCCCCATTCTTTGATGGAACAAATTATGCGTACTGGAGAGTACGGATGAAAGCCTTTTTAATTTCCATCGACGAACGGGTGTGGCAATCAATTGAATTAGGATGGTCTAATCCAACTGAATTTATTGGTGATGTTCGCACCATCAAACCTAGGTCGAAATGGACCAAGGAAGAGTTAGATTCATCTTCTTACAATGGCAAGGGAATTAATGCTATTTTTAATGCCTTATCTCAAACTGAATTCTCTCGCGTCTCGGCATATGAGACTGCGAAAGAAATCTGGGATGTTCTTCAGGTTACACATGAGGGAACTAACCTCGTGAAGATTCAAAAGCTGCAAATGCTTACGAGCAGATTTGACTCTATTTTCATGTCACGCCCCGGGGGTTCGAATCGCGCGGAAGAGGAGCCACCGATGCCCCTGATTCAGCCATATATTTTTTTTTTGTAAAACATTACTCCCCGGCGCGTGCACAGACCCGCCGCATACACAAATTCGCTCTGCAAATGAGCAGAGGCCCCTTTGTATATGCACGGCGTCTCAACTACAAAGTGTCTCACAAGGCGTAGTACATACAATCTCTAACCACATCAGTTGGGGTCTCGTACACATACAACCAAACAATTCACGTGACATTCTAGCATTCACTTAGAGCATAGAGGCCGGTGTTTTGAAAGGATAAATAATCACAAGGTTTTGAAAGCGGCATCCACACGATGCCCTCGTTTGTGAAAACAGTTCGTAAACACATAAATCCCACAAGGTTTATAAAGCTTGGTGCCCACACGACACCCACGTTTTAAAAATAGTTTTCGCAAACGGTTTTCTTTGTTTTTCATCGTTCAAAACGGCCAAGTAAGAGAGAACGTAGTATTCATTCAATTATTCAAAAAGAAAGGAAAGGAAAGGGCAACATCCACTTCGACCCCACGGGGGTGTCGCAATCCACAACTAGCTACCATGAATAATAAAGGAAAAGGGAAAGAAGAGTCACTGTATCTGAAGTCATCCAAAAATCAGATCAGCACCCTAACGTCCTCACCGGCGCCCTAGCACTCGCCCCTGGACGAACCTGTCACGGAGTGGGAAGTCAGTGACTAGAAATAAACATAATGAGCAAGAAAACTATAATAAAACAAACCACTGTAACCAGAGCAACTGTCACCCCCCTCCCATATACCGTCAACAATGATCACAACCTGCACCAAACATAAACCGGGCACCCTCCCCGGACACCGCACCGGGCCCCTACCCCGGTGCCCCTCCCCTTTCTGCCGAGCACCTGCCTCGGCCGCCGAGCACCAACCCCAGCGTCACCGCTCACACCCTCCACCCATGAGGGCCCCCATCCCTAACGCCACCTCCGCGTGGGGTACACGGGTCAACGTACCACTTTTCCGGAAAAGCACACCCTTGCGGTGGCCAAACCGCTGGTGTGCGTGTAGTAAAACTTGAGCCTCAGATGATAAAGCGAATAGAATGAGATTCGGGGTCAGCGTTGCTCATAAGGACAACCAGAAGGGTGAACACCTTTGCTCATGAGGAAATCTTAAGGAGGAAAACACCGTTGCTCAGTGAGAGCAACTTGAAGAGGAACACACCTTCGCTCACGAAGAGCATCTTAGAGAGAAACCCACCTTTGCTCACGAGGAGCAACTTAGAGAGAAACACCTTTGCTCATGTCCGCCCTTACCCAATTAACCTCGGCGAATTTACCCACCTTTTGCGTGCGTCGTCCGGCGTTCGGTACGTCCGTGATCGTGCGCCCGTCGCCAACAATGTCCTGCACTCCTGAAGGAATAAGGGCAAGTCAAGACTAAGGATCCGACACTCACACCGACTACCACCCATGTGCGGCGGAGTTTCCCGCCCGGCACTGGCCCGTGCGGCGCACACTCCGCCCGGGCACAGCATCGCGTGGCCCCAGCCCGCGCGGGCGCCCCTCCTGCGGCGGCCCCGCGCGGCCAAGCGCCGCGCGAGTGCGTTGCCCGTGGTGCGGGGCGACCCCGCGCGGCCCCAGCCCGCGCGGGCGCCCCACCTGCGAGCGGCCCTGCGCGGCCAAGCGCCGCGCGAGCGCGCTGCCCGCGGTGCGGGTGCGACCCCGCGCGGCACCAGCCCGCGCGGGCGCCCCACCTGCGGGCGGCCCCGCGCGGCCAAGCGCCGCGCGGGCGCCTCGCCCGCGGTGCGGGGGCGACCCTGCGCGGCACCAGCCCGCGCGGGCGCCCCACCTGCGGGCGGCCCCGCGCGGCCAGGCGCCGCGCGGGCGCCTCGCCCGCGGTGCGGGGGCGACCCCGCGCGGCACCAGCCCGCGCGGGCGCCCCACCTGCGGGCGGCCCCGCGCGGCAAAGCGCCGCGCGGGTGCCTCGCCCGCGGTGCGGGGGCGACCCCGCGCGGCACCAGTCCGCGCGGGCGCCCCACCTGCGGGCGGCCCCGTGCGGCAAAGCGCCGCGCGGGTGCCTCGCCCGCGGTGCGGGGGCGACCCCGCGCGGCACCAGCCCGCGCGGGCGCCCCACCTGCGGGCGGCCCCGCGCGGCCAAGTGCCGCGCGGGTGCCTCGCGCGCGGTGCGGGGGCGACCCCGCGCGGCACCAGCCCGCGCGGGCGCCCCACCTGCGGGCGGCCCCGCGCGGCCAAGCGCCGCGCGGGTGCCTCGCCCGCGGTGCGGGGGCGACCCCGCGCGGCACCAGCCCGCGCGGGCGCCCCACCTGCGGGCGGCCCCGCGCGGCGAAGCGCCGCGCGGGTGCCTCGCCCGCGGTGCGGGGGCGACCCCGCGCGGCACCAGCCCGCGCGGGCGCCCCACCTGCGGGCGGCCCCGCGCGGCCAAGCGCCGCGCGGGCGCCTCGCCCGCGGTGCGGGGGCGACCCCGCGCGGCACCAGCCCGCGCGGGCGCCCCACCTGCGGGCGGCCCCGCGCGGCAAAGCGCCGCGCGGGTGCCTCGCCCGCGGTGCGGGGGCGACCCCGCGCGGCACCAGTCCGCGCGGGCGCCCCACCTGCGGGCGGCCCCGCGCGGCAAAGCGCCGCGCGGGTGCCTCGCCCGCGGTGCGGGGGCGACCCCGCGCGGCACCAGCCCGCGCGGGCGCCCCACCTGCGGGCGGCCCCGCGCGGCCAAGCGCCGCGCGGGTGCCTCGCCCGCGGTGCGGGGCGGCCCCGCGCGGCACCCAGCGCCGCGCGGCGCCCCGCCCGCGGCCGGTCCGGCGGCGGCGGCGGCGGTGTTCCCCGTGAAGACTCTACACAACAAAACTAATAAAAACTCACCTTTGATCCGCCGGAAAAGAGAGGAAGAGGATCGTCCTAACGTTGCCCGGTTGATCCCGCGAGCAAGAACCTCCGTCCTTTCCTCGAAAGCCCCGCCGTCGGTCGTACAAGAGCGAAAAAGGGTTGGGTCCCCGTTTTATTCTCCTCTTTTTCCCTCTCGTGGTGTCTCTTAAAGAGAAACCCTAGCCGTCCTTCACTCTCTCTTTTTTTTCCCTCTCGTGGTGTCTCTTAAAGAGAAACCCTAGCCGCCGAACGAAGGGACCTAGGAGGGAACACCTAAAACCCTAGGTTCCTCAAAGGGTAAGAGAATAATTAATTAATAGGGACAGATCCAGCGGCTATAATTACCTCGAGAAACGTGCCGATCGTCCGCACGGATTCCGGGGCGCCTAAGTGGGGTCCGAACTTCGGAAAATTATTCCGGGTGAACCGGGAGTCGGAATCTGAAACCGATCGCGCCCCCGTTCTCCATTTCGCGAGCCCTTCGGCCTAAAAATGTCCGCGAGCCCCAACGGATTCTCCGGAAAAACACCAAAAATTGTCCCTCAGTCGGGCAGTCGAAGAAAAAGGGGTAACGGGGAGGGTCACGGAAAAGTCAGGTCTTACATCACTCACTAATAAAAACAAGTTTCATCCCCGAAACTTAACTCCCGCCTGCGGCGAAGGGGGTCCGGGTAGCACCCCCTTCACCCTCGATTCGGGTTCCCAAGTTGTCTCACGTTCTTCCCGATTGCTCCAAAACGCCTTCACGTAGGGAAATGTCCGACTTCGTAGCTTTTCAGTCCTCCCGCGCTAGGGTCCGCACCGGCTCTTCCTCGTAGTTCACGTTTCCTTTGAACTTGATTTGCGGAGTCGTCAATCACTCGCGACGGGTTGGGGGATACTTTCGAGGCATGAAAGCGCGGACGCGACCAGAACTCGGTCGTGATTCGGTGGTAGGGCGAGGCGATGGGCCACGGGGCCGTCGCACTCCGGGATCCCTAAAAGTCCCACGTACTATGGCACTACTAGCCTCTCAACCCAACCCGCTTCGCCCCTGATCGTTCCAACAAATCGGGGGGGGGGGGGTTTGCAGCGCCTACCGTACGATGCTTTGTACGGTGTCATCCGGGTGCTTGTCTGGTAGTCGATGTCGTAGACGAACTCGACGAGGGGTAGGTAGCGTGACCATCTGCCCGTTCAAAACCAGGATGCATGCTCGGAGTATGTCCTCGAGGATCTGGATCGCCCGTTCGGATTGCCCATCCATCTGAGGTGATAGGCCGGGCCGAAGTGTAGCTTGGCCCGCAGTAGTAGGTGTCGGCGTCCCGTGTAGCCCCGCAACTCATCGATGTACACTTGGTCAGTCGGTCTCGTGTCCAGGTCGAAATCCTTCAATAGACCTAACCACCGTCTTCGCCGTAGGTTCGGCCCCTTCTAGGTGGAGAGGCGCTTAAGGCTTTGGTGGTCCGTGGGTGCGTTACCGTGGGCCCCGAAGGGATAGTACCTCAACAGTCTCAGGACGAGGACGACTGCGGTACACCCCAGGTCGTGTGTCGGTTAGTTCTACATATAGTCCTTGAGTTGCCCTGTCGCATAGGCTACGACTCTTCCTTGCTGCCTTAGTACTTCCTCCAGTCCAATTCGCGATGCAGTGCAGCATACTTCGAAGTCTTCCCCGGGCGTTGGTACGGCGAGCACGGGCGCCCTTGTTAATCGCTTTTTAGGCTCTTCACAGCTTTCCTTAGCATTGGGCCGTCCAAAAGAACTTGGCTCCCTTCCGGGCCGAGCGGTTCAAGGAAGTGCATGCTCTTACAGGGCTTCATCTAATTCCGGGCAGTCAACGCACAGCTGCAAGCTCCTCCCCTGTTCCCGCGCCAGTAGAACGGCCATGCACCCAGCCGGTGCCTTCCGCTCCTTACTTTTTGCTACTAAGTACATGGTCCCCCAAGTGGGATAAAACAAAAGAGTGCGTGCCTAAGTAGATCGAGGCCAAAACCGGTTGGTTTTGGATGGGAGAAAAGAAGGGATCTTCGGAAAGAGAAGGGAGTATCTGCGGACTACGCCAACGGCGGATCCCCGCAGTCCCTCTTAAAGGCGTTCGCCCCTCCCCAAAAGATCCGAGGAAAAACGGACAGAAAAACAACGAAGCTATTACTAACGACGGGACATAGCCGAAACCCATAACAGATGAAGAAAGGATGGTATAACTCAGGTTCGACGGATGTCCCCAACTAAAAAGAAGTAGTTCAAGTATTACCTGTCGTCACTCGGTTCGGGACGTTGCTCCGTCTGCTGGGGCGGCTGGGGTAGCCCTCCCGCAACCCCTGGGCCAGCGCCGCACTGCGTGGTTGGGCAGGGTCCTGGTATCGTACGAGTCCGCCGACGGCGAGCCGTCGGGTCGGTCCTTCTGTGGGTTGGGAGCCGCGGTATCCTCTCGTCCCTCCCGTTGTGGCGTTGCGGCGGTAGCGGCCTGCTCTCGCGGACATGAAGCGCGGGTGTGATCTGATTTGCCGCAACCATTGCAGTGGGAGTACCTCCAGAGGCAGTTCGTCACTCGATGCGCCTTTCCGCAGATGACGCAGGGCCCTTGTGGCGTCTCTGGGGTCCCTGTTGGTACCCGCCCACCCTCCCTTGCATTTTCCAGGTGTTGGTTCGCCCGGTACCTTGGTTTGGGGCTCCCCTGCAAGGCGGGGGTGGCGGCTTTCTCTGCTTCGACAGGTCCCGGCGCCGGGGGCCTAGTGACGCCTAGCTTCTGGCGGCACGTGTAACGCGTGTGACCCGGTCTACCACACCGGAAACAGTGATCATCCCGCCAGGGGCAGCCCATCACTCGATGTGCGCCGCCACAAATGACGCACGGCTTCGATGGGCCGGGCCCCTCCTTCTTCACCGGTCCAGACTCCGGTTCTACCTTCGGACGTTTGGTCGCGCGGCTCGCCAGATAGGGGTCCTCCGCCGGGTCAGGGTAGGGGCACCCTTGCCGGGCGTACTCTTGCTCCGCACGCATGGCCAAATTAACTGCATCGTGATAGGTGGGAAATCTCGCCGGTGGCATCCCGCGAGGGGTACCGTCCCATGGGCCGTGCTGGAAGTGGTCAACGCTCTCAAGGTCCCGCGTCAGCATGCACAGACGCTCCGTGAGAGTCAGCAGCTGTCCTGCCACATCGCGCAGTTGGTTGCGCAGCAAGCGGTTCGCTCCGGCTGCGGTGTCCATTTCCGTCGGTCGTCGCTCACTGTGTTGGACTGCTATTGTATCTGCGTACATAATGAAAGCATACCGATCATCACAAACATAGAGACATAACTGACAAGGCAACCCGGCTCCTAAAGGGTTCTACTAAATCTCTACCCTCCCCCACATACACTAGTGTCCTATTTATTTATCCCGTGTTCACTTTATTACTCAGCAGCCAGAGTATTGCGCCCGTGGATGTTAGGCCCCGACTGTTGTGGTTAGAGTTTACCGCTCTGATACCATCTTAATCTGTCACGCCCCGGGGGTTCGAATCGCGCGGAAGAGGAGCCACCGATGCCCCTGATTCAGCCATATATTTTTTTTTTGTAAAACATTACTCCCCGGCGCGTGCACAGACCCGCCGCATACACAAATTCGCTCTGCAAATGAGCAGAGGCCCCTTTGTATATGCACGGCGTCTCAACTACAAAGTGTCTCACAAGGCGTAGTACATACAATCTCTAACCACATCAGTTGGGGTCTCGTACACATACAACCAAACAATTCACGTGACATTCTAGCATTCACTTAGAGCATAGAGGCCGGTGTTTTGAAAGGATAAATAATCACAAGGTTTTGAAAGCGGCATCCACACGATGCCCTCGTTTGTGAAAACAGTTCGTAAACACATAAATCCCACAAGGTTTATAAAGCTTGGTGCCCACACGACACCCACGTTTTAAAAATAGTTTTCGCAAACGGTTTTCTTTGTTTTTCATCGTTCAAAACGGCCAAGTAAGAGAGAACGTAGTATTCATTCAATTATTCAAAAAGAAAGGAAAGGAAAGGGCAACATCCACTTCGACCCCACGGGGGTGTCGCAATCCACAACTAGCTACCATGAATAATAAAGGAAAAGGGAAAGAAGAGTCACTGTATCTGAAGTCATCCAAAAATCAGATCAGCACCCTAACGTCCTCACCGGCGCCCTAGCACTCGCCCCTGGACGAACCTGTCACGGAGTGGGAAGTCAGTGACTAGAAATAAACATAATGAGCAAGAAAACTATAATAAAACAAACCACTGTAACCAGAGCAACTGTCACCCCCCCTCCCATATACCGTCAACAATGATCACAACCTGCACCAAACATAAACCGGGCACCCTCCCCGGACACCGCACCGGGCCCCTACCCCGGTGCCCCTCCCCTTTCTGCCGAGCACCTGCCTCGGCCGCCGAGCACCAACCCCAGCGTCACCGCTCACACCCTCCACCCATGAGGGCCCCCATCCCTAACGCCACCTCCGCATGGGGTACACGGGTCAACGTACCACTTTTCCGGAAAAGCACACCCTTGCGGTGGCCAAACCGCTGGTGTGCGTGTAGTAAAACTTGAGCCTCAGATGATAAAGCGAATAGAATGAGATTCGGGGTCAGCGTTGCTCATAAGGACAACCAGAAGGGTGAACACCTTTGCTCATGAGGAAATCTTAAGGAGGAAAACACCGTTGCTCAGTGAGAGCAACTTGAAGAGGAACACACCTTCGCTCACGAAGAGCATCTTAGAGAGAAACCCACCTTTGCTCACGAGGAGCAACTTAGAGAGAAACACCTTTGCTCATGTCCGCCCTTACCCAATTAACCTCGGCGAATTTACCCACCTTTTGCGTGCGTCGTCCGGCGTTCGGTACGTCCGTGATCGTGCGCCCGTCGCCAACAATGTCCTGCACTCCTGAAGGAATAAGGGCAAGTCAAGACTAAGGATCCGACACTCACACCGACTACCACCCATGTGCGGCGGAGTTTCCCGCCCGGCACTGGCCCGTGCGGCGCACACTCCGCCCGGGCACAGCATCGCGTGGCCCCAGCCCGCGCGGGCGCCCCTCCTGCGGCGGCCCCGCGCGGCCAAGCGCCGCGCGAGTGCGTTGCCCGTGGTGCGGGGCGACCCCGCGCGGCCCCAGCCCGCGCGGGCGCCCCACCTGCGAGCGGCCCTGCGCGGCCAAGCGCCGCGCGAGCGCGCTGCCCGCGGTGCGGGTGCGACCCCGCGCGGCACCAGCCCGCGCGGGCGCCCCACCTGCGGGCGGCCCCGCGCGGCCAAGCGCCGCGCGGGCGCCTCGCCCGCGGTGCGGGGGCGACCCTGCGCGGCACCAGCCCGCGCGGGCGCCCCACCTGCGGGCGGCCCCGCGCGGCCAGGCGCCGCGCGGGCGCCTCGCCCGCGGTGCGGGGGCGACCCCGCGCGGCACCAGCCCGCGCGGGCGCCCCACCTGCGGGCGGCCCCGCGCGGCAAAGCGCCGCGCGGGTGCCTCGCCCGCGGTGCGGGGGCGACCCCGCGCGGCACCAGTCCGCGCGGGCGCCCCACCTGCGGGCGGCCCCGTGCGGCAAAGCGCCGCGCGGGTGCCTCGCCCGCGGTGCGGGGGCGACCCCGCGCGGCACCAGCCCGCGCGGGCGCCCCACCTGCGGGCGGCCCCGCGCGGCCAAGTGCCGCGCGGGTGCCTCGCGCGCGGTGCGGGGGCGACCCCGCGCGGCACCAGCCCGCGCGGGCGCCCCACCTGCGGGCGGCCCCGCGCGGCCAAGCGCCGCGCGGGTGCCTCGCCCGCGGTGCGGGGGCGACCCCGCGCGGCACCAGCCCGCGCGGGCGCCCCACCTGCGGGCGGCCCCGCGCGGCGAAGCGCCGCACGGGTGCCTCGCCCGCGGTGCGGGGGCGACCCCGCGCGGCACCAGCCCGCGCGGGCGCCCCACCTGCGGGCGGCCCCGCGCGGCCAAGCGCCGCGCGGGCGCCTCGCCCGCGGTGCGGGGGGCGACCCCGCGCGGCACCAGCCCGCGCGGGCGCCCCACCTGCGGGCGGCCCCGCGCGGCAAAGCGCCGCGCGGGTGCCTCGCCCGCGGTGCGGGGGCGACCCCGCGCGGCACCAGTCCGCGCGGGCGCCCCACCTGCGGGCGGCCCCGCGCGGCAAAGCGCCGCGCGGGTGCCTCGCCCGCGGTGCGGGGGCGACCCCGCGCGGCACCAGCCCGCGCGGGCGCCCCACCTGCGGGCGGCCCCGCGCGGCCAAGCGCCGCGCGGGTGCCTCGCCCGCGGTGCGGGGCGGCCCCGCGCGGCACCCAGCGCCGCGCGGCGCCCCGCCCGCGGCCGGTCCGGCGGCGGCGGCGGCGGTGTTCCCCGTGAAGACTCTACACAACAAAACTAATAAAAACTCACCTTTGATCCGCCGGAAAAGAGAGGAAGAGGATCGTCCTAACGTTGCCCGGTTGATCCCGCGAGCAAGAACCTCCGTCCTTTCCTCGAAAGCCCCGCCGTCGGTCGTACAAGAGCGAAAAAGGGTTGGGTCCCCGTTTTATTCTCCTCTTTTTCCCTCTCGTGGTGTCTCTTAAAGAGAAACCCTAGCCGTCCTTCACTCTCTCTTTTTTTTCCCTCTCGTGGTGTCTCTTAAAGAGAAACCCTAGCCGCCGAACGAAGGGACCTAGGAGGGAACACCTAAAACCCTAGGTTCCTCAAAGGGTAAGAGAATAATTAATTAATAGGGACAGATCCAGCGGCTATAATTACCTCGAGAAACGTGCCGATCGTCCGCACGGATTCCGGGGCGCCTAAGTGGGGTCCGAACTTCGGAAAATTATTCCGGGTGAACCGGGAGTCGGAATCTGAAACCGATCGCGCCCCCGTTCTCCATTTCGCGAGCCCTTCGGCCTAAAAATGTCCGCGAGCCCCAACGGATTCTCCGGAAAAACACCAAAAATTGTCCCTCAGTCGGGCAGTCGAAGAAAAAGGGGTAACGGGGAGGGTCACGGAAAAGTCAGGTCTTACATTTTATGGCAGAAAATGAATCTTTCACGGACTACTATACACGATTGCAAGACATCGTAAACTCATGTGCTAACCTGGGAGAGAAGATTCCAGAATTTAAGGTTGTAAGAAAGATCTTAAGAACTCTTCCTGAACGATTTCGCCCAAAGGTTACAGCCATTGAAACTATTAAACACCCAGACGAAATACGTGTAGAAGAACTAGTTGGTTCATTAGAAACTTATGAAATGACATTTACTACTAACTATTCTTCGGGAAAGGCATCCTCTTCTAAGTCTTCAGGTTATGCTTTGAAAACAACAAAAGAAGAAGACACGGATTCATCCTCCTCAGACGATGACGAAAACCTATCTATGGAGGAATTTGAGAAGCAGCTCGCTCTCTTGACAAGGAAGTTTCGCCGCAACTTTCGAAGGTGTAATTCAAGTAAAACTCCATCCTTCGGAAAGTCGAAGAAAGGCAAGAGTATTTCAAGTTACAAGTCAAGAAAGCAAGAGAACTTTTCAAAGGATAAGAAAAGTTCAGAAGGACAAGTCCAATGCTTCAAGTGCCGAGGATACGGCCATATCTCAACGGAGTGTCCAACTAAGAATCCGTCGAAGAAGAAAGCGATGCAAGTCGTCACCTGGGATGACAACTCAACGTCAAATGAGTCATCCTCAAGTGATGAAGAAGAGAGCGCAACGGCATTCCACGCGTCCACATCTTCACCCTTCATGTGCTTAATGGCAAGTACTTCAGATTCATTGTCCAACTCCTCTCGGGTTGAAAAAACTGCAACGGATGATGAATCGAGTAACTCTGAAGGTGAAGATTTTGTTTTAGCCTACCACAGACTTTTGAGGGATTCAAAGAAACTGGCTAAACAAAACAAGGGGTTGAGAGGGAGATTACAGGATCTCGAAGAAGAAGTAAAAAGGGTAACTTCTCTCTCGACCGATCTTGAAGTGGAAAGGGATAATCTGTTAAAAGCAAATGTTTCCCTTCAAGAGTCCAATGAGCTTTTTGAGAAGGAACATACAAAACTGGTGGATAAAGCGGATCACTTCTCAAAGCTCTACATCGAGGCCCAACAAGATAAATTGGAAATGACAAAGACCATTCTCCAACTAAAGGATGACTTAAAGAGATTTTCTTCTGGAAGGAGTAAGTTGGATAAGCTTCTTGGTCTTGGTCAAACAAATCGGTTCGGCCTCGGGTACACTCAAACTGGAAACAGTCCAAGTTCGAGTGGGACAGTTTTTGTGCCTCAGTCGGTATCTCCTCCTCCGACACCAGAATTCACGACAAACAACGACAACAAGCCTACTTCTTTCTCTTCGGGATCGTCAAGCGCAAAGGTATGTTTTCGTTGTGGTATTTCAGGGCACATAAGGAGATATTGCAAGACAGGAGCCAAACGCTCAACTCAGACATTTCTTGCAACGACTACCAAAAAGGTGATTCCTCAGAAATCAAATGCAAATCATACAAAGGAAAAGAGACTTGGTAGTTCACCGCACAAGACGACATCATCAAGGAGAAGCAATCGATCTAACAAGACGCCTTCACCTAGGAGAATAACCTCACGACCATTACCGACGCATTCCAAAAGGTTTTGGGTGCGCAAAGGTGAAATCTTCCCTTGTCTTGTTACTAATGTTTCCTTGCATGCTTATGATAATTCGTCTTGGTATCTGGATAGCGGTTGTTCCCGTCACATGACCGGTGACAAAAATAGTTTTCAAAACTTTGAGAAAATCTCCGGAGGACTCGTTGTTTTCGGAGACGGTCGATCTTCCAAAATTGTTGGAAAAGGAACAGTAGCTATTCCAGATGGTCCGATTTTGAAAAACGTGTTATTTGTTGATGGCCTTAAGACTAACCTCATTAGCATAAGTCAACTTTGCGACAATGGTTTTTCAGTTAACTTTTCATCTGTTGAATGTGTTGTAACTGATAAGGACCATGTCTTCTTTTTAAAAGGGGTTAGATCTGAAAATAATTGCTATGTTGTTCCTAATAAAAATTCAGAAAAATGTAACCTAGTTTCTTTGGATAATGAAACACTTTGGCATGAAAGACTAGGTCACATAAATTTTAAAGAACTAGCAAAGATTTCAAATAAAGACGTGGTTAAGGGGGTTCCTAAACTTCTATTTAAAAACAACATTGTGTGCGGAGGTTGTCTTAAGGGAAAACAATCAAGGGCTGCACACAAGAACCTGAACCACGTTGGTACCAAACGGCCCTTGGAATTACTGCACATGGATTTAATGGGGCCGACCCGTCAACCATCTTTGGGAGGTAAATGGTATATTTTCTTATTGGTTGATGATTTCTCTAGGTTTTCATGGGTAGCATTTTTAAAAGAGAAAGCTGATACGTTTGATTCTTTTCATGAGATTTGCCATCGTATTATGATTGAAAAGAATGAAAAGATCATTCGTGTTAGAAGTGATAGAGGTGGAGAATTCATTAATTCTAAGTTCATTGACTTTTGCACTTCCAACGGCATTAAGCATGAATTCTCAGCACCCTATACACCTCAGCAGAATGGTGTTGTTGAGCGCAAAAACAGGGTTGTTCAAGAGATGGCGCGTGTGATGCTTCATAGTCGAAATTTACCGCTATATTTTTGGGCTGAGGCTGTGAACACCGCTGTCTATGTCATTAATCGAGTGTTTTTCCGCCCAGGAACTTTAAATACACCATATGAGCTGTGGTTCAGTAGAAAATCGGATATCAAATATTTTCGTATCTTTGGGAGTCGATGTTTTATTTTGCGTGATCGCGAAAATCTTGGTAAGTTCGATTCTCGAAGTGACAAAGGGATCTTTTTGGGTTATTCTACAAATAACAGAGCATATCGAGTATTTAACTTGGAATCTAAAACGATTGTAGAATCTATAAATGTTAAAGTAGATGAAGCTTTTCACTTTGTATCTGAAAAATCTACCCTCGATATCTCTCTTGATGATGATACACCTGCCAATGCATCTTCTCATATCAATTCTTCCAATAGTAATGATGCATCTAATGGTTCTTCAAGTTTATCTGATGTGCAGGAATCATCTCATGTACCTCCGAGTACTCCATTACAACAAACGTTACGCATCTCCAAGGATCATCCTGAATCAAACATCATTGGAGACCCACAAGAAGGAGTCAAAACTCGGAGACAGTTGGTTTGTGGATTCGCTTGCTACGTTTCCTTGATCGAACCAAAGAACGTCGATGAAGCTCTTCAGGATGACTACTGGATTAAAGCAATGCAGGAAGAGCTCCATCAGTTTGAGCGAAACAAAGTCTGGGAATTAACAAAGCCTCCAAAGCAACACAATGTGATAGGTACCTGTAATGTACCAGATCTATGGTATATAAATAAATATAAATAAAAATGGTATGAAATACCATTTTTATGAAAGTTGGGGAAGTAAAGAATATTTGGAAGCGAGTTGGGCCAAAATCGGGATAAAATAAAGAGATCTAGAATTTTATTGGAGAAAGGGGGGGGCCCAGATTTTTAGTGGAAAATTCACAGTGTCGGAAAATTCCGAGAAAATTACGGGAGCTCCGTAAATATGTTTTAAGGCCACAGTAAAAGTTTCGCGTTGATCGGATGCCCGGATTGTGAGAACGGGGTCCGCCAGCAATTTTTGATACAGCGAGGCTTTTGGTGACCCAGAAATGGCCAAACTCAGTAAAAATACTTGTAACATATTTCAAATGTAATTACAAGTGAGTTGGAAGCATTTCGAATCGACGCAGAGGCCGTTGAGTCGAAAAGTGAGTTGTAAGTTGAGAATTTGAAGTTCTAAATTCTAAAGCTTAAGTTCGCCGATTTCTGGAAAGTGGCGAAACTTAGCAAAAATGCTTGTAACACATTTCAAATGTAATTACAAGTGGGTTGGAAGTATTTCGAATCGACGAAAAGCCGTTGAGTCGAAAAGTGAGTTGTGGTTGAGAAGCGAAGCCTCAAATTTGCAAAATTTGGACTCGTGTTCGCCGAGTTCGCAAAATGGCGAAATTCGGCGAGAAGACTTGTAACGTGTTTTAAATATGATTACAGTCGAGTTCGGTGCGTTTCGGGCTGACGCGAAGGGCATCGGGTCGAAAAGTGACTTGAACCCCAAGGACTTAGCAAAATTCAGGAATTTCTGAAATTTGTGATCACGAAGCATTTTCGGAGCCTAGTTTCGGAGACTTAGAGTAGCCCAAAAATTTAAAAGAAATCGTGGGGTGTCTCACAAAAGTTTTCTGATTAAAAGGGGTGAAAAACCTAGGTGAGCGATTAAGGAAAAATTGGAGAACGAAGCGAAGAAAAATGCTTCGTGAATTCTGAAACTGCAGTTTTTGACAGTGCAGTTGATCGCGAAGCTTTTTCGGGGCTCTCTTTCGAGGGCTTAGGGTAGTCCAAAAATTTAAACAAAATCGTGGGAAGTTTAAGAAAAATTTGTAGAATAAAGGGAAGAAGAAAAATTTTATTTTCGATCTCCCAGTTGACGGCAAAGCGTGGTGAAAGAGGGATAACCGAAATTACTCACTGCAGTGAAAAAACTGCAGAGTTGAGAGGGCAATTAGGTAAAATGGGGTTTATTTGGGGGCGTTTTGGTAAAATCACCCTTCCCTCCACCTACTCCCCTGCATATGAAGTAAATGCTCTCTCTCTCTCTCTCCCTCATTTGAAAAAAAAAACAAGAGAACTCACTCTCTCTCTTTCCCTGTTGGAGCAAGAAACGAAAGGGAGTAGAAGAAGGAAGAAGAGGAAAAGAGAAAGAAGAAAGGAGAGAAGAAGAAGAAGGTTAGCTCTCTCCCTCTCCATCTAAGTTCTTTTTAGGTGCTCTTCTCTCTCTCTCTCTCTCCCTCTCTCTCTCTCTCTCTCTCTCTCTCTCTCTAAGCTCTGCTAGCAGCAGCAGCTTGTGCTGCTGCTGCCAGCAGGGCCTGGAGCAGCAGCTCTAGCTGCTGCTGCCAGCAATGCTGCTGGCTGGGCCACCAGCCGCTGCTGCTGTTGGTTGAGCCACCAGCAGCAGCAGCTCGAGCTGCTGGTGGTGGGGCTAGCAGCAGTAGGTCTAGCTGCTGCTGCCAGCCATGCCAGCAGCAGCAGCATAGGGCCAGCCACCAGCTGCAAGGGCAGCTGCTGCTGCTGCTTCTACAAGCAGCAGCAACTGCAGGAGTTGCTGTGGGGCAGCTGGTTCTAGCAGCTGCCTGGGCAGCAGCTGTGCAAGCTGCTGCCCAGCAGTAGGAACTTGACAAAAAAAAAAAAAAAGAAAGAGAGAAGATTTGCTGCTGCCTGCAGCAATGCTGCTGGGCAGCAGCAACAACCATGCTGCTGGCAGCAGCCATGCTGCTGGCTGGCCAGCAGCAGCCAATGCTGCTGACCAGCAGCAGCCAAGCTGCTGGCCATGCAGCTGCTCAGGCAACTGCATTGGGCAGCAGCTGCACCAGCAGCAGGATTGTACAAAAAAAAAGATAGAAAAGAAAAGGAAGAAAGAAAAGAAAGGAAAGAAAGGAAGAAAAGAAGAAAGATCAAAAATTTTCTCTCTTCTCTTTTCTCCAATGCAAAAAAATGCAATTTCTCGATTTGCCAAATGCAAAATCGGTGAATTGGGGGAAATTGCTCAAATTGAGCTTTTCTCGAATTCTTGAGAGCGTTTTGACCCCGGATCGAGTTGAGCGAGTTTCTTTTTGGCAATATGCCATGGGATGACTATTCTCCTCTCATTTTTATGAATCGATAAAAAATTAGCCTTTTGGTGGGGGAAAATGACCAAATATTATTCTCCTCTCAAAAATTGAGCTTTTCTCAAATTTTTGAGAGCATTTTGACCCCGAATCGAGTTGAGCAAGTTTCTTTTTGGCAACATGCCATGGGAGGATTATTCTCCTCTCATTTTTACGAACCAATCAAAAATTAGCCTTTTGGTGGGGGAAAATGACCAAATAGGAATTTTTCCCTTTAAGTTGTCAAAAAGGGGTTAGTTTTACCGCCTTATGAATTTTAGTGAATCATGTAAAAGCAATGGCTTTATCTTTTGCTTTCCTTACAATGTAGGGAAGTCTCACGGATCCAAGGAGTTGAAATTGTCTCCTTCAAGGACCAAAAGAATACACCGAGGTGGGGAATTCTACCGAAAATGGGTGACCTCTCCACTTTTTCCTCTGCTTTTGATCTTGAAGCATGATAGTAGCCTGTTAGAGGCGTTGGGTAATTATGATTGAATTTTGCATGTGTAGATGGATATAGAAGAGAAGTAAACTTTTCTAATTATTAGAATAAGAGATAAACTTGCATGTGTAGAAGGATGCAGATAGAAAGGTGAATTTTTCTGAATTGCTAAATATGGATGATAATTGCCTGCGTAGATGTTAAACTTCATTGATGATTGAGATGGAAATAATTGCATGCGTGAAAAGGGGAATCAATTATTTTTTATCGGTGATCATGTTAGGGTATAGCCCTAGGAATCATGTGAAAGCATAAGGAAAAGGACATGCTGGTAGTAAGACTAGGAGAAAACCTAGACTCAGGGTTAATGAGTGGCATCAAACTTAGGGGTATATCCTAGGATTTAATGAGTGGCATTATCTTAGGAGATAACCTAAGGACATTGGATAGAGTGATCAACATAGAGTCAAGGACTCTAGGATGAGCATGATATAAGACTTAGGTAAAGGAAACCTAAGGTAAGTTAGTGGGTTGAGAATAGACTGGTTAACATAGAGTCAAGGAACTCTAGGTTAAACATGATATGAAACTTAGGTAAGAAAACCTAAGGTGAACGAGTGGAGTTTATACTCACAGGAAATGGATTAGGGTCAAGATAACTCTAAATGCAAAGTGCAACAGGTAAATAGAGATAATGTAACTCCAGGTTCGGCAAAGAAAAGAGTATGTGGCCACAAAGTTTAAAGAATTAAACTGATAGCAAAGTGATCAACTTGGAGTCAAACTCTAAGGAAAAGTTTGTGTAATCACAAAGTCAAAGAGCTAAATAATATAACCCTAGAGTGGGTCATAGGGTGTCTGGGCAAATGGATAATAACTTTAACTTCAATTTGAGTTAAAGAAATAAAAGAGAAATGTTTAAGAGTCCAGGAGACTCTCTAATTATCTTGATGGCAAGACCCAGGATAAGAGATAAATTGTTGTAAAAAGGCAAAGTTAAAAGCAAGCTAAAAGTGGCTAAAAAGCATAAAGAAAATGTAAATGGCGCCTTCGAATTTGAGACTCGCCAAGTGGAGCAAGACTCCCTGGGCAGTGACCCGTCGGACGAGGTACTTTCGAAAGGCTTAAAGTGAAAGCAAAGAGCTAGATGCTCAAAGGAAAGAGAAAGAGATTTGCCATTGGCAAAAGGGAGCTATAAGCTCGAATAAGAAAGAAAAGCAAGTGTTCAAAGGCAAAGAGGCTAAGAATTAAAGTAAAAAGAGAAAGAAAAAGAAAATAAAAGAAAGAAAATATAAAGATAAAACGAGCGTACCTTCGGGGGTAAAAAGTAGCCTTGTCGGAGCCAAGGGCAGTGTCCCTCTCCCGGGCAGTGACCCGTAGGACAAGTTCCCCGTTGGGCGGGGTAGCACTTGCGGGTGCTATCGGCAACCTTAGAAATCTTATCTTAAGGTAGCAGGACTACCGGGCTCGGGCCCGTTGGATAAGAATTTCCGAGGGTTAACTTGAACTAAAGCACCAGAATCTAAAGAATAAAGAAAAATAGAGTGGCCAAGGTGGCCGGGTTAGTTGGACCCTGTATTCAGCGGCATAGTGGCCGAGTTGGTGCTTAGCAGCCTAGTGTAGCTAGACAGAGTAGTGCTGGGTAGATGGTTATACACAGATAGTGTAGTGATATGTTATATTGCATAGCTGCATTTTGATATTGAGGATTTTGTTTCCTAGCACTATTATTATTGCTTCCATTGGACCAAGTGGTGTAGGACACTTTTTCTCGGTGGTTGAACCCACTGGGAACTCTGTCAGGAGTTCTCACACCCCTTGGGTGCCCCCCCCCCCCCCCACAGGTTCAGGTATGGATGCAGCGATCGCGACGGTTCAGAGGCAGACGGCGAGGTATACGACAGGGGCAAGGGCCCAGCAGCATAGACACCTAGAGGGTCTAGCAGAGGTATCCCATTTTTATATTGCTTGAGTGAACCTTGTATGGTGAGGAATTTGTGTAAAGAATTGTAATAATTTTATATTGCAAGTTCAGAAATGTAAAGTGTAATAAAGTAATGCATGGTTCACTCTTGTATGCTTTCATTTCCGTATTAACTAATTGTTATTGAATGAAAGTTTTAAATTTGTAGTGATTTTTAGTACTCTGATATTGAGCTTCCGCATACACTTGTTGTGTTATTATGGATGTTACCGTTCCTTTCGGGTAGGAAAAGGTCTTACCCGATTGGCGGGTCTTTGGCATGCCCGAACCGTACAAATTGGCGGACTCGGGGCGTGACAGTACCAAATGGATTTTCAAGAATAAGAAAAATGAAGATGGTACCATCATCAGGAACAAAGCACGTTTAGTTGCTCAAGACTACTCTCAAGTAGAAGGTATAGACTTTGATGAAACTTTCGCCCCTGTAGCTAGACTCGAGTCCATTCGTATATTATTCGCGATAGCTTGTCATTTTAAAATAAAATTATTTCAAATGGACGTTAAGAGCGCGTTTTTAAATGGGGTTTTAAACGAGGAAGTTTATGTGGCTCAACCGAAAGGTTTTGTAGACTGTAAACAACCTGACCATGTTTTTCGTTTGAAAAAGGCTCTTTACGGTTTAAAATAAGCACCGCGAGCATGGTACGAAAGGCTAACAAAGCACCTATTGGATAAGGGCTATACTCGAGGGGGAGCTGACAGGACTCTCTTCGTGAAGCATTATCAAAATAACTTCATTGTAGCACAAATCTATGTCTATGACATTGTATTTGGTGCGACAAGAGATAATGATGCTTCTAAATTCGCTGAAATTTGAGATGTCAATGATGGGCGAATTGACTTATTTCCTTGGATTGCAAGTGAAACAGTGTAACGAAGGCATCCATTTGTGTCAATCCAAGTATGCTTTGGAGTTGGTCAAAAAGTTTGATCTAGAAAATTGTAAATATTTTCCAACTCCAATGGGAACTAGCAATAAAGGATTAGGAAGTGAATCTTTTAGTGAGAATGTAGACGAGAAACTTTATCGGAGTATGATTGGAAGTCTACTTTACCTCACGGCTAGTCGCCCGGATATATCTTTTGGTGTTGGGATCTGCGCGAGATATCAATCTGCACCAAAGGAGGTTCACCTGAAAGCGGTGAAACGGATCATCCGATACATTAAAGGAACCATAAATTTTGGAATTTGGTATCCTATGGGAACAAGTCTAGATATTTTTGGATACTCAGATGCCGATTGGGCAGGATCTGTGGATGATCGGAAAAGTACGAGTGGTGCATGTTTTTATTTAGGCCACTGCCTTGTTGCATGGCACAGTAAAAAGCAAAACTGCATTGCACTCTCGACTGCCGAAGCGGAATATATCTCAGCGGGTAGTTGTTCAACCCAACTCATTTGGATGAAAAGTGTGTTGAGCGACTTCCGGATTTCAGCAACTTCGGTAACAATTCTTTGTGACAACACTAGTGCTATAAACATTTCCAAAAACCCTGTGTTGCACTCTAGAACAAAACACATTGAACTTAGATATCATTTTCTTAGAGAGCTAGTTGAATCAAATACTCTTCAACTGTCATATATTTCAACTGAAGATCAATTAGTTGCCATTTTAACAAAACCTTTGGATCAAAAACGTTTTATTCATTTGCGTAAAGCAATTGGAATGCTTTTCTTGAAATAAACTTCTTTTTGAAACTTTTGCTTAGGTTAGGTTTTGTTTTTGTGTTTTTGTTCTTTATCTATGTTTATACATAGTACATTAATTGAGCATGTGTATTATTGACTTTACTTGCATCTCTTCATGTAATTAGAAATTTATTATGTTTTGGATATCATAATAATTCAGTTGATGCATTGATCATTTATTTAAATTAAATCATTTTTAATTGATCAAAGTCAATTTCTCCCTCAATGATCTCTTGGTATTGTTTTTATCTTATTTGACTATTTGGTTAAGTATGAATTCGAGATCAATCCTTGGTTGAATACTTTATATCTTAAATTAATTGATAGCCAATTGAGGGGGAGTCAAAGAAATGTAAAATGCTCAAAAGATGTGGAAAGAGTTACATCCCAATGAGGAGTGTGAAAACTACCACCACATGGAGGAAAGAGCTACCACCTCGGTCGTCCGAGTACTGTGTGCAACTACCACATGTATACCAAGCATGGGTTTGTAATTTTTGATTAAGTAAAATGCATGATTGAAATACTTGACTCCGTCAAATTTCAAGGTTGGTATAAGGTGGGATTTTTAATGAAAGATGCTCAAAGAGCCACTCTCTTCAACAGATTGACTAGATACATTATATAATTTATTTGGGATTTCAAACATCTATTGATCTTGGTAATTCATTTTCTTTACCATTTTAATGATTTGATAAACGCCGTACTCATAAGATCATGATGGATGTGTTTGAACTTGATCAACTTTAAAGGTTTTAATTTCTGTAAATTTTCATGTCATTATTTGAATGTTATTGATAGATTTAACATAATTTATTTCTCTTGACATGAAACGATGATTTTTGTTTAAAGTTGATGTGCTAAAATGCTTACATACTTTTTCTGGATTTTATTGAATTTTTCTAAAATATTCTGAAGAAAAAGTTGGAGCCGATCCGGATCGGACATGAATGATCCGGATCCCGAACGCAGGTGTTTCCTGCGAGTAGCCGATCCGGATCGTAAACACGAACCGATCCGGATCGCGGCTAGGGCTTTATTAGAACAAGAGGGATTTTGATTTCTTTTATTCCAATCTTTTGTTCTTAAGGCTCCAGAGTTTCTCTCTCTAGAATTCATCCTTCTTGGAGCCTTTCAAACTCGAGTTCTTCAATTCCAAGTAAGTTTTATTGATCAAAATCTCGGTTTTTCACTGTTTTTCCTTGTTTGCTTAAAACGTGAGTAGAAATCATGGAACTTTTTCATTTGTGGATGGTTTTTGATCAAATTTCTTTTGAAATAAGAACTCTGGGTAGATTAGTTTTGATTATATGCTAGGTATTCTCAAGATAAACGGATTTTTGGTCTTCGATTTCAAAAATTTCGGTTTTAGGGCATATAATGGGAATTTTCCAAAATCATGCAATTGATCTATTTTTAAAATTCCTTTTGCAAAACTAATTTGATTCTTAGTCTCTCTACACGATAATGATTGTTTGGGTACAATTTTTCAAATTTTTGAAAACTAACAATTTTTCGTGTTCTTGAGTTGTTGCTCACAGGATTTCTTTTCTCAAGAAACCAATAGCAATGGTGATCACATGGATCATTCTTCTTCTAGCTGCTATGGTACATACGAGAGACACTGTCAAGCCCAAGAGGGCTAAGAAGGCGAAGAAACCGAAAGATGATTCTGACACTGAATCTGAAACGGAATCAATTGATTGGGATGAGCTTGAAGTTGAAGCAACAACTGTTCCCACTGCTTCAAAGGGAAAAGCGCCTGCGGAAACCTCAAAGGCTCCGCCTACTGCAGCTGAAAAAGGGAAAGCACCCATGGAACCAAGTCAAATTGGAACAAAAAGAAAAACCGGTGCAAGAAAAAGAGGCAGCGCTCAGGGAATTTCCATTGAGCGACCAGTTGCTAGCCAGCCTCCTCCACAAGACTTTATCAGCTCGGCTAGGATTAAGGAAAATGAAGAGGGAAGTGGAATTCAAATTACTGAATCCCTCTCTAGAACACACTCGGTACCTAGCGAATCCCCATGGACTGAAGACCAGCATGCATCATCTGCCTCTACAACTCGTCCAGCGACTTCCAAGAGAAACGCTCTAGAAGCTACCGTATTGGCCGCCATTCATCAGGACCAAAGAAGACTTTCTGCTGACCAAGAGAGATTGGCATTAGGTCTCCGGCAAATGGCCGCTGAACAAAAACAGATGAAGAAGAAATGTTCCAAATTATCGCGAATGCTGAAAGGAATCTTGAACAAGATAGACGATACTAGCTCGGACAGTTCTGATTTGGCTTGATCTTTTATGCTCTAACCCTTATCATTTCTATTGCAGGTTTTTAAGTTTTAGGTTTTAGTTTTAGTTCTCAGGGTTTTCTTGATTTTGAACTTCTTAACTCTCGTTAAATTTTGTAATTTTTGGCTTCGTTTGTGACAAAAAGGGGGAGAGAGTTTAGAGCTTAGAGTGAGAATTGGTGAGAACTTATTACAAACTTTGACTTTGGTGAAAGGTAAGTATCACAACTTCTGGTTTTTATCTTGTGATTTGTTGCATGTCCCTACTAACTATTCGACTAACTATTTGGACATGTATTATTACTAACAAGTTGTTTGATTACTAACAAAGCAAAGTTATGACATTTGGAATTTTATTGCTTAGAAGATATGTCAATGTTTGATTGTGATCTTATTACATATCTGAATTACTCAATGTCATGGTGAGCATAAACTCTATCTCTGTTAGGTTTTGAATGCTAAATATTCTTGAGGTATCTAACGATTTCGTTTTGTCAAATGTGATTTCTTTTTGCAGAGAGTACAGATGTCTAAGTCTAGAGTCTGTTTTAGGAGTTTATCTCATGTATTGGATCTCCATTGTAAATTTTTGTTGTATGGTGATAGCAACAAAAATATCTTTTTGAATTTTCTTTAGTGGATCTGTGTTTTGTCACGAAACCGCCAAAGGGGGAGATTGTTACGGATTTTGTTTTGGCGCATTTCGTGAAAGTGTTAAGTCTTGAAGATTGAAGATGAATGAAGTTTGGATCATATACCTCAATCTCAAGAAAGAAGAATTCAAAAGGATTAGGTAAGTTTAACTAAAGATTAATGGTGATCCGAATACTTCTTGTAGTGTAGAAACACTTGGAAGAATTTTTTATTCCATAAAAATCAAGAACTGAACATGGGACATGTTCAGGATCCGGATCAGAGAGTCCAATCCGGATCCCGAAGGGTGCTTGTACATTGGCAAATACGATCCGGATCATAGGCCATTTCGATCCGGATCCCGAACATGGGAATTTGCTGGAATACATGAACGATCCGGATCGGGCAATTCAATCCGGATCCCGAACCCTGTTTTTTGGAATTGGCTGACTCGTTACGACGATCCGGATCACAGTAAATCCGATCCGGATCGCCGTCGTGAAAATTTCCAGAAACGGACAGTTTTTGATCCTTATCTTCTTCCTAGGGTTTCTAACCTATAAATAGACCCTATGTTTCTTTTTCTAGGGTTAAGGAAAATAGCCGTCATAATAAAATATAATATTATATACGGCCTAAGATCCACATATAGAGAAGAAAGGAAATCATTAGATATTACCCTATGTTTCTTCATCTATATTGATCAGTTTGATTCTAGGTTTTCATACTCACATCTTGAGTTGAATCAAACTAATGAATACTTAGATGGTATTTCCTATCTATCCTTGATCTAAGTATTCGGCGGATCATCACCGCCCAAAAACAACGATTTACCCCAAAATCGGCGCGTGGACTCGCGTGGCCTTGTGGATTCAAGGTGCAACCGCTCTCGTGGATTCAGAGCGAGGTACGTTCGTGGATTCGAAGCGTGCTACTGGGTGAAGACCGTGGATTCGGTCAGATGTCGTGGACTCGACGTTGGACGCCGTGGATTCGGCGTTGGACGCAGATCGTGGATTCGTGAAGCGTTGTGGAGCGAGCGGAGAAGATCAACTAGGAGCGTATGGAAAAGGTTGAGTCGTCTGTGAGTACGGTATATCACCTTGTACGTGTTTAATTCTAGTGGATTTCACCGTGTTATCGGTCCCGTGGTTTTTTACTCCGGTTTGGAGTTTTCCACGTAAAAATCTTGCGTGTTCATTTATATTTCCGCATTGGGTTTTTAATTGTGCAATGATTTTTTGAGTGTTTATTGTTTACACCTATTCACCCCCCTCTAGGTGTTTTTTCCCCTATTTAGATCCATTATTACATATAACCCAACACCATCTACTAAAGAAGTCCCGGTCCCCTATCCCCAAATCTGATACACTAATAACAGTCCGGTCAACCGCCCGAAATCCGCGGTTGCCGCGAGTACCCTGTCCTCAAACCTGCCTGTCCCCAAATCCCAAAGCTGACTACACTATCCCAGTCCCTGCTCTAATCAGAGCATACTATCCCCTATGTCTAAGTGACTGGAGAAAGAATGAAACATGGTTTCTCCTAAGTCAATTCCAGCATGATAGTGTAGCAGAAAAAGGTGGCCTATCTAGATGACCATTCAAGCATGCAAAAGTCCTTTTCTTGATGAAACCATTTTAAGTACTCTAACCGCATGTCCCAACCTTTCATTAAACATTCAACATGTTATGGATTTAGCATGATTCCCAAGTAATTATATTACATATCTAAAGCATGGAAACACAACCTACTAACTTGCAGTTTTCTGACAATGCAAATATTAACAAAGAAACCATGATCTCATACAAGCATGCTAGGTCCATTTCACAGTTCTACTAACAACATGATCAAGAGCATTCCAATAGGTCTAGTGACAGATCATAAGTAGGAGGTTCACAACATCACCCACCTCGAGCGCTAATCCAAGTTCCCGAAAGCGAAACCCAAGCTCAGTCCAAATACTCACCACCAATCTGTACAAAATACCCCAAAGGAAAGTACATAAGCTATTCATTCACAATTTCCCAAAATCTGTCCCTTAATACCACAGTCCAGAATTCTCCAATTTTTACCTACGAAAAATGCCCAGAAAAATCCAAGAAAAATACTATCGCGATCCTAGCGATGAACCCGTCGAAACGAGTACCTGCACGCCCAAATCGGAGTTTCCTACGCTGAGATAAAAATCCGGCAAGGAAAACACCCCAATCCAAACTGTACCAAATTTCTGTAACAAAGAACCACAGAAAAACGAGATTCTCACCCTCGTACAAAATCCAGAAAAATCTGAAAAAAATCCAGGAGACTCCTTGCGAAGTGTAGATGAAAAATGCCTTTTGAATCGCCTCGATCCGACGTCTGAGCTAAAAGATACGGCAAGAACACCGCGGTGCTGTCCAAAAGTCCGCGAAGAAAAATGGGTCAAATGGGTGCTCAGAAAACTCCAAGATCAGCATGGAAAACGAGTAACCTCAAAACACTGGAGTTGAAGTCCTACCTGTCGTGAGTCCAACGGCGTGAAAATCGGCGAAATCCGATGTCGGGGTGAGTCGGGGCAGTCCAAACACTGAGAAGGGGCGAAGCGGGTCGCCGGAGAACAAGCGTCGCGCCGCGCCGCAAAATCGTGAACCTCGGGAAACGTGCCACCAAAGATCTCCAAAGTCCTCCAAAGGATAGTGCACTGTGTGGGGGAAATTTGCTCTGAAGAACTCTTTGTGGAAAAAGGTCCAGAAGAGCTGAAAAAAACACTAAGGGCCCTATTTATAGCCCAGCCCATAAGTTCTGTTGGGCCGGGTTTTCGGGCGCAAGTTTCGGGCGCACTGCGCCCGGAAACCCGGTTGTATACCTCCTGTCCGACGCGCCCGAATCACTCTGGTGATGCCACGTCACCCCACAACAGGGGACAGCGGTGCAAGGGTCCCGCCGCGCGCCACGTGTTCCCCCGCGGTCAGCGGGGGTAGGTACGGCCCGCCTGTCGCGTGCCGACACGTGTCCGCACTCGAGTGCGGCCGACCGCCCGCCTGGCGCTACTGTGCGCGCGCCGTCCCGAGGCGCCCCTCTGCACACACCGTGGACCGTGCCTTCGTGAGCCAGCAAATCCCAAGCCGCCACGTGTCATGCGCCCGGTCCACCGTAACCCCGCAAAGCCCCTGAGCCGTGCCGCGTGCGCCGGCCATTCCGGTCACGCCACGCGTCCCCCACCCGCGGTTCACGCACCGCCGCGCCTCCCCGTGGACCGAGCTGCGTGAGCCGGCCAATAATAGGCCGCCACGTGGCTCAGGCCGGTCCACGAGCCTCCCCCATGCACCGAAAATCTCCGAAAATTTCCGGAAGCCCGCTTTTGGTCATCCGGACTCCAAATTTAACAAGCAAATAGCCGTTTTCAAGCGTTTTTCCGTGCTGAATCCAAATCCAACCTCAGATTGGCCCAAAACCTTTTCTAAAATTCGGCAAATGCAGCCGAAGGCCAAATCAGCTATCAAAGTCTCACAAGGTCCATCTGTGGCACCCCTTTGATGCACCATGGGCCAGACACACCAACACTAGGTGTTCTACACAGTGGATTCATCGGAAAGTTGCATGGGAAAAACCAGAACACTACATCCTCCCCCACAAGAAAAAGTTTCGTCTGCGAAACAAAAGTCATACCTCAAGCAGGGGCCTCGAACAAGTAGGGGTAAGCATCCATCATCGCTGACTCCAGCTCCCAGGTAGCCTCGCGCTCATCATGACTACTCCAGAGGATCTTCACATAAGGGATGGCCCGACTGCGCAACTCCCTAACCTCACGGTCCAAGATCCTCAACGGCCGCTCAACATAGCTCAGGTCCTCAGCAACCTCCAGAGGGGTGAAATCGATGATGTGGGACGGGTCATGAACATACCTCCTCAGAGTCGACACATGAAAAACATCGTGAACACCTGAAAGCCTGGGAGGAAGTGCAAGCCTGTAGGCAACTTGTGACGCCCCACTTCCCAGGGGGTCACCCATCCTAGAACTACTCTAGCTCTAGCACGCTTAACTCTCATGTTCCTCTTGGATCTTGCTACCATCCAAAATGCTATAGCCGGGTAAAGAGATTTAGTCCTATTATATCATTTATATATAGGACTAATCCAAATTCCGGGGGTGTCACATTCTTCCCCCCTTTAAGACCTGACGTCCACGTCAGGCTCAAGAACACTCACAAGCACCAGGCGATGTAAGACTCGTCTCGCTAGCCTTAGCCGACCTTGTGAGGAGCTCCACTCCACTCACAACGCTCATTAGCCGGGGAGCCTCGCTCTACCCTCTATATAACCCTGGCTCAGCCGAGACTCATCTCACATTTCCGGCTGGTGAATGTCTCTGATACAACTGTGACGCCCCACTTCCCAGGGGGTCACCCATCCTAGAACTACTCTAGCTCTAGCACGCTTAACTCTCATGTTCCTCTTGGATCTTGCTACCATCCAAAATGCTATAGCCGGGTTAGAGATTTAGTCCTATTATATCATTTATATATAGGACTAATCCAGATTTCGGGGGTGTCACATTAAGAAAGAAACTCTCGGGAACAATTCCCGTCCCTGTCAGGGGAGTTAGCCAACCTTCTCTCCTTTCGGCGCCGTGAGTCGCCCCACTTCCCAGGGGGTCACCCATCCTAGAACTACTCTAGCTCTAGCACGCTTAACTCTCATGTTCCTCTTGGATCTTGCTACCATCCAAAATGCTATAGCCGGGTTAGAGATTTAGTCCTATTATATCATTTATATATAGGACTAATCCAGATTCCGGGGGTGTCACATTCTTCCCCCCTTTAAGCCCTGACGTCCACGTCAGGCTCCAGCACACTCACAAGCACCAGGCGATGTGAGACTCGTCTCGCTAGCCTTAGCCGACCTTGTGAGGAGCTGCACTCCACTCACAACGGTCATTTGCCGGGGAGCCTCGCTCTACCCGCTATATAACCCTAGCTCAGCCGAGACTCATCTCACATTTCCGGCTGGTGAATGTCTCTGATACCAACTGTGACGCCCCACTTCCCAGGGGGTCACCCATCCTAGAACTACTCTAGCTCTAGCACGCTTAACTCTCATGTTCCTCTTGGATCTTGCTACCATCCAAAATGCTATAGCCGGGTTAAGAGATTTAGTCCTATTATATCATTTATATATAGGACTAATCCAAATTCCGGGGGTGTCACATTCTTCCCCCCTTTAAGCCCTGACGTCCACGTCAGGCTCAAGAACACTCACAAGCACCAGGCGATGTAAGACTCACATTTCCGGCTGGTGAATGTCTCTGATACCAACTGTGACGCCCCACTTCCCAGGGGGTCACCCATCCTAGAACTACTCTAGCTCTAGCACGCTTAACTCTCATGTTCCTCTTGGATCTTGCTACCATCCAAAATGCTATAGCCGGGTTAAGAGATTTAGTCCTATTATATCATTTATATATAGGACTAATCCAAATTCCGGGGGCGTCACATTCTTCCCCCCTTTAAGCCCTGACGTCCACGTCAGGCTCAAGAACACTCACAAGCACCAGGCGATGTAAGACTCGTCTCGCTAGCCTTAGCCGACCTTGTGAGGAGCTCCACTCCACTCACAACGGTCTAGCCGGGGAACCTCGCTCTACCCGCTATATAACCCTGGCTCAGCCGAGACTCATCTCACATTTCCGGCTGGTGAATATCTCTGATACCAACTGTGACGCCCCACTTCCCAGGGGGTCACCCATCCTAGAACTACTCTAGCTCTAGCACGCTTAACTCTCATGTTCCTCTTGGATCTTGCTACCATCCAAAATGCTATAGCCGGGTTAGAGATTTAGTCCTATTATATCATTTATATATAGGACTAATCCAGATTCCGGGGGTGTCACACAACTGGCCCTAAGCGCTCCAACACCTCGAAAGGTCCAATATAACGGGGGCTCAGTTTCCCACGAATACCAAATCTCTGAATCCCCTTCGAGGGCGAGACTTTCAGAAAAACATGGTCACCCACCTGAAACTCTAAGTCTCGCCGTCGAGTATCAGCATAACTCTTGTGTCGACTCTGGGCGGTCTCGAGATGTCGTCGTACCAATCTGACCTTTTCCTCTGCCTCTAATAGTAGATCAGGACCCAAAGTCTTCTTCTCACCCACGTCACTCCAATATAGGGGTGACCGACACTTGCGTCCATACAACGCTTCAAACCGAGCCATCTGGATGCTCGCTTGATAGCTGTTTTTGTACGCAAACTCAACTAATCCCAAGTGTCGGTACCATCCTCCTCCAAAGTCCAGAACGCATGCTCTCAACATATCCTCGAGGGTCTGAATAGTGCGCTCTGACTGCCCATCGGTCTGTGGGTGGAATGCTGTACTAAATCGGAGCTGCGTCCCCAAGGCTGTCTGTAAACTCCTCTAGAAATGCGAGACAAACCTCGGGTCTCTATCTGATACGATGGAAACGGGTACCCCGTGCAATCTAACTGCCTCTGCCAAGTACACCTGTGCTAGTCGCTCCATCGGCCAAGTCATCTGAACCGGTAAAAAGTGAGTGGATTTGGTAAGTCTGTCCACGACTACCCAGATACCATCCGCCCCCGTCTGTGCTCTCGGCAAACCTGTGACAAAATCCATCGTAACATGTTCCCATTTCCATTCAGGGATTGGGAGACTCTGCAACTTGCCAGCAGGTGCACGATGTTCAGCCTTTACTTGCTGACAAGTTAGACAGTGTGCTACAAATCTCCCAATGTCTCTCTTCATCCCATTCCACCAAAACTGTGCCTTAAGGTCCCTATACATCTTAGTCCCACCAGGATGGATGGTATAAGGTGTATAGTGGGCCTCCCTCAAGATCTGCTCTCTGATCTCTGCATCCATAGGCACACAAGCTCGGTCCCTGTACCGCAGTACTCCCGAAGCATCGACTGAAAAGTCCCCTATCAAACCAGTCTGCATCTGCTCTCGAATCCTTATCAGGTGGGGGTCCTCACTCTGTCTCTCTCGAATCCTGTCCAACTGAGTGGGCTGCACGACTAGAGACATAAGTCTAGCAGAGACCCCAGGGGACACAACCTCGAGCTCTAACCGCCTCATCTGCTCAAGTAATGGCGCCTGATCGGTGATCAACGAAGATAGACTCTGTACTGCTCTCCTGCTCAGGGCATCAGCAACCACGTTGGCCTTGCCAGGATGGTATAATATGTCTACATCATAGTCTTTCAACAATTCCAACCATCTGCGCTGCCTCAAGTTGAAAAAAACAAGGAACCTCAAATGGGTGCTCAGAAAACTCCAAGATCAGCACGGAAAACAAGGAACCTCAAAACACAGGAGTTGAAGTCCTACCTGTCGTGAGTCCAACGGCGTGAAAATCGGCGAAATTCAATGTCGGGGTGAGTCGGGGCAGTCCAAACACTGAGAAGGGGCGAAGCGGGTCGCCGGAGAACAAGCGTCGCGCCGCGCCGCAAAATCGTGAACCTCGGGAAACGTGCCACCAAAGATCTCAAAAGTCCTCCAAAGGATAGTGCACTGTGTGGGGGAAATTTGCTCTGAAGAACTCTCTGTGGAAAAAGGTCCAGAAGAGCTGAAAAAAACACTAAGGGCCCTATTTATAGCCCAGCCCATAAGTTCTGTTGGGCCGGGTTTTCGGGCGCAAGTTTCGGGCGCACTGCGCCCGGAAACCCGGTTGTATACCTCCTATCCGACGCGCCCGAATCACTCTGGTGATGCCACGTCACCCCACAACAGGGGACAGCGGTGCAAGGGTCCCGCCGCGCGCCACGTGTTCCCCCGCGGTCAGCGGGGGTAGGTACGGCCCGCCTGTCGCGTGCCGACACGTGTCCGCACTCGAGTGCGGCCGACCGCCCGCCTGGCGCTACTGTGCGCGCGTCGTCCCGAGGCGCCCCTCTGCGCACACCGTGGACCGTGCCCTCGTGAGCCAGCAAATCCCAAGCCGCCACGTGTCATGCGCCCGGTCCACCGTAACCCCGCAAAGCCCCTGAGCCGTGCCGCGTGCGCCGGCCATTCCGGTCACGCCACGCGTCCCCCGCCCGCGGTTCATGCACCGCCGCGCCTCCCCGTGGACCGAGTTGCGTGAGCCGGCCAATAATAGGCCGCCACGTGGCTCAGGCCGGTCCACGAGCCTCCCGCATGCACCGAAAATCCCCGAAAACTTTCGGAAGCCCGCTTTTGGTCATCCGGACTCCAAATTTAACAAGCAAATAGCCGTTTTCGAGCGTTTTTCCACGCTGAATCCAAATCCAACCTCAGATTGGCCCAAAACCTTTTCTAAAATTCGGCAAATGCAGCCGAAGGTCAAATCAGCTATCAAAGTCTCACAAGGTCCATCTGTGGCACCCCTTTGATGCACCATGGGCCAGACACACCAACACTAGGTGTTCTACACAGTGGATTCATCGGAAAGTTGCATGGGAAAAACCAGAACACTACATCTAAACTCCCTGTACCACGGCGAGAGGAGGATAGTCGGCAACAACCTGGCGGGTGGGTTTTCTCGATGACCCGCCAAGAGACGGACCCGCCGGAGGACGCTCTTGCAGGTATTTCTTCTGTTTCAAGTACCCGCTCTAGAACTCTTTTTAATACCGGAGCAACACACTCTTTCATTTCTCGTGACTTTGTTTTTACGCATGGTCTTGGGGTGGTACCCCTCCAAAATTGATTGACGGTCCAAACGGCGGGAGGGGTGTTGGATGCGGTCAGCTTTGTGGCCGCCTGCCCGATCAAACTAGGCCGACTGGCTTGCCCTGGGGATTTGGCGG
>CM055063.1:16531605-16568449 GCA_029204045.2 Tillandsia leiboldiana
AAGATCGACAGATCAAACAAGGATCAACAATGCCTACACTCTACCATGCTACCCCAGTCAATCACTATCATGCATGCGATTCTATAGCAATAGAATTAGAGCACTACCTAGATCTTGAAAGCAAAGCCACACCTGAAGACGCTAATGTACGGTCGTACATCTGAGAAAACCAGGAAAATAAAACTCTAGGTCCAACAGGTCCAGCACAGTCCACAATCCTCCTGGGTACAACATAAGGCTACAGTTACACTTTAAATCCATTAAAATCCAGGTTTTACAAATCTGCTGGGAACAGTCCACTTACTGCGAAATTTTCACCTGTAAAACGAACTCCAAAATTCTGATAAAAAACCACAGCGATCCTCGCGTCGATAGCTTCGAAACGGGTACCTGCACGTCCAATTCCGAGCACCGTAGGCCAAGTTACAAATTCCACAGTATCGGTGCGCACAATCCCAAAACCTTCAACTGTAAACTCTTGTACAGATAAAAGGAAAAGTGTATACCTTCGGGAAGGTCTCCAAAAATTCCAAGAAAAATCCACGATGATCCTCGCGTCGAGTAGATGAAAAAAGTCTATAAGCACGTCTTGATCCGAGACTCGTGCGCGAAGATCTCCTCAAAAGAAGGTGCTGCCCTCACCAAAATCTCACAGCAAAAAGGGTCCCAATGAGCACGAGAAAACACCTCGAAAAACGTGAAATCTGAAAATGTTCGAGAACCCAAAATCGTAGCCTCACCTGTTACGAATCCAGCAGCGAAGAAATCGCTCGAAACGATGGTCGGAGTAGGTCGGGGGCTCGTACACCGAAGAGCGACGGAAGAAACACCGAAGAAAGAGCGTCGCGCCGCGCCAAGAAAAATCTGAACCTCGGGATTCGAGCCTCCAAAAATTCTTAAACTCCGCAGAAGATCAAGGATAAGAGAGGAAAAAATTCATCAAGAGGAAGCTCGGGGAGATCTTGCACAGCAGGGAGAAAAGGGCAGCAAACAGGGCTCGGGCTGCCTATTTATAGGCCCAAAGGAACAATTCGGATAATACCGAAATTGTCCCAAGATTCGGGCGGCTACAGTGCGGCCCAGCCCGGATTCGGGCGGCTACAGTGCGGCCCAGCCCAGATTCGGGCACGCACAGTGCGGCCCGGCCCGGCCGGTTTCGGGCGCGCACAGTGCGGCCCAGCCCGGCCCCAGCCCGCACACGGGATCCAGCCGGACGCCTGCTTGGTCCGACCGCACCGGCGCCCGCCACGTGTCCACCGAACACGCCGCAGCCGTGCAAGCCGCCGCGGGAGCGCCACGTGTCCCTGCCCGCGTCAACGCGGTAGGTGGCGCCCGCGAATCAGCGGGCGCCACGTGGCACGCCGCAAGTCGCCCGCGCCTGCCCCGCGTACGGCCACCTGCCCGCGGCACCTGCCCCGTGCGCTGCGTGGACCGCGCGCGCATGCGCCCGCCAACCGGGTGCTGCCACGTGGCGCGCCCCCGGTCCACGCCATCCCGCGCACATCCCGCAGACCGAGCGCACCAGAGCCGCCCAATCAGGCGCTGCCACGTGGACACCTGCCGGTCCACGCGCCTCCCGGTGCACCCCGTTCCTTACCCTTGCGCTCCGTGGACCCGGCCGCGTGCGTCGGCCAATCCGGGCCTGCCACGTGGCACCCCCCGCCGGTCCACGGCTCCCCCAAGCACCAGAAATCCAGTAAATTTTCCGGGAGTTCCGTTTTTGGGCATCCGGACCTCAGAATTTGGCAAACAAAAAGCCATTTTCAAGCGTTTTTCCGTGCTGAATCCATTTCCGCCATCTGTTTGGCCTAATTCTTTTTCAAAATTTTGGCAAACCCAGCCGAAGCCAACACAGCTAATAACACCTTACAGGGTCCATCTGTGGCATCCCATTGATGCCCATGGGCAGATACACCAACAACAGGTGTTCTAACAGGGGATCCATCGGAAAAATGCTGCATGGGGTTCGGGGGTCCTACATCCTCCCCCACTAAAAGGAAGTTTCGTCCCCGAAACAAAAAACACGCCACAACAATAAAACCAAAACAATCAAAACAACCAAGAACGCAACACTAAACTAACAAGAAGATACTGCTCCACCAGCAGGAAAGTCATCAACTCCAACCCTCGATTTAGAAAATAGCTGAAATTAGCGAAAAGTCCGAAAATTTCGAAAAATTAGTGCCTTCACCCCAATCAAACAAGAACAGTTCGGGCACTGTCTCCATTTCTGGAGCAATCTTTCGAAGTTTTCGTCCTGTTCGTAAATTTCAGTACAAGGTGAGAAAAGGTGGAGAAGTGTTGGTGTCGTTCCTACTGTGGCCACAAAAGAAAGCTATCACAAACCGAGACTCCTAAGGACATAACCACTAGTCCTAACATCACGTCTGCTCCCGAGGTGGCGTCTGACCACAGTCGCTGAAGCCCATGCTGTTGGGAGGATATGCCAGCGTCCCGAGAAAAATGACCTCCTCCAGTCCAACTCGTGTGCTCAATCCAAGTCCTGGAGCCTGTCATAGAATCGCTACATCGGCAGGCGAAGTCCCAAGTCTCAACGGCACTGATCACACACTGCGACCCTCCTCTACTCGTAGGATACTGGGAAGAATCCAATCACTAAAACATGTAGCAGAAATTCCTAACCCATACCCATGCAAGGACGCCGATGCAGATACCAACTAATAAAGCAGAAGAAATGCAGCGGTAACAAAATGCTCAACTCGGCTAACTGAAATAAAATCATACCTGCCACGGCATAGATCCGCTGCCGGGGTGTCCTCCAACAGGGCCTGCATAAACCCGTCCGCTGGGTGCTGCAGGTCGTTGTCCCGTCTGTCCCGACGTCGTGGCCCACTCTGTCCGCTGTGTGTGCCGGAGGGGTTCCCGCTGCATGGATGGGCAAGGGGGGTGCTGTCGCAATCGGCCGCACTGACAAAATGGCCTGGGGGCAAGCTGCGCGGAAATGTCCCAACTCTCCACAGAGGAAACACCGCCCCTGTCTCTATCACACTGCGACGGTGGATGAGGCCCGCCACAGATGACACAGCCGCTACCTGCCGCTGCTAGCCGATACCACGCTGATGCTGCTGCTGCTGGGGCTCACCAGATCTCCGGCGCCTATGAAACCCACAGACCCTCAGATGAGATCGTGGAGGTCTCGAGGTCCCTGCCCGCTCGTCTGACCTCATCACCCGGTGCTGGCGCTTCGCCCCAGGAGTCACTACGGTGGGCTAGAGCACCTCTGACATCACTTGACCTCTCCAGACTCAACATATAACGCCTGCTCCATCGATGCCTCCAAAGTCTGTAATCTGCAGAGAGCGAACAAGCTGATAAATATCCCGGCGCAGCCCCCGCTCGAACATGTAGATCCGGTGAGACTCGTCCCTGGCCACGTGGGGCATACTAGCCAACAGCTGATTGAATTCGGCTATGTATGCATTCACGGGCCGATCTCCCCTGGCGGAGATTTCTCAGCTGCTCCTCCAATCTTTGACGAACACTCTCAGGAAAGAAGGCCCCTAACAGAAGTCTGCGGAACTCCGCCCAGGGAAGAATCTGCGTCCCAGGCGGACCAGCAGGCCGCACACGCCGCCACCAAGCCTCGGCGTTGCCCTCCAAGTAGTGTGTAGCCAAAAAGACTCGAAATCGATCCTCAACGAACAAACTCTCAAAATGACGCTCCATGGCCGTGATCCAAGACTCTGCCTCCCACGGCTCAGCACTCATACCAGAAAACGGGGTGGATCAAACCGGCGGAACCTCATCAACAGATCCACCACCGCACTCTGCTCAGCCAAAGTCAAAGGTCCCATCGATCCAGGCGGTGGTATGCTAGAAACCGGCTCAACAGGAATAGCCGGCGCTGACGGGACCACAGGGGGCGCCACAGCTGGCGAAGAAGGCACAGGCGAACACACAGGGGGTGTTACCACAGGCTGCGTCCTCTGCTCAAAAAGAAGCGTCATCCGACCAAAGGCCTCCTCCTGGCGTCGAGAAGCCTCCTCCTGGCGTTGAGAAGCCTCCTCCTGGCGCCGAGAAGCCTCCTCCTGGCGCTGCACCGCCTCAGACAACTGGGCCAACTGAGCCCGAAGCTCCTGCACCTCACTCTGCTGACCCTGTGCTGGCTCCTCCTTCCCAGGCTCATCGGAGGGAAAAGGCTGAGAACGCGTCTGTACCCTGCGTCGGGGAGGCATCGTGCCCACCTACAACACACATGGAAACATCAGGACAGTACCAAACAATACACGACCCAATCCAGCGAAAGTCTAGGACATGTCATCCATTCCCTAGCATTATGTTGTCTGCAGCCAACATAATCGCTTAGGAGAATAAACATGCCAGTCACTCATCCCACCCCTTGGGAGAGGTATCAAACTCAATCAGGACTCTCGCTAACAGTCACGACTCTCACGTAGTCATCCTAATGTCCAACCACAAGCCTAGGGTTTCTAAGTCCACAATGACCTACAACCTAGGCTCTGATACCACCTAATCTGTCACGCCCCGGCGTCGAAACTGCGACCCGGGCTCGCCAACAGATCCGCCGCCCATACGGGAAGCCCGTATAGACGAAGCGACTAACCTGCAAAAGAGCATCTATACTATGCAGATATCAGAGCTGAAAGTAAAACTGCTAGACATAAAAACTATATACAACACAAGTCCTCACCAAAAGTACAAAAGTCTCTCGAGTAGTAGAAAATAAATACAACTCTATACCTCACTACAAAGTTCTCTCAACAGGAACTCTCAAAAGTAATAAGGGTACATCTACTCTCTGGACGACGACTGGTGGGGAACTATCTCGCGACTCCTTTACCTCGATCAGAAGAAGCAGCAACAGGAGCAGCAGGAACCGGAGTAGAAGTCCCTGTGGGAAAATACACCACGACGGGTGTGAAAACTACGTCCCAAGTAGTTCTCAGTGGGTGCCGCCAACAAGCCCGACGGACTGCCCACTAAGTCTACTAGAGGCATAAAGTAACAATATAAAACTGAAATGAAAGGGCTGGAAAAGTAACTCTACAGCTACTATGCCTCTAACTAGATGCTCAAGAAAAGGAAGAGATGAAACATGATGCATCTACTAACACACACAGTAACCTCACCAAATCTAAACTGACTGCCTCAAAGGGTCCAGTCAAACCTGCGCCCACCTACTGCCGCATATCCTCAACAGGACGGGTCTACCGTAGGGTGTCCGTGACTGCCGCTAACTGGGCCAGTCAGAGGGACGGCGTCGACAAGTCGCGATAGCAAGTAACAGGCCCAACTCCGGAGTGGCTCTCGAGGGGAGCGACCCCACCGAGGAAAGTATCCGCGTATCTCTGTCGAGCTCAAATATGGCTCATGCAGGCTATAGTCCAAACCACGATCAACAAGATCGACCAACAACACCAACTCTCAACCACAAGCTGGAAGTCATACAGCTGGGGCCACCGTCCACCAGACGGCTCCCACAACAGAACACTAAACTCTCCAGAAGGACCGACACCATAAAGGTTCGGAAACCCGATAGACCGGTGCTAAGAACCCTATCAAACAAGAACAGACTCTAGGCTCCGACTATCGAAGTTCCCGATCCCTTATAGTTCGGGAAAGCAATAATCATAGTACAACTCGCAGAAGACACCAACAGGGCCCGAAAGTCCCGGGAGACCTACACCTACAACCCTATCAAACAAGAACAGGTTCCAGGCTCGGCCCCCATGGCTTTCGTCCCGACAGAGGAACGACCCCTAGAACCCAGACCACTCGAATCCTTTCGAGTGGGGAGATTTACGGGAAAAAGGTGACATTTGTTATTGAAAACTAATTTGATCTGGAAGAAATCCATATTTAATGATTTTAGTTCTTTTTAGAAAAACAGTTAGAAAAATAAGTGTTTTACCCAAACCCCGAAGGGCTGATGCCTTTGTCCAATCAAACAAGAACAGACTCCAGCGGCCTTTCGATGTTTGGAAGAAAACATTGGTAGACTAAAATCATGTATATGTCGAAAAGGGTTCTGGGTTCTAGGTCCGGCTAACATTAGTAAACTACTACCACTAACACAGTGGCGACGACCCAAACAGGGGAAAACAAGATCTCTCGGGTCCACCGTTTACCCCAAACGGTTCCCGATACAGACAAGCGAACCACTACATCTACCAGACTCCACTCTGCTCCCAAGCACGAGTGCAATGCATCCCACACTATAGAGAAGTCCCGACCGCTCGGCCCACTACCCGGGCGAGGATAACACTAAGTCCAGGAATGCGACATAAAGTGTGGATGTCTAAACATAAATAACCCTAGCCCAAGTGAGGGTTTTCTACTGGTCTGGTTACACATGCAACATATGACGGGGGTGCTAGGTCAGGTTCCAATATAACAAATATTTAACATGATAGTAGGAAGCAAGAGATCACAAGATCGACAGATAAAACAAGGATCAACAATTCCTACACTCTAACATGCTACCCAAGTCCAATCACTATCATGCATGATTCTATATCAATAGAATTAGAGCACAGTCCATAGATCTTGAAAGCAAGCCACCCACCTGAAGACGCTAACTGTCCGGAGTCGTACAGCTGAGAAAACCAGGAAAATAACCACTCTAGGTCCAACAAGTCCAGCACAGTCCACAATCCCTCCTGGGTACAACATAAGGCTACAGTTACACATTAAATCCATTAAAATCCAGGTTTTACAAATCTGCTGGGAACAGTCCACTTACTGTGAAATTTTCACCTATAAAACGAACTCCAAAAATTCTGATAAAAATACCACAGCGATTCTCGCGTCGATAGCTTCGAAACGGGTACCTGCACGTCCAATTCCGAGCACCGTAGGCCAAGTTACAAATTCCACAGTATCGGTGCGCACAATCCCAAAACCATTCAACTGTAAACTCTTGTACAGATAAAAGGAAAAGTGTATACCTTCGGGAAGGTCTCCAAAAATTCCAAGAAAAATCCACGATGATCCTCGCGTCGAGTAGATGAAAAAAGTCTATAAGCACGTCTTGATCCGAGACTCGTGCGCGAAGATCTCCTCAAAAGAAGGTGCTGCCCTCACCAAAATCTCACAGCAAAAAGGGTCCCAATGAGCACGAGAAAACACCTCGAAAAACGTGAAATCTGAAAATATGCGAGAAACCCAAAATCGTAACCTCACCTGTTACGAATCCAGCAGCGAAGAAATCGCTCGAAACGATGGTCGGAGTAGGTCGGGGGAGCTCGTACACCGAAGAGCGACGGAAGAAACACCGAAGAAAGAGCGTCGCGCCGCGCCAAGAAAAATCTGAAACCTCGGGATTCGAGCCTCCAAAAATTCTTAAACTCCGCAGGAAGATCAAGGATTAAGAGAGGAAAAATTCATCAAGAGGAAGCTCGGGGAGATCTTGCACAGACAGGGAGAAAAAGGGCAGCAAACAGGGCTCGGGCTGCCTATTTATAGGCCCAAAGGAACAATTCGGATAATACCGAAATTGTCCCAAGATTCGGGCGGCTACAGTGTGGCCCAGCCCGGATTCGGGCGGCTACAGTGCGGCCCAGCCCGGATTCGGGCACGCACAGTGCGGCCCGGCCCGGCCGGTTTCGGGCGCGCACAGTGCGGCCCAGCCCGGCCCAGCCCGCACACGGGATCCAGCCGGACGCCTGCTTGGTCCGACCCGCACCGGCGCCCGCCACGTGTCCACCGAACACGCCGCAGCCGTGCAAGCCGCCGCGGGGAGCGCCACGTGTCCCTGCCCGCGTCAACGCGGTAGGTGGCGCCCGCGAATCAGCGGGCGCCACGTGGCACGCCCACGTCGCCCGCGCCTGCCCCGCGTACGGCCACCTGCCCGCGGCACCTGCCCCGCGCGCTGCGTGGACCGCGCGCGCATGCGCCCGCCAACCGGGTGCTGCCACGTGGCGCGCCCCCGGTCCACGCCTCCCCGCGCACTCCCGCAGACCGAGCGCACCAGAGCCGCCCAATCAGGCGCTGCCACGTGGACACCTGCCGGTCCACGCGCCTCCCGGTGCACCCCGGTCCTTACCCTTGCGCTCCGTGGACCCGGCCGCGTGCGCCGGCCAATCCGGGCCTGCCACGTGGCACCCCCGCCGGTCCACGGCTCCCCCAAGCACCAGAAATCCAGTAAATTTTTCGGGAGTCCGTTTTTGGGCATCCGGACTCAGAATTTGGCAAACAAAAAGCCATTTTCAAGCGTTTTTCCGTGCTGAATCCATTTCCGCCATCTGTTTGGCCTAATTCTTTTTCAAAATTTCAGCAAACCCAGCCGAAAGCCAACACAGCTAATAAAACCTTACAGGGTCCATCTGTGGCATCCCATTGATGCACCATGGGCCAGATACACCAACAACAGGTGTTCTAACAGGGGATCCATCGGAAAAATGCTGCATGGGGTTCGGGGGTCCTACAGAGAGCATTGATACTGAGGCATTGTAGCAGCAGCGAGAGTTTGCATAGCATGTTTATGATAGACTTTCCTTTTGAGACATATTAGCTGTAGTTTTCCTTCAGCTTATCTATCTATCTATCTATCTATCTGCATATCTATCTGTTTTGCCTCCAGTAGACTTAGTCGGCATACCGTGGATATTGGGACGGTACCCACTGAGATCTGCCTTTTGCAGTAGATCTCACACCCGCTGCGGTGACAGGTTCGAGGCAGCTGTTCCGGCTTGGTTCGCACGGAGACAGCAGATCGAGGTGAGGACGCGGCCAATTAGTTCCTTACCAGCATTGAGAGTCAGAGGTAGATGTACCCGGGATATTTTTATGGTTCCACTTTTGTACTGGACATTCTGAGATATCAGTGAGAATTTTTACATATATAGTTTCTATAGCTGAGAGACTTTGTATCGAGGTTTTATTTTTATCAGATGTTCAGTTGATCTCTTTAGCTTCTAGTTCTATTCAGCTTGATACATGTTTAGCTATAGATCTGACTTGCAGGGTAGACGCTTCGTCTGTACGGCAGTTTCCGTACAGTCGGCGGATCTGTTGGCGAGCCCGGGTCGCAGTTTCGAGCCCGGGGCGTGACAGATTTAGGTGGTATCAGAGCCTAGGTGTATAGGTCATTGAGGACTTAGAAACCCTAGGCTATTGGTTGGACATTAGGATGACCATCGTGAGAGACGTGATTTTTAGCGAGAGTCCTGATTGAGTTGGACCTCCCCCAGAGGATTGGGGTAAGTGACCTTACATGTTATTTCTCTAAGGATGATTATGTTGGCTGCAGACAACATAAAACTTTAGTAAGGTTAACATGTTTAGACTTTCGCTTGATTGGGTCGAGAGAGTTTTGGTCCTAATGTTTGTTATGTTGCAGTGGCTTCGATGCTTCCGAGATGCCGTACGACAGCGAGGGCATGTTTGACCTTGGATGAGGAGTCGAATAGCGGGAGGCTGAATGGACAGAGCAGAGTAAGGTCTGAGAGTTACGGGCCCAGGTAGCCAGGTGTTTGAGGCGATGCGGCGCCAGGAAGAGAACATGGAGCGCGCGATGCGCATGCTTGGACCGAGAGCATCTCCCGGGGTATCGCCAGGAGCACCTTCAGCCGCGACATCGTCGATTTCGACCCTGTTCGCACCACTGATGGTGCAAAAGCAGCGAGAGGCTGCTGACCGGTTGTTTTACTTCATCCAATTCCATCCCCTGCAAATTTCGGGATTGAGTTTGGAGCCTTGGGAGGCCGAGAACTGGATCGCTGCTATGGAAGAGCTGTTCGAGGATTTGTTCATCCAGGAGAAGCATCTAGTGCACTTGGTTATGCACTTTTGGATAGGGACGCCGAGAGTTGGTGGCGTCGTGTTCGTCCGGTTGGACTACCGGGAGCGCAGTTGATGACCTGGGACGAGTTCTTGCGACGGTTGAGCAGAGTACCCCTTGTCGCCCAGGATGAGGCTCAGGAAGTTGTTTATGTTGAGAGGGGACTGCATCTGGATATCTATTTCTTTGTGCGTTCTCGGCGAGTACCGACTTTAGATGCTGCGATTGTGCATGCTCGATGAATTGACCGAGGATAATTGATAACTTCCATGAGGGACGAGGAGCGAGGGACCAGCTACAGTGAGAGACGTCCAGCATCGTCGGATTTTGAGATAGTTGAGTGGATCGAGGATTGCCATGATCCCAGTCTCTGGATCATGGGTCTCAGAGGAGACAGAGACTAGGAGGTTCTCGACAGTGTAGGCACCAGCAGCAGTGCCAGGATGTGAGTGCCTTTTGCGTGGGCCGCCTTCATCGCCAGGATAGTGGATCGCATCTCACTAGGTGTGGTTTTCTTGAGGTCATCGGAGTTAGAGCATGGTTGATGCCGACACCGCTTGTGTGTGCTTCAGTGAAGCAGGGGTAAGCTTCGTGTGGGGCCAGAGATAGGACTGTTGGTTTGTGCACGTGAGGATCGGGTTCCAGTTCACGTTTATCATATGGATGAGTGTTGCCTGTCCCGCCCAGTGCAGATAGGAATTTGGAATTGACCACTAAGTATTAGTCCTCCAATGGTTTAGAGATGTTGATATGAGGTTGGATAGAATTTGGCTATCCCATTTTATGCTATTATGGATTGCCGAGAAAGGACAATGAACCTTCGTGGACCTGGTCAGGAGGAGTGTGTTTATTGAGGGAGCTAGACCACGGCGGAGTTGAGTCGTGGTCGTATCGCGTTGCTAGCGACTGTAGAAGAGGTGCCTACGGCGGCACCGGGACTGAAGGATATACTTATCGCCTGTGTGATCCCGAGTGTGAGTCTACTTAAGCTGATTTTGAGGCCGCCGTTTAGAGAGTTGAGATCGAGTTAGTCATTGACGTGGTTTTGGAAACTGCACCAACTTCGGTAGCACCTCTTGGAGTATGATGCCACGCCATCGGTTTTCGGCAGCGATGCCACGTTTGGTGTACACAACGGTGAGAGTTCTCTGATGGTTCAAACACAGACAGGTTGGGATTGTATTTCGGCAGTTGCCCTTGTGAGTTTGATTGCTTTATGGAACCCTACAGCCGAGGGCTGTATCTAGATAAGGTTCTGTAATTTGGCCTTGCATTTTCAGCTGCAAGAGTGACAGTGGGCCTAACGAAGAGCGATGCCGTTTGGGTTGAGCCTAAACTTATGATAGCGACTGAGGTCAGAAGTTTTGGACTAAGCAGGGCCAGTATAGCTTCGAGGAGTTAAAGCTATTTATGACATCAGTATTGATAGGGATGATTGCCAGTAATAGAGAGAGCATAGAGTTATCCAGAGACCCTTGAACCTGAAGTACTTGGTTACTTAGGAGGATTTTGATTGAGGCAGCGTCGGTGGACCGAGTTATTGGAGCTATATGATCGATTAGTATATCATTATCCCGGCAAGGACCTTATGGTCAGTTACGCCTTGTCTAGGCGAGCAGGGCAACCTTGGAAATGAGATGGTCGATCTGTGAGTGCCACTTTGAAAACTTGGAATTGAGAGTTGGAAATTTGGGGAATGTCCCCGATGTTGATTTTCTTTTCCTGTAAAGGGAGGTAAGAGTGCATTGTGGAGTTTTGAGCATTTTAGTTGCTAAGGAGCGACGGAGAGGTTATGCCAATTGAAGCCTTCGAGTTTGGATTTGAAGATCTTGATTTGTGGAAGCCACTGTCCGCAAGAGCTGTTCATTCGACATTTACGCTAGGAGTTTGATCCGCGAGTGGTTTTCGGGCTGGAAGAAGTGTATTTGACCCCTCCTGAGTTATGGATTTATTCTGGTTTCGATGACGAAACCGTTTTTAAGGAGGGGAGAGTGTAGAGTACTGGGATTTCGGTTAGCGCACCGACCTCGCAAGATGGTGTGGTGTGGAGAAATCGCCACGAGCGTGTTCCATATGGGATTACAGATGAGTTCGGGTCGATTCGGATCAACACGGAAGCCCCGGTTTGAATCGGAGTTTTCCGGGCTTTGTGCGCCGATAGGGGACTGGTTCGGGAAGCACCGACTCCACCGTGGTGTGCAGAAAATTGGGAAACACTTGGAACAGGTGTACTTTGAGTTTACAGCGGAGTTCGGGAAGTTCCGGACTGACGCGGAAGATCCGAGGGCAAAAAGTGAGTTGGAGTTGGCAGTTTTGGAGCCGGTTTTTGGTTTGAGCACACCGACTCCACGGTTGAGCTTTTTGAGGAGAGGAAGCTTTGAGCATGTGTATTTTCAGATTACAGCGGAGTTCGGGAGGTTCCGGGTCGGTGCGGAGACCCCGAAGACAAAAAGTGACTTGGAGTTGGCTAATTTGGAATTTATTTAATTATTTAATTTAATAATTGGAGTTTGCCTGTGAGGGAATTAAAGAAAAGATGGAAAGAGAGGGTTGGTATTGTGTGTAGGTGAGATAATTACTTTTTTTTAATTGGTGCTTTTAATGCTGCCAGCTACCCCCCTCACTCACACCCTTAATTAACCTCACCTATTTAGACCGCCACGTCATCACCTTCTTCAACAAAGCAAAAACAGAGGAAAATGAGGTGAGCAGAGGAAAGGGAGAAAGAGAGAAAGAAAGAAGGAAGAGAAGAAAAAAATTAAGGAAAAGAGAATGAGGATTGAGCTTGACGGTGGGAACTTCCTGTTGGAGCCGTGGAGCCGAGCGAAGAGCGCGTCGAGCGGCGCCACGGTTTTGAGTGTGAGGTAAGTGCAGTTTTTGGGTAAGCTCGGTTTTGTGTTTCCTTTGGGTTTTGGTCGGTGTGGTTGGACCGTTGTCCGTGGCGGAGGGACGCATGCAGCGGGCGCCGCGCAAAGGCGGGCGCCGCGCTGCAGGGGCGCGGCCGGCGCTGGTGCTGCGCGGGCGCCCGTGGGCGCCGCGCGCAGCAAGCAGCGGCGCTGCGCGCGCGCGCGGCTGGGGCGCGCACTTACGCGCTGCGGGCGCCGCGCGCGCAGCAGGTTGGAGCTCAGCGCGCAGGCGGGTGCCGCGCAGCGCGCGGGCGCGCGCTGCGGGCGCCGCGCGCGGGCGGGCACCGCACAGCGCGGGCGCGCACTGCGAGCGCGCGCGCAGGGATGTGCGTTGCGGGCCGGGCCGCTGCGCGGCGGGCCCCTGCGCGTCGGGCCCCTGCGCCGCGCAGCGAGCCCAGGTGCCGCGCCGTGCGGCTGCTGCAGCGCAGCGCCGGCGGCGGCTGCGGCAGCGCAGAGCGAGCGGCGGCTGGCAGCAGCAGGCCGGCGCCGCACGGCCAGCAGCGGCGGCGCTTGCGGCTGCTACGAGCGAGCGGCCGGCGAGCGAGCGGGACTGATCTTGTGCCCAGTGAGTTGACAGTCTTCTTGTCTTTTCTCCCTGGTTTTGGTGCAGCAGCTCGGTGTGCGCGGCGAGCTCGGTGCCGTGCGAGCAGTTTGGGCCAACGGCGTCGGCACGTGGAACACCGTCAGATGTGAACTTTGATTTAGTTCCTATGCTTCGGAGTTTTGCAGAATTTTTGGAATTCTTGTGTTGGGTTGTGCTGCAGGAATTTGTGAATATGTGATTTATGGGGTTGTAAGTATGTATTTTGGATGGTGCTGAGCTGTTTGTGGAAATATTAGAGGTTGTGCTTTGTGAATACTGTGGGTTAATGTGAGTGTGGAGAGGGTTATGAGGATGGTTGGAGCTTTTAAGTGTACTATTGGATTGAGATGGTTTTTCTTAGTAAATAATTAAAGGATGTAATTAGAGCATACTTTTGGGTTTTGGAGCTTCAGAATTGTGTATGAGTGTCACGCCCCGGGGGATTAATTTAGCGGAAACGGATTACAAAAGGGTATGTATTTTTTTTTGAAAACCTTCTTCCCCGGCGCGTACCCAGATCCGCCGCATATACAGGATCACTCTACAAACGGACAGAGTCTCCCCTGTATATGCACGGCGTCGCGGTTTGTACAATGTTCAATAACGAGTAAACATTCAATCACAACAATCCAAACGTATAACCATTCACAAAGTGCAGAATAAACTAACGGCCGATTAGTTTGAAAGGATAAAACCCACAATTGTTGAAACGGCGCCCACCCGGCACCCATATTTTGAAAACCCTTTTTCGAAAGCAACATAAACTCAGGGGTTTGAAAACAGTGCCCACACGACACTTAGGTTTTGAAATCCATTTTCGCAAACCATAAATCCACAAGGTTTTGAAAACGGTGCCCACACGACACCCGAGTTTTGAAATAGTAGTTTTCGCAATCTGTTCTTTTATTTGCTATTTTATTTTCCAAAGCGGCCCACAGAGATGTAAAGAAAACTAAACAATTCAGTTGTCACCGTACCGACATCCACACCGACCCCACGAGGGTATCGAGAACCATCCACAGTCTACAAATAATAAATGGAATGCGAAAGTAAAGAGTAAAATACTGTTCCGGTCTCCTGAGACCCAACACCTCTAGCCGTGGCCTCGCCGTCGCCTAACTCTCCCCCCTGTAGGACCCTGTCGCAAAGTGGGAAGTCAGCGACTAGTAATAAAAGATAACAATAAAGCAGGTAAAGAAAACGTCCAACCGTAGTCTATCCGGAGCAACCACCCCTCCCCGCAAGGGAAAAGTAGAATCAAACACCTGTAAACCTGCAATACCCGATCCCGTCGGACAACTAAACCGACGAATCGCACCGCGCCCAAGTCGGACAACTAAACCGAATGGGTCGCACCGCTCCCACGTCGGACAACTAAACCGACAACAAAGGGGGAGGCCACACTAATACCCTTACAAAAACTCCGGGATGTGCCAATCCAACTAGCCGGGTCACCGCCTACAAGTAATCCTCCTTTGAAAACGATGAACCCACCCGTCGCCAACACGGACTACTTCCGCCCGTCACCAACACGGCTACTAGCTCGGAGTATAACCACCATCCCGGATTGTCCGCTCCGACTGTCCGTCCTACCGAGGCGACGGTCAAAACTAAAGCTAGGTTTCAGCTCTGAGACCTACCACAAGGTCTACCCCATAGAGAAAGCTGAAAGCAGGGCATCCTAGCCAAAAGTAACCGATGCCAGAGCGCCATGCAGTCAACAACCCCTCGCCGATCAGTACTCCTTCACAATCACTAAACTCGCAACCCAAATCCTCAAGGCTATACCTTGGTTATGGGAAGCTGGCGACGACAACCAAGGAATACGGTCCTACCTCCGTCTTGGTGCCGAAGGGGTGCGACACTCTGGTTAACCCCTACCGCTCGATCCTAATTAGTTGCCCCTCCAAGCACCATGCACCGAACCGAGCTGCACACCCCCAGACCAAACGCTCCCTTTCCCAACTAGGAGTATTCTAAGCTCTAGGTCTGCTCACCCAAAATCGAGCCCAAACGAACAAAATTTGCTAGCCCCGGGGGCCTCATTTCTCAAATCAAAGGAGAACCCCAAGGCCCCATCACGACGATTCCTACCACCATCGCGGTGTCTACCGCAAAAAGCCGAACTATGGGTGACAATCATAAGGGAAGAATCCTCATTCCCACCCATACCTTGTCCAAGATGCAAAAGAATCGGTCGACTATCTGCTGTAACTTAAACCCAGTAGACCTAGAAGGTACCATTTAGACAAGAGGCTACCCAGTACTCACGACCGACAAACGGCCGACTCACTAACAAACACCGTCGGATTACTCTATCCCCAGTCGCCGTCACTAACGACAACCAGCACGTCGGCAGAGGGAGGGGCTCGAAAAACAACAGCCGGCGCAACGATCTGCTGTGATAACAGCCGCACCAAGTGCATGAACAACGTCAGCAGGCCCACCGTGTCCCGTGCTGGTTGCTTAATCCATTGATTCCTAGCAACCATCAATACCCCGGTGGCAGCCGGCCTCGACCCCAGCCTCCAAACCAACACGACTAATCAAGCCAAAACAACACGACTACACGAGCACGCCGACCCAGCTAAACCGGGAAACAAAACTTAATCTGCAACCACACACAACACAAGTCAGCTCTAGCCTCCTACTAGCATAGCACTCAAACAACTATCGAGAAAAGGGACCTATACTTTCCCCCCGGTCACTCGCGTTCTACACTTCTATGCCATTCATTTTATTCATTTGTAGCTAAGTGAGGTATCTTTGTGGATGTCGGGCACAAACTGTTGTGATTGAAGAAAGTCTCTGATACCATCTTAATCTGTCACGCCCCGGGGGATTAATTTAGCGGAAACGGATTACAAAAGGGTATGTATTTTTTTTTGAAAACCTTCTTCCCCGGCGCGTACCCAGATCCGCCGCATATACAGGATCACTCTACAAACGGACAGAGTCTCCCCTGTATATGCACGGCGTCGCGGTTTGTACAATGTTCAATAACGAGTAAACATTCAATCACAACAATCCAAACGTATAACCATTCACAAAGTGCAGAATAAACTAACGGCCGATTAGTTTGAAAGGATAAAACCCACAATTGTTGAAACGGCGCCCACCCGGCACCCATATTTTGAAAACCCTTTTTCGAAAGCAACATAAACTCAGGGGTTTGAAAACAGTGCCCACACGACACTTAGGTTTTGAAATCCATTTTCGCAAACCATAAATCCACAAGGTTTTGAAAACGGTGCCCACACGACACCCGAGTTTTGAAATAGTAGTTTTCGCAATCTGTTCTTTTATTTGCTATTTTATTTTCCAAAGCGGCCCACAGAGATGTAAAGAAAACTAAACAATTCAGTTGTCACCGTACCGACATCCACACCGACCCCACGAGGGTATCGAGAACCATCCACAGTCTACAAATAATAAATGGAATGCGAAAGTAAAGAGTAAAATACTGTTCCGGTCTCCTGAGACCCAACACCTCTAGCCGTGGCCTCGCCGTCGCCTAACTCTCCCCCCTGTAGGACCCTGTCGCAAAGTGGGAAGTCAGCGACTAGTCATAAAAGATAACAATAAAGCAGGTAAAGAAAACGTCCAACCGTAGTCTATCCGGAGCAACCACCCCTCCCCGCAAGGGAAAAGTAGAATCAAACACCTGTAAACCTGCAATACCCGATCCCGTCGGACAACTAAACCGACGAATCGCACCGCGCCCAAGTCGGACAACTAAACCGAATGGGTCGCACCGCTCCCACGTCGGACAACTAAACCGACGGGTCGCACCGCTCACACCTTGGCGCATACATGCCCCACAACTAAAGAGGCCCCACGCCGTCCTGTGGGTATACACGGGTCATGGACCACTTTTCCGGAAAAGCACACCCTTTGCGGTGGCCAAACCGCGGGTGCGCGTGTTGCAGCCGAGCATAGTAACCGTGAACCATATATATATATATCAATGTATGAACCGTATGAAATAACATAAACATATCCGTGCATGAGAACTATATGAAACAGTATATATATAATCACAGCATACTCCTATACGTGCATGAGAGCGACATGAACCAATAGGTATGTCTAATCACGGGCACCGTAAAGCCATGACGAATAAATGATGCCTCCCTACCAGGTTTAACCCAAGTACACTTATGGATGACCCCGTCCACCATGATAGAATTAAATGTTAAGACTTAAGAGTAAAAAAAACCCACCTCTACGAGCGATGAACAAAGCGCTATCCCCCGTGTGTCCCGGTGCGCTCCCCAAAACTACAAAAGTCCACCGGGGAGAAGTCAGTGACTAAACAACATAAAACAAGGGTCAAGAACAGACATTCGGGTCCCGTCGTGGAACGGGGCTCCCGGGTTCGACGGCGGCGGCGGCGGCCGAGTCGGAACCCGAGGCGGCGGCGAGCGTGCTGCCGCGCTGGCCGCACGCGTATCAGGCTCCGTGCGGTGTGATGCCCGCACGGCTCCCTGACAGCGGCGGCGCCCAGGTCCAGCACGGGTGCCCAGGCCGCACGCACGGGCTGCCCCGCGCGGCGCCCAGGTCCCGCGCGGGCGCCCCGGCCGCACGCAGGGGCGGCCCCGCGCGGCGCCCAGGCTCCGCGCGGGCGCCCAGCCCGCACGCACGGGCGACCCCGCGCGGCGCCCAGGCCCGCGCGGGTGCCAGACCCGCACGCACGGGCGACCCCGCGCGGCGCCCAGGCTCCGCGCGGGCGCCCAGCCCGCACGCACGGGCGACCCCGTGCGGCGCCCAGGCCCGCGCGGGTGCCAGACCCGCACGCCCGGTGCCCTAGCCCTGCGCGTAAGGGCGCTCGCGACGGCGGTGGTGCGGCCGGCCGGGGTGTGCCGCCTCCCCCCCTTCCCGTGCGACGATCCGGAAGAAACCCTAGCTAAAAAGAAACATAAAGACAAACTCACCGAACCAATGCGCCTCCGACTCGCCGATGGAGAGGGAGGGAGAGACGAGGATTATCCCGTTCTTGCGTGCCCGGTTCCGGAGGTGTGCGGTGTTCTTCCCGTTCCTCGATTGCTCCGCCGCGGTGCCTCGCGCCGATCGGTGGGAAGAGGAGGGTTTGGGTGAGAGGAACGGTAGGAAAACTCCAAAACTAAACCCGACACATACGTATTAATATTAGCCGCCTCCGTACACGGGAACTTAACCCTAAGTCCCAAAATACAAATCAATCTCGGCGAAATGAGTTTGGGTGCGAACCTGGGTCCGGTCCGCCTCGAAGAACGTGTAAGTCGCCTGAACTGCTGCCAACTTCCGGAATTTATTCTGGGAGATTCCGGGGTCAGAATCCAGATCCGATCGCGCCGCCGAAATCCATTTCGCGAGCTTTATTGTCTAAAAATACCCGCGAGCCCCGACAGTCTGCCCAGAGATAAAGAAAAATAATTCACCCCCGGACCCCTTAGTCGAAAAGTGGATTTACAAGAATTTTAAAAGAAGGTCTAGAAAGGCAAATAAAGCCGCGGTTATTACAATGAGATACTTGTGAAATGTAGTAGGAGAGCACCAATTAATGTGAGTGTTTGGTGGTGCTGTGAGTGTGGGCTGTGTGTATGTGTGTGTTGTGGCAGCTAAGGTGTAGGTGGGTTTTGTGATTCTTTTATGGATTGGTAGAGTGCTGAGGTTTTTGTAAAGAGAAATGTAAGTAATGTGGAGTTATAGATTTTTGTGATAGTGTGAGCTTACTGTTGGTGGTTGGTGGTGTACTTGGGCTATCGTTTGCGCTGTGTTTAGCCGTGGAATGAGCCACAGTATGCACGGATTTTTGGTTTGGACACGGGTTATTTTATCGGAGCTTCCGAGGATTTTTCCGGGTTCGCGACGGTGTGCACGCGCGCGCGGCGCGTTTTTCGGAGTTTCATCAGTTCGAGGGTTCGGCACTCCACCGACTTCAGCGTTGCCTACGGAATGCGTTCCAGGTGGGTTGGAATTTCTCCAAAATTTACGGAATGCCTCTTAATGCTATTGAATGCAAGTTGTTCATGTTTATTTAGCATTTTCGCTGTTTTTACATCTGATAATTGCCTGGAATTTTCTCTAAAATTTATTGGAACCCCGGATTATTTTTAGTAGACTCCTGATATCACATGACACTAGGTTTCATGCTTTGTTTGCATCGTGATTGCACCTGAACCGTTTTAAAAATCGAAAAGTCCGTTTTAAGGAAAAATCAATGTTTTCAAAGATGGTTTTTAAGTTATGGGTTGCCAAAAGTCTGGCATAGGTTCAGGGTGCTTGTGTACTCGTGCCGGGGGGCCGAGTGGATTTTTAGAGCATGTGTGCTGAGTTCTAGTGTCCTGTGAGTTCTTCTTCCTTGTTGGGGATCGATGGGGTTTATCCTAGATCATGGGTTATGTATCTGATTTAGTGGTGGAGATGGTTCTCCCACTTAGTTCTGAGGATATTTGGGGTTCTGGTAGATCGAGTCGCGGAGGTTTCCCGACTCAGCCGTCGTCGTGCATTATCAGATTGAGTCGTTGAGGGTTCTCTGACATAGCTGTGAGAGTATTTGGGCTATTCCTTTTGAGTCGAGGTTCTTTTTCCGACTGAGTTGTGCTCTGAGCTTTGAGTTACCGATCTGTTTGATCGTGGATTATAGCCTGCATGTGCCGCATATTTGAGACAGTGAGACAGATGTGATACTTGAGTTCGGTGGGGTCGCACCCCTCGAGCTACGCCCCGGGTGCGATGATGATACCGAGCCTGACGAGGCTACGATGTGGTTATGCGCCTAGTTGATTTACTAGTGGTCGCTTGACACCCCTGGCCGAGCTACCATGGGGTCACTTTGTGTGAGATTGAGATAGTCGGTTTAGGACGCCCCACGTAAATCTCGTCCTCTTGTGGATGCGTGGTAGTGGGCAGGTGCGTTCCTAGATGACAGGCGCAGGCTGGACTGAGCCAGTTTTGGGCAGTCTTTGAGATTGGGTGTTATGAGCGGGTAGTTACATATTATGTTCTTAGATGGTTTTTCCTGAGAGCATTGATACTGAGGCATTGTAGCGGCAGCGAGAGTTTGCATAGCATGTTTATGATAGACTTTCCTTTTGAGACATATTAGCTGTAGTTTTCCTTCAGCTTATCTATCTATCTATCTATCTATCTGCATATCTATCTGTTTTGCCTCCAGTAGACTTAGTGGGCATACCGTGGATATTGGGACGGTACCCACTGAGATCTGCCTTTTGCAGTAGATCTCACACCCGCTGCGGTGACAGGTTCGAGGCAGCTGTTCCGGCTTGGTTCGCACGGAGACAGCAGATCGAGGTGAGGACGCGGCCGATTAGTTCCTTACCAGCATTGTGAGTCAGAGGTAGATGTACCCGGGATATTTTTATGGTTCCACTTTTGTACTGGACATTCTGAGAGATCAGTGAGAATTTTTACATATATAGTTTCTATAGCTGAGAGACTTTGTATCGAGGTTTTATTTTTATCAGATGTTTAGTTGATCTCTTTAGCTTCTAGTTCTATTCAGCTTGATACATGTTTAGCTATAGATCTGACTTGCAGGGTAGACGCTTCGTCTGTACGGCAGTTTCCGTACAGTCGGCGGATCTGTTGGCGAGCCCGGGTCGCAGTTTCGACCCCGGGGCGTGACAACTATGCTCATGGCGCTTGCACGCATACCAGCGGTTTGGCCACCGTGTCGGTGTACTTTTCCGGTAAGGTGGTCTGCGGACCCGTGAACCCTACGAGGTGACGTTAGTAGGGGCCCCTTGCGGTTATTTGCGGTGCTGCACTTGTGCAGGGTGGGTTTATATGCACCAAGGTGAGAGCGGGGCGATTTTCTTTTGCCTGAGGTCCTCGGACCGACATGGCAGGTGCTCAGTTCGGTGTACAGGAGAGATACGGATTCTATCACGCCTCGGGTGTAAACCAGAACCCGGGCCCGTCTAAAGATCCGTCGTGCACACGGTATTTCCCGCGTACACGAAGCGTCGGTAACCTGCTCAGATATAAGAAATAATAATAAAAGAGCATAAAATCATAGCTGAACTAAAACTACTACATCTCAGACAAAAGCTGGAAACAAAGTAAAGAGCAACTGTAAATAAATACAAGTATCACACCCAGCTCACCATAAATATACAACTAGCTGGCTAAAGCCAGACCCAAAATAAAATACAATAAAACTGTCTGAGAAGATAGGGGTACACCAAAAGTCCAACTAGCAACTGTCGGGTGGACACTCTAACTAGTCCGCTATCCTCTTACCTTGATCTGCTGCTGACAGCCCAGCAACTCCCGCAGAGGACTCTGCAAAACAAAGGGAGAAACAAGAAAAAGACGATGGGGGTGAGAACTACTATAAAAACAGTAGCCTCCCCTAGTGGGTAAAGCCCCAAACCCTGACACACCCACTAGGTCTACCAGAGGCAAAAAGAAAAGGAGAAAGGTGGTAAGCTAAAATATGACTGCTGAAGAAAAGCTACCACTAATATGTCTCTAAATGCTGAGCCAATAAGAATAGCTAAATGTATGCATCAGTACATGTAACTACCAGAATAAACCCAATCAAATGGACCGGTATAGAACCCGGCACTGCCTGCTCTGTACTCAATCTCACGAACTCAGTAACTGACCGGCACCCAACACGGTCGTAACGCTATCCAACTGACCGGCACCCGTCACGGTCTAAAGCCTACTCCGGAGTAGCACTCGATAGGAGCGACCCACACGAGTAAAGTAACTCTATCATCAGTATCACAAGTATCTCTGTCAAGTATCTCAATATAGCAGGACTGGATCACGACTATGGTCAGAGTGGGAAAAACCCTCCACTAAAGATAACCCGAACCCCCAATCAATGCAATAATACTCAATAAGTGGGAAACTCCATCCAATAGAGGAATCCTATCCCAATCTGATGCACAAGTAATCATCCGGTCAACCGCCAAATGTCCGTGGTCCCCGCAATAACCCATAACCATAATCTGGCATGACAAACCCACCCAACAAACCCGGCTACTGTGAGGACCCGAATCCCCACTTAAGAGTTTATTGATGGTTTAGTGACATTTGGGAGTGTTTGTACGCGTGTCAGGCCCAAGAAATGGATTTATGGTGTAAATTGCGAGTAAGTTGCATCACCGGAGGCCTTTGGGAAATTTTAGAAGTGGAATTGGGCAAAACGGACTTCGGATTTGGATTCAGCGCGCGAAAATGATTAAGATGGACTATTTACTTGTGTTTTTCGGGGCCCAGACGCAAAAACACGGATTTCGAGGTGTGGGTGTACTGTTCCGGCGGCCGAAGAGGCGGCGGCGGCGGCGGCGGGCGGCGGAGCGCGGCGGCCGGCTGAGGCGCAGCCGCTCGGTCCACAGCGGAAGCGTGCACCCGGGCGCGGGACACGTGGCGGCTCCCGGTTGGCCGGTGCAGCAGGCGCGGTCCACGAGAAAAGTGGGGGTGTACGGTGGACTGGAGGGTGACACGTGGCAGCGTGTGGTTGGTGCGGTGTAGCGCGCTCGGTCCACGGAGCTGGCTGGGGTGGCCTCGGGGCGCGTGCCTGGCAGAGGCGCAGGCGGCGGCGCAGGGCGCACGTGAGCGCGCGTTGACTTAGTTTCCCGCGCTCGGGCGCGCAACGCGTCGACGTCCGGGGTGGCCACGCGGCGCAATGTGAGTGGTGGTGTTTGCTGTCCGCTGTTTTGGCGCTAACGTGGCACACCGGTGGCGTTTCGGGCGCTGGTTGGTCGGGTCCATGCCCGAAACCAGGGACAAATCGGGTATTATCCAAATTGTTTCTTTGAGCATATAAATAGCCCGAGCCGCCTTCTTCATGGGTTTTTCCGCATTTTCGAGCCTCATTTCACCTCGGACTCTCCAGTGAAGTTGCTCCCCGACTTGTGCTGCACCTTCGGGAGGATTTTGGGGATTTTACGTAGCACGCTTTTCGAGGTTCCATTTTCTTCGGCGCGTCGCGACGCTCCTTCGCCGGTGTTCCCTTTCGTCGCGTTTTGGTGCGCGAGCTCCCCCGGCCTACCCCGACCACCTTTTCAGGCGATTCTTGCGCCATTGGAACGGCGACAGACAGGGCTTCGATCTTGGTATTCCAACTTCCCCTCGTTTCGTGCTTTTTGAGGTGTTTTTCTGAGTTTCCTGTGACACTGTTTCTGCGGTTGAGACTTGGACAGCGACGCGGTCCTTCGGCGATATCTCCGCACTCGGACATCGGATCGGGACGTGCCTATACACTTTTTGCATCTATGCGTTGCAAGGATTATTGTCGTATTTTTTAGGGATTTTTTAGAGACTTGCCCGAAGGTATATTCTTCCCCCTTTACTGTGCAGAGTATTACAGTTGTGTATGTTGTGAAGTTTCGTGCTCACCGCGTTGTGGAATTTGTAACTCGGCCTACGGGACTCGGATTGTGACGTGCAGGTACCCGTTTCGAAGGGCTCGACGCGACGCTCTTGGTAGTATTTTTGTTGGATTTTTCGGAGTCCTTTCTGCAGGTGAAAATATTGCTTCTTTGGGACTGAAGTTTCAACTTGGACAACACCCTTGGAATGTTGTATAAATTGTAATATTGGACTATATTTTGTATCCATGGGTATTTGTGGGAGTTTTTGGAGCACTGCTTGGAGCCGAGGCTTGCGCGACATGTACCGTGGATACGGGTTCAGCAGATATTGTTAGCAAGTGGCCACGCTCTTCACCGACCTCAGGTTTGCCTTGGTTTAAGCACTTCAGGTGGGTAAACTTAGTAATGGTAACTGTATAAGGGAATGGCAAGGTTTATATGCATGTTGTGCCTTATGGGAGTTGTAATAGTGGATGTTTATGTATGGTTAAGGTAAGCTTACCTGTGGGAATGTCACCCTCTATGATTGATAGCATGCATAATTTAATGTACAACCAATATGAGTGAGAGGTAAGCATGGAAATGGCCTAGATCATGTGGATTGATGCTTACCTGATTATTGTACATGTTTGGTGAATTAGAGACTTAGCATGTGGTAGACAGGTTATATTTATCCCACACTAGATGATATAGAGATCATACATGATTATTCATTGGCCTATTTATGTGAGATTGGTATATCATAGTAGGAATACTTTAGTATGACTTGCTATTATATGTTTCATTCTCTTTTATCATTTCTGAGGACAAAAGCATGCTTGAATGGACATCTAGATAGGCCATCTTTTACTGCTGCACTACTTATTGAACTTGACTTAGGAGAAACCATGTTATCCTTTTCTCCTTCTTTGTTAGTCAGGCGGTCTGTGTTGCTCGGGTGCGAGCAGGGGTCTGGGGTAGGGTAGCCGGGACATTGGTGTCAGGGACGGGTTGTGCTGGATTGCGGTTGGCAGGGTTTTGCGGTGACCGCGGACTTTGGGCGGTTGACCGGAGGTCGGTTATAGTACTTGATTATAGATGGCAGGGTATTGCGGCAACCGCGGATATTGGGCGGTTGACCGGATATTTACTTATGCATCAGATTGGGTACCAGGTTTCTCTAGTGGACGGAGTTTCCCACTTATTGAGAGAGAGCGTGGATTTCGACTATAGCCTGCATGAGCCACTACTCGATAGCGAGTTAGTCCGTTTGGACACCCTACGTAATTCCTGCCTGGCAGTGGGAGGTGGTTGTAGGTGGGCGCAGGTTTGACTGGACCAGATGTGGCAGTCAGCTCGATTGGATCGATTGTGCACTTCATGTGCTAGTAGTTGCATACCATTCTTTGATTCTCCCCTCTTGAGCAGTTAGATGGAGGCATGGTAGCTGTAGAGTATCTCTAGCCTTTCTAGTTCAATTTTTACTGCATGGTTATTTATTGCCTTTAGTAGGCTTGGTGGGCAGATCGCCGGGTCTGGCGGTGCTACCCACTGAGAACTCCCTTTTTGGTGTAGTTCTCACACCCGCTGGGGTTTCTCCCCCTCCTTTTTCCTTTCTCTCCTTTGTTTTGCAGAGTCTTAGCGGGTGCTGCTGATTCTGCGGTTGTTGATCGAGGCGAGGGAGTCGCGAGCTAGATCCCTACCCATCGTTGGAGAGTAGCGGTACCCTTCAGAGGAGATCTTCAGTAGATTAGTTATTTTATTTCCTCTTTTGAGAGACTGATGTAGTGAGGATATGATATGTATTGAGAGCCTGTACACTGATGTATTTATTGGAGATACCTCCCTGTTGAGTTCTTAGTTTTGTATCTGAGGATATTGTATGATTATCATTTTTGGGAGATGGACGTTGTTGTATTATTTCCAGTAGTACAGTGGTTGATTTTAGTTTCACAGCAGATTTTTACTTTTAGCTCTGATATCTGATAGCTGTAGTACCTTTTCTTACAGGTTGGACGCTTCGCCTGTGCGGGGTTTTGCATAGGCGGCGGATCTGTTGGCGAGCCCGGGTCGCAGTTTCGACCCCGGGGCGTGACAGCTACACTATCCTACAACCCTGCTCAACCAGAGCAATACCACAAGTACCTCAATAAAAGGAGAAAAGGTGCCAACATGGTTTCTCCTAAGTCAATTCCAACAATAGTGTAGCAGAAAAAGGTGGCCTAACTAGATGTCCAAACAAGCATGCAAGTGTCCTCATGCTGATAAAAGAGAGGTAAATATCATTGTTCATACATTATTTAAAGCATGCTATTCCCAGATAATAAGGATATCACAAGTATACTACATACTAACATATCACAAGTCCGACTATACCAGCATGCATAATAACCACGATATACTAATCTGCATTCAACAATGAGGATTATTCCAGTATTCCTAGTGAGTAAAATCAAAGCTGAGGTCCATAACAACCACCCACCTCGAATGCTAACTCCAAAACCAGGAAGCACTCTCGCCCAAAAATACGTTGCCTGCCGCAGCACTGCAAACATACCAACTGGTGTCCAATTAAACATACAATTCCACAATCAACTGTTGTCCCAAAATCAGTCAAGAAGAGGCTCGGTTTTCACCCATAGGAGGGACTCCGAAAAATCCAACAAAAATATCGCTACGATTCTCGTGTCGAGCCCTTCGAAACGAGTACCTGCACGTCCCAAACCGAGCTTTGCAGGTCAAGATACAAAATCGACAAGGTGACCACCTCAAAAATCCCAAGTATAAAATCTGTAGAACTATGCCCAGAAAAAGCAGGATTTTCACCTTCGGGGAAAACTCAAAAAAATCTAGGAAAAATACGAGGACGTTCCTTGCGATGTGTAGATGCAAAACAACTATTGGCTCACCTCTATCCGATGCCCGAGCGCAAAGATATAGCCGAAACAATGAGGTGCTGTTCAAAACTCCGTAGCAGAAAATGGGTCTTAAAGATGCTCAAAAATCTCCAAGAAAAACTCGAAAGTAGGGGGAGCTCAAAACACAATAATCGTAGCCCTACCTGTCATGAAGCCAACGGCGCAAGAATCGTCGAAAACGATGGTTGGAGCAGGCCGGGGGAGTCCTCGTACTGAAAAGCGACAAAAAGGGTTGCCGAAGAAGGAGCGTCGCGACGCACCAAGAAACAGTAAACCTTGAAGTACGTGCCTCCAAAAATCCTGGAACTCCACCACAAAGTGTAGAACAAATGGGTGAACAAAAACTCTATAGAACTCTCCCTGTCAAAAGCTCCAGAAAAATCACGAAATGAGGCCTAAGGGGCCTATTTATAGGCCCAGCCCAAAAGGGCCATGCGGGTTCGGGTTTTCGGGCACGCGAATATTTCGGGCGCCCGAATATTTCGGGCGCCAAAATCCGCACCCAAAAGCCCGCAACAAGGGAGCCCGGAATCACCTGCTTGCGACACGTGTCCCCCGAACAGGGGACAGCGGTGCAAGCGGGCCGGGGAGGCGACGCGTGTCCCCCCCCAGGTCAAACGGGCAGGTGGCGCCCGCCTATGGCGGGGCGCCACGCGTCCCGCCGTGCGACACGCCAACCGCACCCATGCCCCCCGCACACGCAAACGCGTCCCGAGGCTCCCTCCTGGGCCACCGTGGACCGCGCCCACGTGAGCCCGCCAACAGCGGCCGGCCACGTATCCCAGCGCCTGGCCCACGGGACCCACGCGGGTTTCGTGGACCGCGCCGCATGCGCCGCCCACTGCGAAGACGCCACGCGTCCACTGGCTCCGGTCCATGCACCCCGCGCTAACTCTGTAGACCGCGAAGCCTGAGCCGGCCAATCGGGCAACGCCACATGGCTCCTCGGCGGTCTACGGTCATCCCCATGCACCAAAAACTACTGTAAACTTCCGGGAGTCCGATTTTGGGTATCCGGACTCAGAAATAAACAAGCAAATAGCCGTTTCTGAGCGTTTTTCTGTGCTGAATCCAAATCCAATCTCTGTTTGGCCCGAAACCTTTTCTAAAATTCGGCAAAAGCAGCAGAAGGCCAATCCAGCTATAGATACCTCACAGGGTCCAACTGTGGCATCCCTTTGATGCACTATGGTCCAGACACACCATCAATAGGTGTTTTACACAGTGGATTCACGGGAAAAAGCTACATGGGGTTCTGGGACCCTACATCCTCCCCCACTAAAAAAAAGTTTCGTCTACGAAACTAGGAAACAAGATCAACGTACCTCAGCTAGAAACCTCAAACAAGAAAGGATAGGTATCCCGCATCACCTCCTCCAGCTCCCAAGTGGCCTCCCGCTCCTCGTGGTTGCTCCATAAAATCTTCACATAAGGTATCACCCGATTGCGCAGTTCTCTCACCTCGCGAGCCAGAATCCGCAACAGGCGCTCCTCGTACCCAAGGTACTCCCCAATCTCCAGTGGGGTGAAGTCAATCACATGCGCGGGATCAAATACATACTTCCTCGGAGCAGAGACGTGAAACACATCATGAACTCCAGCCAGGCGTGGAGGAAGAGCTACTCGATAAGCAACAGGGCCAACCCTCTCCAATACCTCAAAGGGTCCAATAAACCGGGGACTAAGCTTCCCTCGAACTCCAAATCTCCGGACCCCCTTCGAAGGCGAGACTTTCAAGAAGACATGATCACCAACCTGAAACTCTAAGTCTCGCCGTCGGGTATCAGCATAACTCCTCTGTCGACTCTGGGCGGTCTCAAGATGTCGTCGTATCAATCTGACGTTTTCCTCTGCCTCTGACAGTAGATCAGGACCCAAAGTCTTCTTCTCCCCCACGTCACTCCAATATAGGGGTGACCGACACTTGCGTCCATACAATGCTTCAAACGGAGCAATCTGAATGCTCGCTTGATTGTTGTACGGAAACTCAACCAATCCCAAGTGTCGATACCACCCTCCTCCAAAATCCAGGACGCACGCTCTCAACATGTCCTCGAGGGTCTGTATGGTGCGCTCAGACTGTCCATCGGTCTGTGGGTGGAATGCTATGCTAAATCGGAGCTGCGTCCCCAAGGCTTTCTGTAAACTCCTCCAGAAATGCGAGACAAACCTCGGGTCTCTATCTGATACAATGGAGACGGGTACACCGTGCAACCTCACCACCTCAGCTAAGTATAACTGTGCCAGTCGCTCCAAAGGCCAAGTCACCTGCACCGGTAGAAAGTGAGCGGACTTGGTGAGTCTATCCACGACTACCCAGATCGTATCAGCTCCAGTTTGTGCACTCGACAATCCAGTGACAAAATCCATAGTGATATGTCACGCCCCGGGGGATTATTTTAGCAGAAACGAATTACAAAAGGTATGTATTTTTTTTTTGAAAACCTTCTTCCCCAGCGCGTGCCCAGATCCGCCGCGTATAAAGGGTCACTCTACAAACGGACAGAGTCTCCCCTGTATATGCACGGCGTCACGGCTTGTACAATGTCCAATAACGGGTAAACATTCAATCACGACAATTCATACATACAACCATTCACAATGCGCTGAATAAATCTCACGGCCGATTAGTTTGAAAGGATAAACCCACAATTGTTGAAACGGCGCCCACCCGGCACACATATTTTGAAAACCCTTTTCGAAAGCGACATAAACTCAGGGGTTTTGGAAAACAGTGCCCACTCGACACTTAGGTTTTGAAATCCATTTTCGCAAACCATAAACCCACAAGGTTTTGAAAACGGTGTCCACACGACACCCGAGTTTTTGAAATAGTAGTTTTCGCAATCCTTTCTTTCGTTTATTCTTTTATTTTCCAAAGCGGCCAACAGAGATGTAAAGAAAAATAACAATTTATTAGTCACCATACCGACATCCACACCGACCCCACGAGGGTATCGAGAACCACTCCACAGTCTACAAATAGTAAATAGAATGCGAAAGAAAGAGATAAAGTACTGATCAGGTCTCCAGGGACCCAGAAACTCTTGCCGCGGCCTCACCGTCGCCTAACTCTCCCCCCGGTAGGACCCTGTCGCAAAGTGGGAAGTCAGCGACTAAACAATAATGATAATAACAAAGCAGGGTAAAGAAATACGTCCAACCGTAGCCTATCCGGAGCAACCACCCTCGCAAAGGGAAAAGCAAAAACGAACACCTGTGAACCTGCAATGCCCGATCCCGTCGGACAACTAAACCGACGGATCGCACCGCGCCCAAGTCGGACAACTAAACCGAATGGGTCGCACCGCTCCCACGTCGGACAACTAAACCGACGGGTCGCACCGCTCACACCTTGGCGCATCCAAGCCCCACAACTACAGAGGCCCCACTCCCTCCTGTGGGTATACACGGGTCATGGACCACTTTTCCGGAAAAGCGCACCCTTTGCGGTGGACAAACCGCGGGTGCGCGTGCTGCAGCCTCGAGCAAAGTAACCAACAATACCAACAATACCCAAGAATAAGCTATAACCGCTTTCATGTTAGCAACATAATGTATAATCGAGGATAAAACTACAACCGCTATCATGTTAGCAACATCATGTAAAAACAAGAGTAAAACGACCGCCGGAAACCGGCGCTAAGTACCAAATTAAAACCCCGCCTGTCTCGTGCGGTAGTCGATGCCCGACTCCTTCGCGTCTCCGCCCACTCCTCGCAACTACAAACAGGAGCCCCAGGAAGGGAAAATCAGCACACCAAATACCGTCGGTAAAAGACATCGACAACACCAACCGGTTTCTTGTTTCGGGACGGGGCCCTCGGTTCCGACGGGGGCGACGTCGATACCTATGACGGAAGTGACCCCGCGCCGCCTCGCAGTCCGCACCCGCGCCCGGGCCCAGGCGGCGTCGGACCCGCACGGTGCCCAGCCCGCATGCGGGCGGCCCCGCGCGGCGCCCAGCCCGCACAGGTGCATTGCCCGCATGCGCGGCCTGCCCGCGCGGCGCCTAGCCCGCGCGGGTGGCCTCGCGCGGCGCCCGGCCCGCGCGGGTGCGCGGTCCGCATGCGCAGCTGCCCCGCGCGGTGTTAGACCCCGCGCGGCTCCCAGCCCTTGCGGGTACATTGCCTGCATGCGCGGCCTGCCCCGCGCGGCGCCCAGCCCGCGCGGGTGGCCCCGCGCGGCGCCCGGACCGCACGGGTGCGCGGTCCGCATGCGCCGCTGCCCCGCGCGGTGCCAGACCCCACGCGGTGCCAGACCCCGCGCGGCGCCCCCGCATGCGGGTGGCCCCACGCGGCGCCCGTCCGGCACGGGGGAGCCGCCCGCAGCCCTGGGCGGCCCCGCGCAGCCTCGAGCCCGCGCGGGTGCCCTGCCAGCGGTGGCTCGTCCCTCCCTCGCTTTCTAGGGCATCGGAGGCTCTCCCCCCTCCCCTCGAAGAACGCCAAGAACAAACCCTCCCCTTGCTCGAATCAAGAAATGAAAGGGGAAAACGAAAATGCGCTCACCTCGGTTTCGTCGGCTAGGGTTGAGCGAGGGGAATCGTCCCGTTCTTGCGTGCCCGGTTTTGAAGGGCGTGCGCGCGCCGCCTCGGTCCTCGATTCCAATCGGGGAAGAAGGTGCGATGGGGAGAAGGCGGCTCCTCATCCGCGCTCGGGGAAAAAAGTACGCCTAGGGTGCGAGAATTGGAGACGTCCGAACCCTAACCCCAGACCACAAGATATAGTAGTCGGTCTAAAAGAAGAGACGGGGATTGACCCCAAACCACAATTAAAATAGACTAGGGCAATCGGTCACGAACCGGGGTCCGGTCCGCCTCGAAAACCGTGCAGGTCGTCTAAACAACCGGCAGTCTTCAGGAATTTATTTCGGGAGACTCTGGAGTCGGAATCCAAAACCGATCGCGCCGCCGATCTCCGTTTCGCGAGCTTTATTGTCTAAAAATACCCGCGAGCCTCGACAGTCTGCCCAGAAACAAAGAAATAAAGATCACCCTTCGGACCCCTTAAGCGGACCGCGGTGTAAATAGAATTTAAAATAAAAAGGTCCGCGTGTCCTGAAACCCGCAGATATTACACCACTTACCTCTTAAAAACGAGTTTCGTCCCCGAAACTCAAACCTGGGTTGCGGTGAAAAGGTCGGGGTAGCACTCCCTCATTTTTGACACCAGCTCCCACGTCGCTTCCCATTCCTCCTGGTTGCTCCAGAGCACCTTCACGTAGGGGATGACTCGGTTCCGCAGCGCTTTGCTTTCTCTTGCTAGGATACGCACGGGGGTTTCCTCGAAGCTTAGGTCCTCCTTGAGCTCGAGCGCGGAGACGTCCAACACGTGTGACGGGTCGGAAAGATATTTCCGGAGCATGGACACGTGGAAAACATTGTGGACCCGGTCGAGGTTAGGTGGTAGGGCAAGGCGGTACGCCACTGGGCCAATGCGCTCCAAGATCTCGAATGGCCCCACAAACCGTGGGCTCAACTTGCCCTTCAGCACGAAACGCCTGATTCCTCTGGATGGCGAGACCCGTAAGAACACGTGCTCTCCCACTTGGAATTCCAGGTCGCGGCGCCATCGGTCTGCGTAGCTCTTCTGTCGGCTTTGGGCGGTCAGTAGACGCTGCCTGATGAGGCGTACCTTCTCTTCGGTCTTTTCCACCAAGTCGGGTCCCAGGAATTTCCGTTCACCCAAGTCGTCCCAATAGATCGGGGATCGGCAGCGTCTCCCATATAAGGCTTCGTAGGGCGCCATCTGGATGCTGGCCTGGTAGATGTTGTTGTAGGCGAATTCCACGAGGGCTAGGTAGCGTGCCCAACCGACTCCCCAGTCCAGTACACATGCGCGAAGCAGGTCCTCGAGGGTCTGAATCACTCGCTCCGACTGCCCGTCCGTCTGAGGGTGGAAGGTTGTACTGAAGTGTAGCTTGGTCCCCAGGGCCAGCTGTAGGCTCTGCCAAAACTTCGAGACGAAGCGGGTGTCTCTGTCCGAGGTGATCGATGCCGGCACTCCATGCAATCTCACGATCTCGCTGAGATAGACTTGAGCCAACCGTTCACTGGTCCAGGTTGTTTGGATGGGCAGGAAATGTGCTGACTTGGTTAGCCGGTCCACAATGACCCAAATCGCGTCGTGCCCCTGCTGTGAACGTGGGAATCCAGTGACGAAGTCCATGGTGATCTGATCCCACTTCCACTCTGGCACCGGTAAGGGCTGTAACTTTCCTGCCGGCCGCTGATGCTCTGCCTTTATCTGCTGACATACCAGGCAATGAGTCACATATCGTGTCACATCCCCCTTCAGCTTGGGCCACCAGAAGGTCTGCTTGAGGTCCCTGTACATCTTCGTGCCCCCTGGATGCGCTGCATAAGGAGCGCGGTGTGCTTCTTCCAGAATTTCCTTCTTCAAATCCGGCGAATCCGGCACGTAGAATCGCCCGCGGAACCGCATGATGCCGTCACCTCCCACTGCAAAGTCGTTCTCCTGGTTCGGGTAAATCTTGTCTTGCACGAGCTGTAAGTGCGGGTCCGACTGCTGTCCTTCTCGGATTTTCTCGAATAGCGTCGGCTTGACCACCAAAGCTATCAGTTGTGCAACTATGCCCGCTGGTACCACCTCCAATTTCAGTCATGAGAATTCCGCGATCAATGTGCTCTGCTCAGTTATCGCGCGTGCCGATGCCTCTTTCGGTTGCCCCTTCCTGCTCAAAGCGTCTGCCACCACATTTGCTTTCCCGGGGTGGTATTGAATGGTTAGATCGTAATCCTTCAATAATTCAAGCCACCGCCTCTGTCGCAAATTTAGCTCCTTTTGGGTGAACAGATACTTAAGACTTTGGTGGTCTGAAAAGACGTTACAGTGGACACCAAAGAGATAGTGTCTCCATAACTTTAGAACAAAGACCACTGCAGCCAGTTCCAAATCGTGTATCGGGTAATTCCTTTCGTAATCCTTTAGTTGCCTGGAAGCATAGGCTATTACTTTCCCCTGTTGCATCAATACACCCCCAAGGTCGATCCTCGATGCGTCGCAGTACACCTCATAGTCCTCTCCGGGTGTTGGTAGTACAAGAATTGGTGCCCTGGTTAGTCTTTCTTTGAGTTCTTCGAAGCTCTCCTGGCATTTAGCCGTCCATAGAAACTTCTCCCCCTTTTTGGTCAACCGGTTTAAAGGGGCCGCGATTTTCGAGAAACCCTCGACAAAGCGTCTGTAATATCCCGCCAGGCCCAAGAAACTGCGGACCTCCGTCACAGTCGTCGGCGGCTGCCAGTCGATCACCGATTCCACCTTCTTGGGGTCCACGGTGATTCCCTTTGCCGAGATCACGTGCCCTAGAAACCCCACATCGCGTAGCCAGAATTCACACTTCTTGAGCTTAGCGAACAACCTCTGATCCCTGAGAGTTTGGAGAATCGTTCGTAAATGGTCCTCGTGCTCCTCGTCGGTGGTTGAATAAATCAAGATATCATCGATGAAGACCACTACGAACCGGTCTAAGAAGGGTCTGAAGATCCGGTTCATCATATCCATGAAGACAGCGGGAGCGTTCGTAAGTCCGAACGGCATAACCGTGAACTCGTAGTGGTCGTACCGAGTCCGGAAGGCCGTCTTTGGGATGTCTTCGTTCCGAACCCGGAGCTGGTGGTAGCCCGATTGCAGATCGATCTTTGAGAACACCGTTGCTCCTCGCAGCTGGTCGAAGAGGTCGTCTATTCTGGGCAGGGGGTACTTATTCTTCACTGTAACCTTGTTTATCCCCCTGTAGTCGATGCAGAGACGCAGGCTTCCGTCCTTCTTCCGTACAAAGAGTACCGGTGCGCCCCAGGGCGACACACTCGGCCTGATAAACCCTTTGTCCAAGAGGTCCTCTAGTTTGCGCCTTAGGCTCCTTCAACTCCGCGAAGGCCATTCGGTAGGGCGCCTTCGTGATAGGTTGAGTACCGGTAAGAGTTCGATAGGAAAAACCACCTCTCGTTCAGGGGGTATCCCCGGGCAGGTTCCGTCGGGAAGACATCGGGAAATCCCTCACCACTGGGATGTCGAAGGGTCGCCGAGGGCGGGTAACTAGATCCACCGATGCAGGTCGGCCGCGCACCCGCCCTCCACTAATCTTCTAGCCCGCGTCGATGAGATGATTGTTGGGAAGGAGGATGCTCTGACACTCTAGGTACACATTCTCAGGGAAGCTCGGTTCTTGTAATTGCACCATCTGCTTCTCACAGTCGATGAGCACTTGGTACTTTGAGAGCCAATCCATGCCCAAAACTACATCGTACTCCCTTCAGGGAATTACCGCCAATCCCCAGGGCAATCCAGTCGGCCTAGTTTGATCGGGCAGTCGGCCACAAAGCTGACGCATCCAACACCCCTCCCGCCGTTGGGACCGTCAATCAATTTGGAGGGGTACCACCCCAAGACCATGCGTAAAAACAAGTCACGAGAATATGAAAGAGTGTGTTGCTCCGGTATTAAAAAGAGTTCGAGAGCGGGTACTTGAAACAGAAGAAAATACTGCAGAGCGTCCTCCGGCGGGTCCGTCTCTTGGCGGGTCATCGAGAAAACCCACCCGCCAGGTTGTTGCCGACTATCCTCCTCTCGCCGTGGTACAGGGAGTTTAGATGTAGTGTTCTGGTTTTTCCCATGCAACTTTCCGATGAATCCACTGTGTAGAACACCTAGTGTTGGTGTGTCTGGCCCATGGTGCATCAAAGGGGTGCCACAGATGGACCTTGTGAGACTTTGATAGTGATTTGACCTTCGGGCTGCATTTGCCGAATTTTAGAAAAGGTTTTGGGCCAATCTGAGGTTGGATTTGGATTCAGCGTGGAAAAACGCTCGAAAACGGCTATTTGCTTGTTAAATTTGGAGTCCGGATGACCAAAAGCGGGCTTCCGAAAGTTTTCGGGGATTTTCGTGCATGCGGGAGGCTCGTGGACCGGCCTGAGCCACGTGGCGGCCTATTATTGGCCTGCTCACGCAACTCTTTCCACGGGGAGGCGCGGCGGTGCATGAACCGGGGCGGGGGACGCGTGGCGTGACCGGAATGGCCGGCGCACGCGGCACGGCTCAGGGGCTTTGCGGGGTTACGGTGGACCGGGCGCATGACACGTGGCGGCTTGGGATTTGCTGGCTCACGAGGGCACGTTCAACGGTGTGCGCAGAGGGGCGCCTCGGGACGACGCGCGCACAGTAGCGCCAGGCGGGCGGTCGGCCGCACTCGAGTGCGGACACGTGTCGCACGCGACAGGCGGGCCGTACCTACCCCCGCTGACCGCGGGGGAACCGTGGCGCGCGGCGGGACCCTTGCACCGCTGTCCCCTGTTGTGGGGTGACGTGGCATCACCAGAGTGATTCGGGGGCGCGTCGGATAGGAGGTATACAACCGGGTTTCCGGGCGCAGTGCGCCGAACTTGCGCCCGAAAACCCGCCCAACAGAACTTATGGGCTGGGCTATAAATAGGGCCCTTAGTGTTTTTTTTCAGCTCTTCTGGACCTTTTTCCACAAGAGAGTTCTTCAGAGCAAATTTCCCCACACAGTGCACTATCCTTTGGAGGACTTTGAGATCTTTGGTGGCACGTTTCCCGAGGTTCACGATTTTGCGGCGCGGCGCGCGCTTGTTCTCCGGCGACCCGCTTCGCCCCTTCTCAGTGTTTGGACTGCCCCGACTCACCCCGACATTGAATTCGCCGATTTCACGCCGTTGGACTCACGACAGGTAGGACTTCACTCCTGTGTTTTGAGGTTCCTTGTTTTCCTCCGTGCTGATCTTGGAGTTTTCTGAGCACCCATTTGAGGTTCCTTGTTTTTTTCAACTTGAGGCAGCGCAGATGGTTGGAATTGTTGAAAGACTATGATGTAGACATATATACCATCCTGGAAGGCCAACGTGGTTGCTGATGCCCTGAGCATGAGAGCAGTACAGAGTCTATCTTCGTTGATCACCGATCAGGCGCCATTACTTGAGCAGATGAGGCGGTTAGAGCTCGAGTTGTGTCCCTGGGGTCTCTGCTAGACTTATGTCTCTAGTCGTGCAGCCCCTCAGTTGGACAGGATTCGAGAGAGACAGAGTGAGGACCCCCACCTGATAAGGATTCGAGAGCAGATGCAGACTGGTTTGATAGGGGACTTTTCAGTCGATGCTGGGAGGTACTCTTGCGGTACAGGGACCGGCTTGTGTGCCTATGGATGCAGATCAGAGAGCAGATCTTGAGGAGGCCCACTATTACACCTTATACCATCCATCCTGGTGGGACTAAGATGTATAGGGCCTTAAGGCACAGTTTTGGTGGAATGGATGAAGAGAGACATTGGGAGAATTTGTACACCCTGTCAACTTGTCAGCAATTAAAGGCTGAACATCGTGCACT
>CM055063.1:16568459-16580915 GCA_029204045.2 Tillandsia leiboldiana
ATCAAAGTCTCACAAGGTCCATCTGTGGCACCCCTTTGATGCACCATGGGCCAGACACACCAACACTAGGTGTTCTACACAGTGGATTCATCGGAAAGTTGCATGGGAAAAACCAGAACACTACATCTAAACTCCCTGTACCACGGCGAGAGGAGGATAGTCGGCAACAACCTGGCGGGTGGGTTTTCTCGATGACCCGCCAAGAGACGGACCCGCCGGAGGACGCTCTTGCAGGTATTTCTTCTGTTTCAAGTACCCGCTCTAGAACTCTTTTTAATACCGGAGCAACACACTCTTTCATTTCTCGTGACTTTGTTTTTACGCATGGTCTTGGGGTGGTACCCCTCCAAAATTGATTGACGGTCCAAACGGCGGGAGGGGTGTTGGATGCGGTCAGCTTTGTGGCCGCCTGCCCGATCAAACTAGGCCGACTGGCTTGCCCTGGGGATTTGGCGGTAATTCCCCTGAAGGAGTACGATGTAGTTTTGGGCATGGATTGGCTCTCAAAGTACCAAGTGCTCATCGACTGTGAGAAGCAGATGGTGCAATTACAAGAACCGAGCTTCCCTGAGAATGTGTACCTAGAGTGTCAGAGCATCTCCTTCCCAACAATCATCTCATCGACGCGGGCTAGAAGATTAGTGGAGGGCGGGTGCGCGGCCTACCTGGCATCGGTGGATCTAGTTACCCGACCCTCGGCGACACCTTCGGACATCCCAGTGGTGAGGGATTTTCCCGATGTCTTCCCGACGGAACTGCCCGGGATACCCCCTGAACGAGAGGTGGTTTTTCCTATCTTACTCTTACCGGGTACTCAACCTATCACGAAGGCGCCCTACCGAATGGCCTTCGCGGAGTTGAAGGAGCTTAAGGCGCAACTAGAGGACCTCTTGGACAAAGGGTTTATCAGGCCGAGTGTGTCGCCCTGGGGCGCACCGGTACTCTTTGTACGGAAGAAGGACGGAAGCCTGCGTCTCTGCATCGACTACAGGGGGATAAACAAGGTTACAGTGAAGAATAAGTACCCCCTGCCCAGAATAGACGACCTCTTCGACCAGCTGCGAGGAGCAACGGTGTTCTCAAAGATCGATCTGCAATCGGGCTACCACCAGCTCCGGGTTCGGAACGAAGACATCCCAAAGACCGCCTTCCGGACCCGGTACGGCCACTACGAGTTCACGGTTATGCCGTTCGGACTTACGAACGCTCCCGCTGTCTTCATGGATATGATGAACCGGATCTTCAGACCCTTCATAGATCGGTTCGTAGTGGTCTTCATCGACGATATCTTGATTTATTCAACCACCGACGAGGAGCACGAGGACCATTTACAAACGATTCTCCAAACTCTCAGGGATCAGAGGTTGTTCGCTAAGCTCAAGAAGTGTGAATTCTGGCTACGCGATGTGGGGTTTCTAGGGCACGTGATCTCGGCGAAGGGAATCACCGTGGACCCCAAGAAGGTGGAATCGGTGATCGACTGGCAGCCGCCGACGACTGTGACGGAGGTCCGCAGTTTCTTGGGCCTGGCGGGATATTACAGACGCTTTGTCGAGGGTTTCTCGAAAATCGCGGCCCCTTTAAACCGGTTGACCAAAAAGGGGGAGAAGTTTCTATGGACGGCTAAATGCCAGGAGAGCTTCGAAGAACTCAAAGGAAGACTAACCAGGGCACCAATTCTTGTACTACCAACACCCAGAGAGGACTATGAGGTGTACTGCGACGCATCGAGGATCGGCCTTGGGGGTGTATTGATGCAACAGGGGAAAGTAATAGCCTATGCTTCCAGGCAACTGAAGGATTACGAAAGGAATTACCCGATACATGATTTGGAACTGGCTGCAGTGGTCTTTGTTCTAAAGTTATGGAGACACTATCTCTTTGGTGTCCACTGTAACGTCTTTTCAGAACACCAAAGTCTTAAGTATCTGTTCACCCAAAAGGAGCTAAATTTGCGACAGAGGCGGTGGCTTGAATTATTGAAGGATTACGATCTAACCATTCAATACCACCCCGGGAAAGCAAATGTGGTGGCAGACGCTTTGAGCAGGAAGGGGCAACCGGAAGAGGCATCGGCACGCGCGATAACTGAGCAGAGCACATTGATCGCGGAATTCTCACGACTGAAATTGGAGGTGGTACCAGCGGGCACAGTTGCACAACTGATAGCTTTGGTGGTCAAGCCGACGCTATTCGAGAAAATCCGAGAATGACAGCAGTCGGATCCGCACTTACAGCTCGTGCGAGACAAGATTTACCCGAACCAGGAGAACGACTTTGCAGTGGGAGGTGACGGCATCATGCGGTTCCGCGGGCGATTCTACGTGCCAGATTCGCCGGATTTGAAGAAGGAAATTCTGGAAGAAGCACACCGCGCTCCTTATGCGGCGCATCCAGGGGGCACGAAGATGTACAGGGACCTCAAGCAGACCTTCTGGTGGCCCAAGCTGAAGGGGGATGTGACACGATATGTGACTCATTGCCTGGTATGTCAGCAGATAAAGGTAGAGCATCAGTGGCCGGCGGGAAAGTTACAGCCCTTACCGGTGCCAGAGTGGAAGTGGGATCAGATCACCATGGACTTCGTCACTGGATTCCCACGTTCACAGCAGGGGCACGACGCGATTTGGGTCATTGTGGACCGGCTAACCAAGTCAGCACATTTCCTACCCTTCCAAACAACCTGGACCAGAGAACGGTTGGCTCAAGTCTATCTCAGCGAGATCGTGAGACTGCATGGAGTGCCGGCATCGATCACCTCGGACAGAGACACCCGCTTCGTCTCGAAGTTTTGCCAGAGCCTACAGCAGGCTCTGGGGACCAAGCTACACTTCAGTACAACCTTCCACCCTCAGACGGACGGGCAGTCGGAGCGAGTGATTCAGACCCTCGAGGACCTGCTTCGCGCCTGTGTACTGGACTGGGGAGTCGGTTGGGCACGCTACCTACCCCTCGTGGAATTCGCCTACAACAACAGCTACCAGGCCAGCATCCAGATGGCGCCCTACGAAGCCTTATATGGGAGACGCTGCCGATCCCCGATCTGTTGGGACGACTTGGGTGAACGGAAATTCCTGGGACCCGACTTGGTGGAAGAGACCGAAGAGAAGGTACGCCTCATCAGGCAGCGTCTACTGACCGCCCAAAGCCGACAGAAGAGCTACGCAGACCGACGGCGCCGCGACCTGGAATTCCAAGTGGGAGAGCACGTGTTCTTACGGGTCTCGCCATTCAGAGGAATCAGGCATTTCGGGCTGAAGGGCAGGTTGAGCCCACGGTTTGTGGGGCCATTCGAGATCTTGGAGCGCATTGGCCCAGTGGCGTACCGCCTTGCCCTACCGCCTAACCTCGACCGGGTCCACAATGTTTTCCACGTGTCCACGCTCCGGAAATATCTTTCCGACCCGTCACACTTGTTGGACGTCTCCGCGCTCGAGCTCAAGGAGGACCTAAGCATAGAGGAAACCCCCGTGCGTATCCTAGCAAGAGAAAGCAAAGCGCTGCGGAACCGAGTCATCCCCTACGTGAAGGAGCTCTGGAGCAACCAGGAAGAACGGGAAGCGACGTGGGAGCTGGAGTCAAAAATGAAGGAGTGCTACCCCGACCTTTTCACCGCAACCCAGGTTTGAGTTTCGGGGACGAAACTCGTTTTTAAGAGGTAAGTGGTGTAATATCTGCGGGTTTCAGGACACGCGGACCTTTTTATTTTAAATTCTATTTACACCGCGGTCCGCTTAAGAGGTCCGAAGGGTGATCTTTATTTCTTTGTTTCTGGGCAGACTGTCGAGGCTCGCGGGTATTTTTAGACAATAAAGCTCGCGAAACGGAGATCGGCGGCGCGATCGGTTTTGGATTCCGACTCCGGAGTCTCCCGAAATAAATTCCTGAAGACTGCCGGTTGTTTAGACGACCTGCACGGTTTTCGAGGCAGACCGGACCCCGGTTCGTGACCGATTGCCCTAGTCTATTTTAATTGTGGTTTGGGGTCAATCCCCGTCTCTTCTTTTAGACCGACTACTATATCTTGTGGTCTGGGGTTAGGGTTCGGACGTCTCCAATTCTCGCACCCTAGGCATACTTTTTTCCCCGAGCGCTTACGAGGAGCCGCCTTCTCCCCATCGCACCTTCTTCCCCGATCGGAATCGAGGACCGAGGCGGCACGCGCACGCCCTTCAAAATCGGGCATGCAAGAACGGGACGATTCCCCTCGCTCAACCCTAGCCGACGAAACCGAGGTGAGCGCGTTTTCGTTTTCCCCTTTCATTTCTTGATTCGAGCAAGGGGAGGGTTTGTTCTTGGCGTTCTTCGAGGGGAGGGGGGAGAGCCTCCGATGCCCTAGAAAGCGAGGGAGGGACGAGCCACCGCTGGCAGGGCACCCGCGCGGGCTCGAGGCCGCGCGGGGCCGCCCAGGGCTGCGGGCGGCTCCCCCGTGCCGGACGGACGCCGCGCGGGGCCACCCACATGCGGGGGCGCCGCGCGGGGTCTGGCACCGCGCGGGGTCTGGCACCGCGCAGGGCAGCCACGCATGCGGACCGCGCACCCGCGCGGGCCGGGCGCCGCGCTGGGCCACCCTCGCGGGCTGGGCGCCGCGCGGGGCCACCCTCGCGGGCTGGGCGCCGCGCGGGGCAGGCCGCGCATGCGGGCAATGCACCCGCGCAGGCTGGGCGCCGCGCGGGGTCTGACACCGCGCGGGGCAGACGCGCATGCGGACCGCCCACCCGCGTGGGCCGGGCGCCGCGCGGGGCCACCCGCGCGGGCTGGGCGCCCCGCGGGGCAGGCCGCGCATGCGGGCAATGCACCCGTGCGGGCTGGGCGCCGCGCAGGGCCGCCCCCATGCGGGCGGGGCGCCGTGCGGGTCCGACGCCGCCTGGGCCCGGGCGCGGGTGCGGACTGCGAGGCAGCGCGGGGTCACTTCCGGCATAGGCACCGACGTCGCCCCCTTCGGAACCGAGGGCCCCGTCCCGAAACAAGAAACCGGTTGGTGTTGTCGATGTCTTTTACCGACGGTATTTGGTGTGCTGATTTTCCCTTCCCGGGGCTCCTGTTTGTAGTTCCGAGGAGTGGGCGGAGACGCGAAGGAGTCGGGCGTCGACTACCGCACGAGACAGGTGGGGTTTTAATTTGGTACTTAGAGCCGGTTTCCGGCGGTCGTTTTACACTTGTTTTTACATGATGTTGCTAACATGATAGCGGTTGTAGTTTTATCCTCGATTATACATTATGTTGCTAACTTGATAGCAGTTATAGCTTATTCTTGGGTATTGTTGGTATTGTTGGTTACTTTGCTCGAGGCTGCAGCACGCGCACCCGCGGTTTGGCCACCGCAAAGGGTGCGCTTTTCCGGAAAAGTGGTCCATGACCCGTGTATACCCACTGGACGGAGTGGGGCCTCTGTAGTTGTGGGGCTTGGATGCGCCAAGGTGTGAGCGGTGCGACCCGTCGGTTTAGTTGTCCGACGTGGGAGCGGTGCGACCCATTCGGTTTAGTTGTCCGACTTGGGTGCGATGCGATCCGTCGGTTTAGTTGTCCGACGGGATCGGGCATTGCAGGTTCACAGGTGTTCGTTTTTGCTTTTCCCTTTGCGAGGGTGGTTGCTCCGGATAGGCTACGGTTGGACGTATTTCTTTACCCTGCTTTGTTATTATCATTATTGTTTAGTCGCTGACTTCCCACTTTGCGACAGGGTCCTACCGGGGGGAGAGTTAGGCGACGGTGAGGCCGCGGCAAGAGTTTCTGGGTCCCTGGAGACCTGATCAATACTTTATCTCTTTCTTTCGCATTTCATTTACTATTTGTAGACATTGGAGTGGTTCTCGATACCCTCGTGGGGTCGGTGTGGATGTCGGTATGGTGACTAATAAATTGTTCTTTTTCTTTAGATCTCTTTTGGCCGCTTTGGAAAATAAAAGAACAAACAAAAGAAAGGATTGCGAAAACTACTATTTCAAAAACTCGGGTGTCGTGTGGACACCGTTTTCAAAACCTTGTGGGTTTATGGTTTGCGAAAATGGATTTCAAAACCTAAGTGTCGAGTGGGCACTGTTTTCCAAAACCCCTGAGTTTATGTTGCTTTCGAAAAGGGTTTTCAAAATATGGGTGCCGGGTGGGCGCCGTTTCAACAATTGTGGGTTTATCCTTTCAAACTAATCGGCCGTGAGATTTATTCAGCGCATTGTGAATGGTTGTATGTGTGAATTGTCGTGATTGAATGTTTACCCGTTATTGGACATTGTACAAGCCGTGACGCCGTGCATATACAAGGGAGACTCTGTCCGTTTGTAGAGTGACCCTTTATATGCGGCGGATCTGGGCACGCGCTGGGGAAGAAGGTTTTCAAAAAAAAAATACATACCTTTTGTAATTCGTTTCCGCTAAAATAATCCCCCGGGGCGTGACAAAACGGCATCACCGCGAACTCGTAATGGCCATATCGAGTTCTGAACGCCGTGTTCGGTATATCCTCATTTCGGACTATAACCTGGCGTATTGCGATGCCTCACAATCCGCCCCGCTACCCCAACCGTGACGCCCCAACTTCCTGGAGGGTCACCCATCCTAGAACTACTCTAGCTCTAGCACGCTCAACTCCCATAACCTCTTGGATCTTGCTACCATCCAAAATGTTATAGCCAGGTTGCGAAACAACCCCCGAAAGCATCGTCGCTCCGGTTGTTGTTCGAATAGGTCTTCAACCCAAGGTGGGGGGGTATTGTCCTATGCTATGGCCTTACCTATTCCCCGGTTGGTGATGCACAGGCGTAGCCCCACCCCCCCCCCCCCCCCCCCCCCCCCCCCTCACATCTACAGTATGTCAACTCCTATGGCGGAACTTGGGCGGAGAAAAGAAAAACGACAAGGGAGAGCGGGGAGTCATAAGGTATAACCCAAAAAGGCAAAAGGAACTGAATGGGGTCGGACTAGAAAGGACTGCTCCGGTTCGACGGGTGTTCCCAACTAGTAGAGAGTAGTTTAGGTATTACCTGCTATTTTCCATTCTGGGACATTGCGTCGTCCGGTGGGGCTGTTGGGGGAGTCCGCCCACACCCTTTGGGCCAGCGGCGCATAGCGTGGCCGGGTAGGGAGGTAGCGTCGTAGGGGTCTGTCGCGCGTGGGTCGTCGGGTCGGTCCCCCTGTGGGTCGGGGACCGCAGTATCTTCTCGTCCTCTCGGCTGCGGCGCGGCGGCTGTAGCGGGTAGTTCTTGCGGGCATGAAACGCGGGTGTGATCCGGCTTGCCGCATCTGTTGCAGTGGGAGTACCTCCAAAGGCAGTTAGTCACTCGATGTGCCTTTCCGCAAATAACACAGGGTCCCCGTGACGATTCCTGGCCTCCTGTGGGCACCTGCCCGCCTTTCTGTACTCTCTTCGGGCGTCGATTTGCCCTGCTTCCTGAGTTGGGGCTCCCTGGTGGGGTGATGGTGGCAGCTCTCTTCGTTCCGTCGGGTCGCGGCACCGGGGGTCTAGTGACAGCTGGTTTCCGGGGGCACGTGTAACGTGTGTGGCCCGGCCTGCCGCATCGGAAGCAGTGTTCGTTCCGCCAAGGGCAGCCCATCATTGGGTGCGCGCCACAACAAATGAGACACGGCTTCGGAGGTTCAGGTCCCTCTTTCAGTGTTTGTTCAGATCCCTGTCCTGTCTTCGTGCGTTTTGTCGCCCGGCCCTTCTGATAGAAGTCCCCTGCCGAACCGGGGTAGGGGTTTTCCAGGCCCTGCTGCATCCCGGGGTGTCCCCACCGGGCACGTGCCTCGGCAAGTTCATGCTCTGCCCGCACGGCCAAGTCGACCGCCTCTTGATAGGTGGGAAAACCTGCCGGTGGCATTCCACGAAAGGCGTCGTCCCTGACGCTGCGCTGAAAACGGTCGACACTCTCAAGCTCTCGTGTCAGTATGCTCAAGCGTTCAGTGAGGGTCAGCAGCTGCCCGGCCACCTCGCGCAGCTGGTTGCGTAGTATGCGGTTCGCCTCGGCTGCAGTGTCCATTCCCGTTGACCGTTGCTCACTAAGCCGGACTGTTATCTGTACATGCAAAGAAATCACATCAATTCTATTGCGTCTAGAAAATCACAGCACCTTGACCTTCTATCCCTGGGACTCGATCCCCTTAATTCCCCGCGCTCACGCTCGTACGTGACACACCTATACCTTGGTTATCACTTTGTTAGCCACTTGTGTCATTACATTCTGTGGATATTAGTCATGATCTCCTTGGTTAAAGTCGTTTTCTCTGATACCATAAAATCTGTCACGCCCCGGAGGTTCCAAAGAAGCGGAAAACGTACCCATTTTTTTTTCTTAAATAATTACGTGGACCTTGCCTCCGGCGCGTATCAGACCCGCCGCATATACAAATTCACTCCCCCAAACGGGCGGAGTCTCCTTTGTATATGCACGGCGTCACAATCAATTCTAATGCTTTAACCATTCCAATCATGACATGCAACGAGGAGAGGATATAGTACATCAAACCATCACTGCTATCTTATACAGTCTATAGCATAAACCCATGGGTTTTGAAAATCGGTGCCCACACGACACCCAGTTTTCTAAATCGTTTTCGCAAACTCTTTGTGCGGCCATTAACTTGAAAGGATAAATCCACGGGTTTTAAAATCGGTGCCCACACGGCACTTGGTTTGAAAACATCTTTGAAACCGGTTTTTATTTGAAAACAAGCCACAAATACACATCCTATCATTCACTAGTTAATTATAAGAAAGTCCTCCTCCCAACATCCATCAGAAACCACAGTATATGAAACACAGTTGAACTAAACATAGTTATGCCATAACCAAAAATAACTAAAATAAAGTATCGTTTTACTAGCCATCTTGGCTAGTATCCTCTAACTGATGCCTCACCGTCGTCCCGGATTCCACCCCTACTCGAACCTGTCACAGTGTGGGTTGTCAGTGACTGATAAAGTAGAAAGCATGCAAGTAAACGCAATAATAGAATGAACAAACAGAATCACCAGAGCATTTACTTTTCCCCTCCCCCTCATGTATCGCCAAATCCCTGTTGAAAGTCCCGCTGGGCACCTACCCCAGTTTTCAGAATATTTTGGGCACCAACCCCAATACCGTACTCATCTTCTTGGTGCCTCCAACCCCTCGACTGCCCAAGTAGCAGCCGCCTCCCCTTGAGGGGTCCCCACTAACCTCCCCTTGTGGGGTATGTTGGGTTATGTATAATTGGATCTAAATAGGGGAAAAAATACCTAGAGGGGGGTGAATAGGTGTAAACAATAAACACTCAAAAATCTTTGCGATATAAAACCCAATGCGGAAAAATAAATAACACGCAGAGATTTTTACGTGGAAAAACTCCAATCCGGAGTAAAAAAACATGGGACCGATAACACGGTGAAATCCACTAGAATTAACACACGTACAAGGTGATTTACCGTACACACTTACGACTCAACCTTTTCCATACGCTCCTAGTAGATCTTCTCCGCTCGCTCCGCAACGCTGCTCGAATCCACGATTAGCGTCCAACGCCGAATCCACGGCGTCCAACGTCGAGTCCACGACGTCCGACCGAATCCACGGTCTTCACCCAGTAGCACGCTTCGAATCCACGAACGTACCTCGCTCCGAATCCACGAGAGCGGTAGCACCTTGAATCCACAAGGCCACGCGAGTCCACGCGCCGATTTTGGGGAAATCGTTGTTTTTGGGTGGTGATGATCCGCCGGATACTTAGATTAGAAATAGATCGGAAATACCATCTAAGTATTCATTGATTTGATTCTACTCAAAATATGAGTATGAAAACCTAGAATCAAATCAATCAATATAGATGAAGAAACATAGAATTAAATCTAGTATTTCCTTTCTTCTCTATATGTGGATTTTTCTTTTTCGGTCGTATTTTACGCTTTTTCGTCGTACCCTAAAAGATGAAACATAGGGTCTATTTATAGGTTAGAAACCATTGGAAGAAGATAAGCACAAAAAACTAACCATTTCTGGAATTTTGCAGGACGACAGTCCGGACTGGAATTGACGGTCCGGACTGTCTCAGCGAAACAGACTATTTCCAGAAAAGACGACATTCGGGGTCCGGACTGCAATCCACGGTCCGGACTGTTCATGCTTTTCTTGCAAATTCCACGTTCGGGGTCCGGACTGAGATCCACGGTCCGGACTCTGAACATGTAAAATGCCCAGTTTTTTATTTTTATGCAATCAAAAATTCGTCCAAGTGTTTCTACACTATAAGAAGTATTCGGATCAACAAACTTATTGAATTAAACGTACCTGATCCTTTTGAATTCTTCTTACTTGAGATTGAGGTATACGATCCAACTTTTTCATCTTCAATCTTCAAGACTTAACCGATTTCACGAAATACGCCAACTCAAATTCCGTAACAGGGTACACGGGTAAATGCCTTACCATCTTTCCGGAAAAATACACCCTCTGCAGTGGCCAAACTGCCGCTGTGCGTGTAAGCAATATGAGTGTTTTAATGCCTTGCGACCTCAGCCGCTATAACCAGAAAAGTATACCGCACCTGCGACCGCAGCCACTCGATTGAAATAGTAAAAGGGATTCATATGCTAGGGGATTAGTCAAATTATAACCGTATCTACTTTATCAAAATGAGTATTCGGAAACGACACCTCACCGGTAATAACCAACACCTACCCACCTTGATTATGCGAAACGCGTATTCCGGAGACTGAACCTTGCTCTCTGTTGTCGCCCGGACCTAGAAGTAGAACCCAAAAGAGCCATGGTCATATCAACAATATAGTAGTGGATAAACCAAGCCCAAACGACTCAAAACACTAAGGACAACTTGACCCGGCGGTGGCGCCCGTGCTCGTCGAGCGACGCGGCAGCCCCCGCGGTGTCACGGGTCGTACGGCCGCGCGGGCACCAGCCCCACGCGGCCTTTGCCGTGACCGCGCGGGCCCTAGCTCCGCGCGGTGCAAGCCGCGGCCGCACGGGCACCAACCCCGTGCGGCACCGTCCGCGGTCGTGCAGACCTCGGCCTCGCATGGCGCAAATCCGCGGCCGCGCGGGCACCGGCCCCGCGCGGTAAGCGCCGCGGCCGCGCGGGCACCAACCCCGCGTGCCGCAACCGTCACCGCCGCACGGGCATGGCCCCGCGCGGCGTGCGACGCCGACGCCGCGCGGGCACCCGCCGCGCGCGGCACGCGCCGCGGCCACCGCGCGGCGTGCGACGCCGCTGCCGCGCGGGCACCCGCCCCGCGCGGCACCCGCCCCGCGCGGCACGCGCCGCGGCCGCCGCGCGGGCATGGCCCCGCGCGGCGTGCGACGCCGCCGCCGCACGGGCAGCAGCCGCGTGGGCAGCCGCGGCGCGGGCACCCGCCGCGCGCGGCACGCGCCGCGGCCGCCGAGCGGGCATGGCCCCGCGCGGCGTGCGACGCCGCCGCCGCGCGGGCACCCGCCCCGCGCGGCACGCGCCGCGGCCGCCGCGCGGGCATGGCACCGCGCGGCGTGCGACACCGCCGCCGCGCGGGTACCCGCCACGCGCCGCAGCCACCGCGCGGGTATTGCCCCGCGCGGCGTTTACCCTAGCCGCGGCCACGCGGGGAGATCGTTCCCGCACGGCTTTAGCCGCGGCCGCGCCGGCACCGTCCCCGCGCGGCGCACATTACGATCGCGCGGCGACGCCCTAGGGCTTCGCGGCGCGACACGTTGGGTAGCAAACGGCTACTCCTAAACCTCATGAAAGACCGATACCCAAAAACTGAGCAAAACTATACCAAAATAAAAATTAGTTTACCTCTAATCGTAGGGGACGGCTATCCGTTCTCGCTCCCGGTTTTGGCGCGTTCGTCGGGAGGGTTTGGATCCTTTAGCTTTCACCTTCTTCACCGCCGTTCTCTTTCGATTAGGGTTTCGCCTTCTGTAGTGAACCGGAATTTTGGTATATAAATAAATGTAAGTAAAATGGTATGAAATGCTATTTTATTGAATTTATTGAGGTAAGGGATGACCTGGAAATGAATTGGGCCCAAATCGGGATTAGAATGTAAGATCTTGAATCTTACATGAGAAAGTGGGCCCAGATTGTAAGTGGAAAATTCACAGTTTCGGAAAATTCTGAGAAAATTACGGGAGCTCCGTAAATGTGTTTTAAGGCCATAGTAAAAGTTTCGCGTTGATCGGACACCCGGATAGAGAGAACGGGTTTTTCCACTGTAGCGAACCGGTTACTATAGCAGCCCGGTCCGGACTTCGATGCGCCCGAAAGTTACTGTAGCGCGCCCGGAAATTACTGTTGGCACGGATCCCGAGGCAGTGGCACGGATCCCGAGGCAGTGGCACGGATCCCGAGGCAGTTGGCACGGATCCCGAGGCAGTTGGCACGGATCCCGAGGTATGGGCGCGAATCCCGAGGCAAGCCTTTCCCGCGCGAGGCGCGGGGGCGCGCGGCTCGAGGCGCGCGTTGTAGGTGAGGAGCGCCACGTGTCACTTCTGTT
>CM055063.1:16580979-16632908 GCA_029204045.2 Tillandsia leiboldiana
GCTCACTTTAGATCAAATTGTGGTATGTGTGGATTGGTGTGTGGGGGCATTATCAAATTGTTAGTAAGCGAGGGACTTGGATTTGTGGATCCAGCAGGTTCTGGGCTGCACTAAGGCAAGCCCTTGAGTCCTGTGGTGCCCTGAGCTGATGCTCCATCTGTTCAAAAGGTGACTGTTGGGATTGGTGATTTGCAACTTGAACTTATATATAGTAATATGGACGACCTTGTTTAATACTCTTCTGCAGCCTTGGGTCTGCCCAGTGGTGAGCCCTTGGACCCTCTCGACTCCCTGAGCCTGGTGCTCACCCATATTTGGATTGGTTGAGTTTGGGTGATGATAGAAAGTTAGACCCTTCAAGCATAGTGTTTATGGACCCATTTATGTTCTCGGGTTCCGCACTGCTCCCAAATGGTGAGCACGGCATTCAGCATGTCGAGGCCCACCTTCAGGTGCCCTCAGTTCAGTTTGGAAGTGTGTGGTGTGAAGTAATTTCAAAAACTTGAGTTTTTGGAGGTTTTTATGCATTTTGGGAAACCCTAGGGGTTTAATGCAATTGTAGCCTTATGGCTGTGTTTTGGGCTGTACGCCCATGATCTCTAAACCCTTTGTTGGAGATCCAATGGCTTTCGTTGAGCGGGAATCGGATTTCCGGAAATTCCGCGGAAGATTCTGAAACTTCAGCGAAGTTTCCATTTAGTTTGTCTGCACTAAGTGAGTCAGTCGGTTGGGTATGAGTGAGTATTTCCCGACCTGTGATTATGTTTCAGGTTCCAGCAGTCAGCCGCCAGCTTGTGAGCCATCCTGCGGTCACCGCTAGCGAGAGCTCGGGATCGGCCTACATTCTGGTGGTTCGCTCAACGGACTTCAAGGTGGGTTTACGGTCGAGGCTGAGTATTGTGTTGGTAATCCGAAAGGGACTTTTTATTGTTAATCGGTACTAACACTGACGGTTTCTATGATGTACTATATTACCCCGTGTCTTGGTACTTATGCTCGAGTTGCGACACGCGCACCCGCGGTCTGGCCACCGCAAAGGGTGCTCTTTTCCGGAAAGGCGGTCTTCGACCCGTGTTACCCCCACGAGGTGACGTAGTGGGGGGCCCTACGTAGGTTTGGGGGGTTTGAGCGGCAGCGAGGTGAGAGTCGGTGTGCGACCTGTCGGGATTGGATCCGATGAGGTCAGGTGTGCGACCGCCGGGATTGGATCCCGATGTGGTCAGGTGTGCGACCGCCCGGGATTGGATCCCGATGCGGGTCAGGTGTTACAGGTGATACCGGGTTGCAGGTGTTACAGGTACAGGTGGTTGCGAGTTACCGTTACGAGTAGAGCGGTTGTTCCGGCTAGTCTTACTTTTGTGGCTTGGTATTACTTTACTGCTTTAGTACTATTTTATGATAGTGTCGCTGACTACCCACTCTGTGACAGGTACCTCCAGGGGGTAGATGTAGGCGACGGTGAGGCGAGGTGGTAGCAGCCGGGTGAGGGAGCCCTAGTATGCTGTTTCCCTTACTTCTCTGCATTTCATTCGGAATTGTAGGTTACTGTGTGGTTCTCGATACCCTCGTGGGGTCGGTGTGGATGTCGGAATTTTACTCTTTGGATATGTGGATGTTTGAATTATTATCTCTGTTCGGCCGTTTTTCAAAAAGAAAGAAAGAAGAAAGAAAAGAAAAGAAAAAGAATTGCGGAAAACCACTTTCAACAACTGGGTGCCGGGTGGGCACCGCTTTAAAACTGTGGATTTATCCTTTCAATTGGCCGGCCTACAGAGTAGTTCAGTGGTATAAATGTTGAGAACTGTTGTGATTGAATAAACTACTATAGTTGCATGTTGTACTAGCCGCGACGCCGTGCATATACAGAGGAGACTCTGTCCGTTTGCAGGGGTGATTCTGTGTATGGGGGGTCTGGGCACGCACCGGGGAAGAAGGAATTTCAAAAAAAAAATTGACACGTAAAACAAATCCTTTTTTCGTGATTGTTTCCGCTGATTGAAACCCCGGGGCGTGACAGACTAAGATGGTATCAGAGACTTTGCTTTAATCACAACAGTTACAGCCCAACATCCACCGAGATATCACACTTAACTACGAATAAATGAAATGTGCAGGGTTTAAGGTTTAAGACGTGAGAGATCGGGGAGGGGATTTGTAGATAATGTTTCTTTTTCTCTCTCGATTTTACGATGGTTCATCTAGCAGAGATGAGTGCTAAGCTTTGGTTGGTATGTCTGTACAGACAATGGTACTTTCTAGGTCTACTGGTTTCAAGTTACAGCAGCTAGTCAACCGATTCTTTTGCATCTTGGACAAGGTACGGGTGGGAATGAGGATTCTTCCCTTACGGTTGTCACCCATAGTTCGGCTTTTTGCTGTAGACACTGCGATGGTGGTAGAAATCGTCGAGATGGGGCCTTGGGGTTCTCCTCTGAAGTGAGAAAGGAGACCCCCGGGGCTAGCAAATTTTGTTCGTATGGGCTCGATTTTGGGTAAGCTGACCTAGAGCTTAGATTCTCCTAGTTGGGAGTGTGACTGTTTGGTCTGGGGGTACGCAGCTCGGGTCAGTGCATAGTGCTTGGAGGGGCAACGGATTGGGACGAACGGTAGGGGTTAATCAGAGTGTCGCACCTCCTTTGGTGCAAAGACGGAAGTAGGACCGTATTTCTTGGTTTTGTCGCCAGCTTCCCATGACCAAGGCAGGGACTTGAGGAATTTGGGTTGCGAGTCTAGTGATTGTGAAGCAGTACAGGTCAACGGGTAGTGGTTGACTACTTAGCGCTCTGGCATTGGTCACTCTCGGCTGGGATGCCCTACATGCAGTTTTCTTTTCTATGGGGTAGGCCTTGTGACGGGTCTTAGAGCTGAAATCTAGCTTTAGTTTTGACCGTCGCCTCGGTAGAACGGACTGTCGGAACGGACAATCCGGGATGGTGGTTATGCCCCGAGCTAGTGGCCCGTGTTAGTGACGGGTGGAGGTGGTCCGTGTTGGTGACGGACGGGTTCGTTGTTTTCAAAGGAGGATTTCTTGTAGGCGGTGACCCGGTCGGTTTGTTTGGTACGACCTGGAGTTGTGTGAGGGTATTAGCGTGGGTTTCCCCCCTTGTTGTCGGGTTATTTGGGGTATTTGAACGCCCCAGCGGGGTTCATGGGTTTGAAGAACAGAATTTTTTTTAGACCCCTCTTGGATCAACTCGCGGAACGGACGAGGGTGTTTACGAGTGACCTAGCAGACTCACGGGGGACCAGAGAGTGTAGGCCAACTCAAAAGGTGTGAGTTGTTGGGCATCACGAAGGGGGGGGGGGGGGGGGGGCGAAAGCCATTGGGAGCGCAGTCGGGCACTGCTTGGGCCCTTTCCCCACTTATGGATTCATGGTGTATTTAAGTTTCAGGGACGAAACTTCTTTTAAGGTGTGAGTGATGCTAGCACTCGAGAAATTCAAGTGTGGTTGCGGGCGAGGAAGCAGATCTAAACCTTAGTGATTTGCATACGGTGCGCGTATTGCACAGTTTACGGAGCACGATGTCTGCCTTTCAGATTCCCGAGTCTGATCTCGAAAATCTGAAATCACTAGTGCGACCGTCGCGTCGAACCGATTGAAAATGATATAAACTGATTTCGATCCGACGGTCAGATCGTTCAGAAATCAGTGAAGAAGCTAGTGGGGCCCACAACTTAAGTTGTGAATAGTAACCCTAATTCAAATGCCCTTTTGATCATCGACGGTCGTTTCGCCATTTGGACCCCAGACATAGGGGGTATGAGTAGTCAATTCTAGCTATTTTCGACGTTCTGAGCACAATGGCACTGACGGAATTCGCGTCTGGCGATCCGGGTGCATCGAAGTGCGTGCGTCATACTGCAACTTTCAGAACTTTATGGCCCGAGATTTTATTCGAGCGCCGAATGAAGCAAGCAAATACGCTACTTGATAGGTCTCGATGAGCCGGACGTCGTGGCGGTATCTGTTTTTCAGTTGATGGCCGATCACCTCGAAAAGGGTGAAATACGTAAAATTTGCTGTATTTTTGCAAAAAGTCCTATTATTTTATGTGTCAAATGCAATGAGGTTATTTGGAGAAGGACCTTCTATGCATAAAGGACCTACAGCTATGGACTGAATTGTAATGATCAAGGTTTAGAGGGACTAAGTTCCAAAGAAAGGGAAAATTCGCTATTAACACTATGCGTTAGTGCTAAGGGTTTGGAATCAGTTATAGAAGCAGTTACAACTGCTCATCCATGTTTCCCACCTCCCCTCTGCCACGACCTCCATGCCCAGGAACCGCTCTCTCCATTGGGTGTTGCTCGGAGAAGGTGGGAAACACCAATTGCGGGCATTAATGGTGTGGGTGGAGGAAGATCATCACGGGGCTACAGAAGTCACTTGGTTTCATTGTTCCTTCACTGGAGAACAGAGCTGAGGAGCGCCGTCACCTTCCAGAGCTCCGGCCGCCGGGGAAACCCGAACCAAGCAAAAAATTCTTGATCTCGGGGTGTGGTGGAGTGAGGCTTCACCAAGTTGTTGGGACTGCTTCTAGAGCATCCAGAGGTCTTCTGCAACTAAGCTAAGGTGATCCGGCTGCCTGCCGTGGCCGCGCGACGCTGGGAGGAGCAAGGCCGGCTTCGTCCATCTTCTCCAACTCCGGCGAAGGTGAGGGTCTTCTTTCCTTTGGTTCTTGGCCCAAGACCCATGACAGAGGATTGATGAAGTCTTGTGGACTTCCTCTGCCTAACTCCGAAGTTGGGAAACCGGCGGTGAAGTTGCACCGCCGGAAAACCGATAATTGCTCCGCCGCGGCCAAGCTTCGCAACCCGTGGTCCAAAAACAAAAATAAAATGATGGGTTTGGACTGTAGGACCAATAGGTCATCTCTGCAAAGTTGAGGGATTTTGGTTGAGTAACAACGCCGCAGTTCAAAACCCTAGTTTTCCGGGTTTTTTCCACCTTCGGCCGAGCTATGTGCTCCGGCGCCGGCGGGCCTCCCCACCTCCGGCCAAGTGGTCGAGGAGCTCCCTGGGGGTGAGAGGGTTGCATCCATGCCTTTGCATGGCTTCCATGCAGCCTGGACAAAGCGCAGCCATGGATGACCCAAAATGGGGTCTTGTTGCGGTGGTCGGCTTTCCGGCCGTCGCCGGCATGCGGGGAGTGGTCGGGAAGCTTTCTGGGATCAAGTAGATCCCATCCATGCTATTGTATGGGCTCCATGAAGCCTTGTTGGAAATCCACCATTAGAGGTGGAAGCTCCCAAACCGAGCTTTGCTCCACCGCCGCCGCCGCCGTGCTTTGTCGCCGGGCATGGGTTCAGGTGAGTTGGTAATGGGTTTTAGCACCTGTTGGTGCAAGAGGTTGAGTCCCAGAACCCCTGGATGGTGTGGTCACGAATTGGAAGCTTTAGCTTCATCTTCTCCACCATGCCCGCGGCCAACCTGGGGTGCAAAGATGGCCCGACTTGTTGGGATTGATCTTTATGCTATATAGAGAGTTTCCTTCCAAGTTAGAAAGCCCCATGTGCCTTCCTTGCGGAGAACTAGCTTGGGTTTGGTGGAAGCTTGTGTATTATGAAGCTTGCATACCAACTGTTTGATGAAATGCCTCAATGAAGTTTTGTTGGAATTTGGCTTCGAATATTATATGAAAGTTACTCCATTATATCCCCTGAGCTTGATGCTCACTTTAGATCAAATGTGGTATGTGTGGATTGGTGTGTGGGGGCATTATCAAATTGTTAGTAAGCGATGGACTTGGATCTGTGGATCCAGCAGTTTCTGGGCTGCACTAGGGCAAGCCCTTGAGTCCCTGTGGTGCCCTGAGCTTGATGCTCACTTCTGTTCAAAAGGTGACTGTTGGGATTGGTTGATTTTGCAACTTGAACTTTATATATACGTAATAATGGACGACCTTGTTTAATTACTCTTCCTGCAGCCTTGGGTCTGCCCAGTGGTGAGCCCTTGGACCCTCTCGACTCCCTGAGCCTGGTGCTCACCCCATATTTGGATTTGGTTGAGTTTGGGTGCATGATTAGCAAGTTAGAACCTTCAAGCATAGTGTTTATGGACCCATTTATGTTCTCGGGTTCCGCACTGCTCCCAAATGGTGAGCACGGCATTCAGCATGTCGAGGCCCACCTTCAGGTGCCCTCAGTTCAGTTTGGAAGTGTGTGGTTGTGAAGTAATTTCAAAAACTTGAGTTTTTGGAAGGTTTTTATGCAATTTTGGGAAACCCTAGGGGTTTAATTGCAATTGTAGCCTTATGGGCTGTTTTGGGCTGTACGCCCATGATCTCTAAACCCTTTGTTGGAGATCCAATGGCTTTCGTTGAGCGGGAATCGGATTTCCGGAAATTCCGGAAGATTCTGAAACTTCAGCGAAGTTTCCCATTTAGTTTGTCTGCACAAAGTGAGTCAGTCGGTTGGGTATGAGTGAGTATTTTCCGACCTGTGATTATGTTTCAGGTTCCAGCAGTCAGCCGCCAGCTTGTGAGCCATCCTGCGGTCACCGCTAGCGAGAGCTCGGGATCGGCCTACATTCTGGTGGTTCGCTCAACGGACTTCAAGGTGGGTTTACGGTCGAGGCTGGGTATTGTGTTGGTAATCCGAAAGGGACTTTTTATTGTTAATCGGTACTAACACTGACGGTTTCTATGATGTACTATATTACCCCGTGTCTTGGTTACTTATGCTCGAGTTGCGACACGCGCACCCGCGGTCTGGCCACCGCAAAGGGTGCTCTTTTCCGGAAAGGCGGTCTTCGACCCGTGTTACCCCACGAGGTGACGTAGTGGGGGCCCCCGTAGGTGTGGGGTTTGAGGCAGCGAGGTGCGAGCGGTGCGACCTGTCGGGATTGGATCCCGATGAGGTCAGGTGTGCGACCGCCGGGATTGGATCCTGATGTGGTCAGGTGTGCGACCGCCGGGATTGGATCCCGATGCGGTCAGGTGTTACAGGTGATACCGGGGTTGCAGGTGTTACAGGTGGTACAGGTGGTTGCGAGTTACCGTTACGAGTAGAGCGGTTGTTCCGGCTAGTCTTACTTTTGTGGCTTGGTATTACTTTACTGCTTTAGTACTATTTTATGATAGTGTCGCTGACTACCCACTCTGTGACAGGTACCTCCAGGGGGTAGATGTAGGCGACGGTGAGGCCGAGGTGGTAGCAGCCGGGCTGAGGGAGCCCTAGTATGCTGTTTCCCTTACTTTCTCTGCATTTCATTCGGAATTGTAGGTTACTGTGTGGTTCTCGATACCCTCGTGGGGTCGGTGTGGATGTCGGAATTTTACTCTTTGGATATGTGGATGTTTGAATTATTATCTCTGTTCGGCCGTTTTTCAAAAAGAAAGAAAGAAAAAGAAAAGAAAAAGAATTGCGAAAACCACTTTCAAACTGGGTGCCGGGTGGGCACCGCTTTTAAAACTGTGGATTTATCCTTTCCAATTGGCCGGCCTACAGAGTAGTTCAGTGGTATAAATGTTGAGAACTGTTGTGATTGAATAAACTACTATAGTTGCATGTTGTACTAGCCGCGACGCCGTGCATATACAGAGGAGACTCTGTCCGTTTGCAGGGTGATTCTGTGTATGCGGCGGGTCTGGGCACGCACCGGGGAAGAAGGAATTTCAAAAAAAAAATTGACACGTAAAACAAATCCTTTTTCGTTGATTGTTTCCGCTGATTGAAACCCCCGGGGCGTGACACATTAACTCAATCTCGCTAAGCGGCGGCTTCAATATCAGATCAGGTAGACTCATACCCGGGATCACACGGGTGATAAAGATATTCCTTAGTCCCGGTGCCGCCGTAAGCACCTCCTCTACGGTCGCTCGCGAAGCGGTACGATCACGACTCAAACTCTATCGTGCCCTAGTTTCCTCTATAAGCGCATTCCTCCTGACCAGGTCCACGGAGGATCATTGTCCTCTCTCAACAAACCAAGATAGCACAACACTGGGGGAAACCAATCCTTGGCTAACTCTATATCCATGTATAGGAGCTGACGTAGGACTAAAAACTCAGGGAATCAAATCCAATGTCCTACCTACACTGGCAGGACTGGCAACACTCATCCTTGTGCTTCACGTGATCTGAAATCTGATCCTGACGTGTACAGCCATCAGTCCTAACACTGGCCCACACGAAGATACCCCTGCTTTACCGAAACACGCACATGCGGCGTTGGCATCAATATGCTCTAAATCCAAAGACTATAAGGATATCCATTAGATGCTGGGGCCATTGCCCAATTACCTCGACTGTCAGGAACTTCTTGGTCTCTGTCTTCTCTGAGACCCATGACCCTGAGACCGGAATCATGGCAACCTCAATCCACTCGACTAACCCAAGAATCAGGCGATACTGGACGCCTTTCTCTGGAGCTGGTCCCTCGCTCCTCGTCCCTCTAAAACATAATCAACCTCTAAGCCTCATCCTGGGCGACAAGGGGTACACGGCTCAACCGTCGCGGAGACTCGCTCCAGGTCATCAACTGCGCTCCCGGTGGTCCAACGAAACGAACTCAACGCCACCAACTCTCGGCATCCATATTCAAAGGTGCATGACCAAGCACCCTGATGCTTCTCCTGGGCGAACAATCTTCAATAACTTTTCTTTTCCAAGGCAGCAATCCAGTTCTCGGCCTCCTAAGGCTCCAAACTCTATCCCGAAATCTGCAGGGGATGGAACTGGATGAAGTAAATAATCGGTCAGCAACCTCTCGCTGCTTCAGCACTATCTGTGGCGCGATCAGGATCGAAATCGACGACGTCGCGGCTGGAATTACTACTAGCGATACCCCGGAAGATGCTCTCGGCTCAAGCATGTGCATCAAGCGCTCTATGTTCTCTTCCTGGCGCCGCATCGCCTCAAAGTCTGGGCTACTGGGGCCTGTAACTCTCAAACCTCACTCTGCTCTATCCACTTAGCCTCCCGCTGTTCGACTCCTCATCCAAGGTCAAACACGCCCTCGTCGCTGCACGGCGTCTCGGAAGCATCAAAACCACTGCAACAGAACAAACATTAGGACCAGAACTCTCTCGACCCAATCAAGCGAAAGTCTAAACATGTTAACCTTTCTAAAGCATTATGTTGTCTGCAGCCAACATAATCATCTTTAGAGAAATAACACGTAAGATCACTCACCCCAATCCCCTGGGGGAGGTACAACTCAATCGGGACTCTCGCTAAAGTCACGTCTCTCACGACAGTCACCCTACTGTCCAACCAATAGCCTAGGGTCTCTAAGTCCTCAATGACCTATACACCTAGGCTCTGATACCACCCTAATCTGTCACGCCCCGGGGTCGAAACTGCGACCCGGGCTCGCCAACAGATCCGCCATCTGTACGGAAACTACCGCACAGACGAAGCGTCTACCCTGCAAGTCAGATCTATAGCTAAAAATATGTATCAGAGCTGAAACTAAAACCAAAATCTATAGAATAAAACTGAACATCTGGAATAGTAAAATCTCCACTAGTACACAAATCCTCAAGGTACAAGGTCTCACAGAATGTCCAGTACAAAAGTGGAAACATAAAATACACCGGGTACATCTATCTCAGGCTCTCAATGCTGGTAAGGAACTAATCGGCCGCGTCCTCACCTCGATCTGCTGTCTCCGCGCGAACCTAGCCGGAACAGCTGCCTCAACCTGTCACCGCAGCGGGTGTGAGATCTACTGCATAAGGCAGATCTCAGTGGGTACCGTCCCAATATCCACGGTATGCCCACTAAGTCTACTGGAGGCAAAACAGATAGGTATGCAGATAGATAGATAGATAGATAAGATAAAAGAAAACTACAGCTAATATGTCTCAACATAATGCTCAAAAGGAAACTCTATCATAAACATGCTATGCATACCCTCGCTACTGCTAAAATGCCTGAGTATCAATGCTCAAAGGAAAAACCATCTAAGAACATAATATGTAACCACCCACTCATAACACTCAATCTCAAAGACTGCCAAAACTGGCTCAGTCCAGCCTGCGCCTGTCGTCTAGGAACGCACCTGCCCACTACCACACATCCACAAGAGGACGGGATTTACGTGGGGCGTCCTAAACCGACTATCTCAATCTCACACAAGTGACCCCATGGTAACTCGGCCAGGGGTATCAAGCGACCACTAGTATATGAACTAGGCGCATATCCACATCGTAGCCTCGTCAGGCTCGGTATCATCATCGCACCCGGGGCGTAGCTCGAGGGGAGCGACCCCACCGAACTCAAGTATCATATCTGTCTCACTGTCTCAATATGCGGCACATGCAGGCTATAATCCACGATCAAACAGATCGGTATCCCAAAGCTCGAACACACAACTCAGTCGGAAAAGAACCTCGACTCAAACACGAATAGCCCGAACACTCTCACAGCTATGTCGGAGAACCATCAACGACTCAATCTGATAATGCACGACCATGGCTGAGTCGGGAAACTGCCACGACTCGATCTACCGGAACCCCAAGATCCTCGAAGCTAAGTGGGAGAATCACCTCCACCACTAAATCAGAATACGACCCATGATCTAGAGTAATTTCACTGTCCCATAAGGAAGCTCAAATAACAAATGACACTATAATTCATCTCAAAACTCAAAAAGGAGACCCCTCGGCCCCCTGGCACGAGGTCTAATGCACCCTGAATCTATGCCATACCTCCGGCGAACTCAAAAGTTAAAAACCATCTTTGAAAAGTCTAATTTTCTTTCAAACGGGTTTTTCTCGATTTTTACAACGATCTAGGTGCATATAAAAGGCCAACAGAACATGAAACCTAGTGTCATATAGTGTCATGAGTATGCTAAAAATAATCTGGGGCTAAAACAAATTTTCCAGAAAAATCCAGGCAACTATCAGATTTAATTAAAGGAAAAACAACATAATAATGATGATCAAATTGCATTCAATAGCTTTAAAGGGCATTCCACACATTTTGGAGAAATTCCAACCCACCTGGAACGCTTTCCGCAGGCAATCGCTGAAGTCGGTGAAGTGCCGGAACCTCGAACTGACGAATCCTCGAAAATCGTGCCGCAAATCCCGGAAATAAATAAAAAATCCTCGGAAGCTCCAATTAAATTTTCCCGAGTCCATACAAAAATTTCGGCGCGCAACGGCTCACTCCACACCTCCGCAGCACACAAGTACACATAAACTAAGTCCATCAGCTGCTACAAGGTGATCACAATCCATTTTACCTCCACCTCAATCCAACAGCCAACAATAAAAACATAACCCACAACTCAATCTCCATGCTCACAGCACACTAAAAGTCCCACAACACATACCCTTATGCTCCTTGCACAAATAAAATATATAACCACTTAAACCCAGATAGTAAATCCCAAGTCCATCCATATACTCAAAAGAATTACATGCTCACATAATATCATATACCAAAAATCCATAATCCACACTCTACAAGCTCCAATTAACAAGTTTCCCCAACACCTGCTCACTAACTATCAAAAGCACACATAACAAGGTACCCACACTCCTACATACCACACAAACCACCAGCTCACTAACACCATTAAAACCACCAAGTCCACAGTACACATATGCCTCACACATGCATCCTCTATTACAATCACAAAAGAAAATCCACAGCGCACACTTAAGAGCTCCATTTGTACACACCCATGAGTCCACAACACCAAACAAGTCCACCATGAAAATCTGCATACTCATAATTAGATGCCCACATACACACAATATTAATTAAATCACCCACACTTCACAGCATTAACACAATCCACAAAACCCAAACACCATTTACCTAAATCATCCCACAAGCATACACCAGTCCAAATGCACACAAGGAAAAATTACATACCACAATCACTTAATTCCACACACTGTCCAGACTGCTCCGGCGAAAACCGCGTGCCGCATAATTGACTCGGCCTCCGCGCGGCACCTCGCCGAAAACTGCACGAAAGACGTCGCCCTGAGAGAGAAAAACCAAGAAACTCAGTCAAACAAGGCTCACAACGAACTCGCGACACACGGGCAACCACAGCATCGGCGTGCGCGCTCACAGCTCACTGCCACCGGCCCCCCGCTCGCTCGCCATCCGCATGCAGCAGCCGCGCCAACAGCGCGCTGCATGCGGCAGCCGCGCACTGCGCGCGGCCCTGCGGCCAAGTACTTCGCCAGCGCAGCGCTCTTGCGCGCATGCCGCGCCCCCGCGTGGTACCCCAGCGCACAGGCCGCGCGCCCCAGCGCGTGCGCAGCGTCCGGGCGGCGCCTGCGCAGCGCCCGGGCGGCGCCCGCGTGGCGCCTGGGCCCGTCGCGCGGCGCCCAGGCCCACTGCGCGCGCCTCCTGCGTGCGCCCGCAGCGCACCACTATTGCGCGCGCGGCCGCTGCGCGCCTGCCAGCAGCGCGGCGCCCGCTGAGCGCCTGCCTGCTGCGCGCGCGGTTTCCCCCGATGCGGCACCACCAAAAGCACCAAACCAAAAACCCACTCCATCCTCAACCCAAGCTAAATCAAGCTTTCTCTCTCTCTCTTTCTCTCTCTAAAACTGCATAGCCCAAGCAAAGCCAACCAAACCCAAAGGAGAAAACGAAAAACTGGAACTAACCTCGTTGAAGCTCCTCGCGCGTGCGCCGCTCGGCTTCCAACAGGGCCCACACCATCTCGACACCCCATCACCTCCTCTACTTCCCTTCCTTCTCTTCTTCACTTCTCTTCATCATCCTCCTTCATTTCTCTACTTAACACCTCCCCTGTTACAGCCAAGTTCCTCTGTTTTATGGTGAAGGAGGAGGTGACGTGGCAAGGTGCTTAATTAGGGGATGCCTAATTAATGAGGTAGGTGGCAGCATTTAATGCTCCACATAAAGAAATATCACATCTCACCCCTAATTCCAACTAATTCATTTCTTACTCTCTTTCTTTCCTTCTTTACTTTGCTGCCTCAAAGACTTAACCCAAAAATTAAATAAATTAATTAATTAATCCAAATTATGCCAACTCCAAGTCACTTTTTGCCTTCGGGGCCCCCGCACCAGCCCGGAACCTCCCGAACTCCGCTGTAATCTGAAAATACACATGTCCACAGCTTTTTCTCCTCAAAAAGCTCAACCGTTGAGTCGGAGTGCTCAATCCAAAAACCGGCTCCAAAATTGACAGTTCCGACTCACTTTTCACCTTCGGGTCCTCCGCACCAGCCCGGAACCTCCCGAAATCCGCTGTAATTCTAAAGTACACCTGTTCCAGGTATTTCCCACTTTTCTGCACATCACGGTGGAGTCAATGCTTCCCCAAAATCAGTCATCAATCGGCGCACAATGCCCGAAAAACCCCGGAATCAAGCTGGGGCTTCCGCGTAGATCCGAATCAACCCGACATCATCTGTAAACACACAAGCAACATGCCCGAGGCAATTCCTCCACCCCACGTCATCTTGCGAGGTCGGCGCGCCATCCGAAAACCCGATATTCTACAACAAGTACCCCCTGCCAAGGATCGACGACCTCTTCGACCAACTACAGGGGGCGACTGTGTTTTCAAAGATTGACCTGCAGTCGGGCTATCATCAGGTCCAGGTCAAGGGGGAGGACATCCCCAAAACGGCTTTCCGGACTCGCTACGGCCATTACGAATTTACTGTAATGCCGTTTGGGCTCACAAATGCCTCGGCGGTGTTCATGGACATGATGAACAGGGTATTCAAACCCTTCCTGGACTTATTCGTGGTGGTCTTCATCGACGATATCCTCATCTACTCCCGTACAGACAAGGAACACGAAGAACATCTGCGCACAGTCCTCCAGACCCTATGGGAACTGAAACTCTACGCCAAACTCAAAAAGTGTGAGTTTTGGCTCCGTGAGGTCGGCTTCTTGGGGCACGTAATCTCGGCGGCTAGAGTCGTAGTCGATCCGAAGAAGATAGATTCGGTGACGGACTGGCCCCAACCGACGACGGTGACGGAGATTCGAAGCTTCCTGGGATTAGCCGGGTACTACCGGCGCTTCGTGGAGGGTTTCTCCAAGATAGCCACCCCCTTAAACCGTTTGACTAGAAAGGGGGAAAGGTTCATTTGGACGGACAAATGTCAGAGGAGCTTCGAGGAGCTCAAGGATAGATTGACGTGAGCCCCGATTCTCGCCCTGCCAGAACCAGGGGAGGATTATGAAGTGTATTGCGATGCGTCGCGAAACGGACTGGGTGGAGTACTCATGCAACGGGAAAAGGTTATAGCCTATGCGTCAAGGCAGCTCAAGGAATACGAGCGGAACTACCCCGTGCACGATTTGGAACTCGCAGCGGTTGTGTTCGTCCTCAAGCTTTGGAGACACTACCTGTATGGGGCACACTCCAATGTGTACTCAGATCATAAAAGTCTTAAGTACCCTTTCACCCAAAAGGAGTTAAATTTGCGACAAAGACGGTGGCTCGAGGTACTGAAGGATTACGATTTAATGATCCACTATCTCCCGGGAAAGGCAAACGTGGTGGCCGACGCCCTAAGTCGCAAGGGGCAGGCCGAGGAGGCAGGTGTAAGTGCCATCACCCAGCAAGATAGTCTGATTGCGGAATTTTCGCGGTTGAGACTATAAGTAGTACCGGCAGGTACAGTCGCACAACTTCTGACACTGGTGGTCAGACCTACCTTGCTGGACAGAATTCTCGAAGGGCAGCCGACTGATGACAAACTCCAGCTGGTGCGAAGTAGAATAACCGCTGACCAGGAAGGTGATTTCACAGTAAACTTCGACAGCACGATACGATTTCGGGGACGAATCTGCGTGCCGAATCTACCGGAACTCAAAGAGGAAATCCTGCGGGAGGCGCATACTGCTCCATATGCAGCGCACCCCGGGGGAACGAAGATGTACAAGGACGTCAAACAGACCTTCTGGTGGCCCAAGATGAAGGAAGACGTGACCCGATTTGTGGCACACTGCCTGGTGTGCCAACAGGTGAAGGCCGAGCATCAGCGCCCGGCAGGAAAATTGCAACCCTTACCGGTGCCCGAGTGGAAGTGGGACATGATTACCATGGATTTTGTGACCGGATTCCCGAGATCGCCACAGGGACACGATGCAATATGGGTGATTGTGGACCGTTTGACGAAATCGGCCCACTTTCTGCCCATACACACGACGTGGACGCGGGAACGACTGGCACAAACTTACATCAACGAGATAGTAAGGTTGCATGGTGTCACGCCCCGGAACCCGGGCTCGCCAACAGATCCGCCGTGCACACGGGATTTCCCGAGTACACGAAGCGCTGGTAACCTGCTCCGATATAATATGAACAATAAAAGAGCATAATACAGAGCTGAAGTAGAATAACCACATAGTATCTCAGACTGGAACTACAAATAAAGCTGTAATAAGTACAATAATCTCCCAGCTCACCAAATAGTACAACCCGCTGGCGGAAGCCAGACCCAAATAAAAGGAGAATACCACAGTCTGAGTGAAGGGTACAACGTCTATTTACAGCTCTCAATCTCACAGGAGATCTATCTATTCGGCGATCCCCTTACCTCGATCCGCTGCCGAAGGCCTAGCAGCTCCTGCAGATAACTCTGCAAAATAAAGGAGAAGAAAGGAACAGAAAATAACAATGGGGGGTGAGAACTACCAGATAAACCAGCAGCCTCCCCTAGTGGGTAAAACCTCAACTCTGACGCACCCACTAGGACTACTAGAGGCAAAAGGGAGAAGTGGTAAAATACATAAGATGCTGAAATAGGAAAACTACCACTACTATGCTGTCAAAACTGTATGCATGCATCAGAAATGGTATCTGTCCAAATAAATCCAATCTAGACACCAGTAACAACTGTTACTGCCTGCTCAGCGAAATCTGCACACACGGCTCGAAACCGCGGGATCGGCTCGCACGGCTCGCATCCCAACATAAGTATCAGACCGGCACACACGGCTGGGTCTGAAAAAGCCCACCTCCGGAGTGGCACTCGAGGGGAGCGACCCACACGAGTAAAGCATCTCTGTCATCAGTATCTCAAGTATCTCTGTAGCACATATCTCAATATAGCAGGACTGGATCATAACTATGATCAAAGTGGGAAACTCCATCCACTACAGAAACCCAATCCCCAGCTGATGCAATAAACCAGACTCAACCCCAATATGATGAAAGGGTAAACATCTGGTCGACCGCCTACTGTCCGCGGTTACCGCAATACCCCACAAATCCACAATCTAATGCAATCTCGACTACACTATCCCAAACCCCTGCTCACACATGAGCAACAAGCCTCTGGATGCACAGGACAACAATGAAACATGTACAAATCCCAAGATGATAGTGTAGCAATAAATAGTGGCTAACTAGATGAGCAAGAAAGCATGCCATTGTTTAAAAGCTGTAGAAAAGTGTCAAATATTTATTTTAAAAAGATTGATTGTTATAAAAGTTATTCCATGCGAGATTATAGCCTTTGTCTGAATCACAGTGTCCCAATATAAGTTATCTGTGGGGTTATATTAAATTTTAGGAGAGTTCGTCCCAGCGGTTCTCATCGATTGTCCTATTAGTTGTCCTGTTAGTTTGTCCTGTTAGTTTGTCTCAATGGTTTTCATCAATTGTATTTTAGGGGAGTTCTAATAATCCCAGTGAGCTTGTCAAAAATGAGGTAAGCAACAACCGCCCACCTCGAACAGCTCAAATCACACCCAGATAGTCTCCTGGCTGTCCACAGTCCCCTAGAACTGCTGTCTGCCGAAAACGGTGCCCTACAGCAACACACATTGCACAGGGTGTAACTATATTATTCATAAAATACAGCTTTTGCTGTTTTTCAAATAGCACGAAAAGAGAGGAGTTTTTCACCTCTGAATAGTACTCCGAAAAATCCAGAAAAATTACTGTTCCGTTCCTCGCGAAGAGTAGATCAAAATCGACTCTTTAAACGTCTCGATCTGATGCTCCTACGCCAAGATAAAAATCGGAGAAGTCGATGCTGTCCAGAAATTTCCACAGCAAAAAGGGGGGTCAAAGAGACCTCGGGAATCGTGCCAAAAGTACGAAATAGAGCAAAGTGATCAACACAAAAATCAAAGCCCTACCTCTTAGGAATGCGCTGCCGCAAAAATCGTCCAAAAATTCCTCCTGGTTAGCACTCAGGGAATTTCCGACGGAACTGCGACGGGAAATGGGCCGAAAAAGAAAACCGTCGCAGTGCGCCGCGTCGCAGATAACTCACTAACTGTAACTCCAAAAATTCTAAAATCTGGAGGAGAGAGAGAGGAGATAGAGAGAAATATTTTTCCTAAAGGGTCCAACCTCAGATTCTCTCTCTACGGCACAGAAATCGAGGTGGGAATGAGGAGGGGTGGGGGACCCTATTTATAATGGGCTGGGGCTCCACACAGGATCGGATCCGAACAGGAAACACCGAAACGGGCCAACCAAAACGCGCCACGTGTCCACAAAACAGGAAACAGCCTGTGCAAGGGCCACTCAGAAGCCGCCACGTGTCCACGTGGTGCACAGGCCCGGTCCCCGCGCAGGGTCTTCCGGAAGATGTCGGCCAACCGGGTGCTGCCACGTGTCACCCTCCCACGTGCTTCTAGAAGCCGGCCAACCAATGGGGAAGCGCCACGTGGCAAGGGGAGACTTCGGTGCACCCGGTGCACGCCATGCCGTGGACCGCGCACCAGCGCCCCCTGCCCGCGCCTGCCCGTGCTGCCCGCGCCGCTCGCCTCCGCACTCCGCCGCTGTGCCGCCGCTGCGCCGCTGCCCGCCGCCGTGCGCCGCCGCCCGCCGCCGCTCGCCGGTCGCCGGAACAGTAATTCCGGCAGCCGGAGTTACTGTTCCGGCGTGAACAGTAATTTTGCGCCGAAAATCAAGTAAATATACCATTTTGACCATTTTCGCGTGCTGAGTCCAAATCCGCTGTCCATTTCGCCAAATTCTCATCCGAAATTTTGCCGAAAGCTCCCGGAAAATTCCATTTGCTCCGATTTTCGCGCAGAGTCTATTTTAAATGTCCAATTTTGATTCTACAAGCTCCGTTGCACCGTACGAGCTCTCTACAGTCACTGTTTAATGTTGCACAGTTCCTGCGGGAGTTCGGATCATCACATCCTCCCCCACTAAAAAGAGTTTCGTCCTCGAAACGAGACTAAACAATAATCCTCAGTCCGATGTCTCGAATAAGTAGGGGTGAGCATCCCTCATCTCCGACTCGAGCTCCCATGTAGCCTCGCGCTCGTCATGATTGCCCCATTGGATTTTCACATAGGGAATGGCCCGATTGCGCAATTCTCTCACCTCTCGGTCCAGAATTCGCAGTGGGCGCTCCTCATACCTCAAATCTTCGCTAATCTCAAGCGGTGTGAAGTCGATGACGTGCGATGGGTCGAAGACATACTTCCTCAAGGTAGAGACATGAAATACATCATGGACACCAGCAAGCCTCGGAGGAAGTGCAAGTCGGTAGGCAACTGGCCCGATACGCTCCAATACCTCAAAGGGTCCAATGTATCGGGGGCTAAGCTTTCCACGAATGCCGAATCTCCTGATTCCTTTGGACGGCGAGACTTTCAGGAATACGTGCTCTCCAACTTGAAATTCTAAGTCTCGTCGCCGAATATCGTCATAACTCCTTTGTCGGCTTTGGGCGGTTTGAAGATGCCGTTGAATCACTCGGACCTTCTCCTCTGCCTCTAACAATATATCTGGTCCCAAGGTCCGCCTTTCGCCCACGTCACTCCAATAAAGCGGTGATCGACACTTGCGTCCATACAACGCTTCAAACGGAGCCATCTGAATGCTTGCTTGAAAGCTATTGTTGTACGCGAACTCAGCCAAGGATAAGTGTCGAATCCACCCTCCGCCGAAATCCAAGACACAAGCCCTCAGCATGTCCTCCAGGATTTGTATCGTCCGTTCTGACTGTCCATCCGTCTGCGGATGAAAAGCAGTACTGAACCTAAGCTGAGTTCCCAAGGTTGTCTGCAAACTCATCCAGAAACGTGAAACAAACCTCGGGTCTCTATCTGATACAATGGAGGCTGGTACTCCATGTAATCTAACTATCTCGTCTAGATAAAGCTGGGCTAGTCGCTCAAGTGGCCACGTAGTCTGCATGGGCAGAAAGTGCGCCGACTTGGTAAGTCGATCTACAACTACCCAGATCGCATCGGCTCCTCCTTGTGCCTTCGGTAGTCCGACCACAAAGTCCATCGTAATGTGGTCCCATTTCCACTCGGGAATTGGGAGACTCTGTAACTTGCCAGCTGGCACTCGATGCTCAGCTTTCACCTGCTGACAAGTTAAACACTGGGCCACAAATCTCCCAATATCCCTTTTCATGCCTTTCCACCAGAAGTGTGCCTTGAGGTCCTTATACATCTTAGTCCCACCAGGATGTAGGGTATAAGGTGTATAATGGGCCTCTCGCAATATCTGTTCTCTAATCTCCACATCTATTGGCACACATGCTCGGTTCCTGTACCTTAGTACTCCCGAGGCATCTACCGTGAAGTCCCCAGACTGATTACTCGGAATCTGATCTCTAATCCTGGTCAAGTGGGGGTCCTCACTCTGTTTCTCCCTGATCCTGTCCAGCAGAGTGGGCTGCAAGACTAAAGATGTCAGTCTAGCAGTGACCCCAGGGGACACAACCTCTATCTCGAGTCGTCTCATCTCCTCTAATAGCGGCGCTTGGTCTGTGATCAACATAGACAAACTTTGCACCGCTCTTCTACTCAAGGCGTCAGCGACCACATTAGCCTTGCCCGGGTGGTAGAGAATATCTACATCATAATCCTTTAATAGCTCTAACCACCTACGTTGCCTCAAATTCAACTCCATCTGCGTGAACAGGTATTTTAGGCTCTTGTGGTCGGTGTAGGTTTCACAATGCTCCCCATAGAGATAATGACGCCAAAGCTTCAGTGCAAACACTACAGCCGCAAGCTCCAAGTCATGGGTAGGGTAATTTTTCTCATATTCTTTGAGTTGTCTTGATGCATATGCAATTACCCTCCCTTCCTGCATCAACACACAACCGAGTCCACTGTGTGACGCGTCGCTGTAGATCACATATCCTTTTCCCATAACAGGAAGGGAAAGGATAGGAGCGGTCATCAGTCTATTCTTCAGCTCCTCAAAGCTCTTTTGACAGTCCTCACTCCAGATAAACTTCACTCCCTTACGCGTCAAGCGAGTGAGGGGTGTGGAGAGCTTCGCAAAACCTTCCACAAACCGACGGTAATACCCAGCTAAACCCATAAAGCTACGTACCTCAGAAACCGTCGTCGGTCGGGGCCAATCACGGACTGCCTCAATCTTTGCTGGGTCCACTGCCACACCCGCGGCAGAAATCACATGGCCCAAGAAGACTACCTCCCGAAGCCAAAACTCGCACTTTGCCAGCTTGGCAAACAACTTCTCTCGTAGAAGTTGCAGCACAATCCTCAAGTGCTCCTCATGCTCCACATCACTTCGGGAGTAGACCAAGATATCATCAATGAACACTACCACGAATCAATCTAAGTACGGTCGGAAGATCCGGTTCCTTAAATCCATGAATGCGGCAGGGGCATTAGTTAGCCCAAAAGGCATAACTGTAAATTCATAATGCCCATACCGTGATCTAAATGCCGTCTTCGGAATATCTTCGGCCTTCACCTTCAACTGGTGGTAACCGGACTGCAAATCTATCTTAGAGAAGACACAAGACCCTTGCAGCTGATCAAAAAGATCATCGATGCGCGGCAAAGGGTACTTGTTCTTGATGGTCACTTTATTTAATTCCCTATAGTCCACACACAATCGAAGTGACCTATCCTTCTTTTTCACGAATAGCACCGGCGCTCCCCAAGGCGATACACTCCGCCTAATAAAACCCTTATCCATTAAATCCTGAAGTTGCGCCTTAAGCTCTCGCAACTGAGCCGGTGCCATCCGGTAAGGAGCCTTAGAGATTGGCGCAGTTCCTGGGACTACGTCAATCACAAACTCAATTTTCCTATCTGGCGGCATGCTAGTAAGCTCAGGGGGAAAAACATCTGGGAACTCGCGGGCAATAGGGATATCCCCGAGTCCCGGCGCCGCCGTAGGCCCCTCAACAACACTAGCCAAAAAGGCTACACATCCTCGACGGATCATCTGCTTTGCTCGGGAAGTCGAAACCATAGAGGCAAAGAAAGCACTCTGACATCCCCGATATACCAACATCTCCTGGCCTGGCTCTCTAAAAGTGACGGTCCTTGCGGCACAATCAATAGTCGCAAAATACCGAGCCAGCCAGTCCATCCCGAGGACCACATCGAAGTCCTTCAATTGTCTCAGGACCAACAGGTCTGCTGGCATAATCCAGGACTCGATTTGCATCGGGCAGGACCAACAACACTCCTCTACGTGCAAGGTGTGATCGGGAATCTGAACCTCTCGCGCACGTGGTAAAGGTCCTACCTCTAACCCATGTAATGATGCAAATGATTTACTAATAAAAGAATGTGATGCTCCCATATCAAATAAAGTACGAGTCCTAATGTCAGAAAGTAAGGTGATACCTGCCACCACATAATCTGCGGCTGAAGAGTCCTCTACCTGCGCCGCATACACCCGCCCACTTTGAGCTGGAGGGCGGTACTCCGTGGGATGGGAAGAAGATGGCCTGCTTGCTGGAGCATATGGCCGCTGAGCCGTCGACCGCTGTTGAGATGAAGATGGAGCAGATGCTGAAGAAGGGGTGGCGGGGGCCGAAAAGGGGCACGAAGCTTAAATGTGCCCGGGCTGTCCACATCTATAGCAGCGACCCCACCGCTGGTCGCAGGTGTTGGAAAAATGCTGACCTCCACAGAAAATACAACTGCCGGGAGCCCGTGGCTGTCGTGATTGCTGTTGCTGTTGAGACTGCCGTTGTCGCTGAGGCTGTCGTTGCGACCCACGCTGCGACGGCTGGGATCTCTGCTGTTGCTGCTGCCGCTGCTGGGGCCTCTGGGGTCCACCACGCCCTCGCCGCTCAGACCGTCCTTGGCCGGAAGACTGTGGCAGAGGCGGTCGTGGCGGCCTCCACGAACTAGCTTGTCCCCCAACCTCCGATGCCGGTCGCTTCGCCCCCGGGATCACCACGGGAGCTGGAGCTACCTCCTCCATCACTACCTCCCCGCACTCAACGTAGAGTGCCTGCTCCATTGAGGCCTCCAAGGTCTGCAACCTTCGCGAGCGAACAAGTTGAAAAAGGTCCCGGCGCAACCCTCGCTCGAACATGTAAATCCGGTGCGCCTCATCCCTGGCCACGTTTGGTACACATGGCAACAACTGATTGAAATTGGCAATGTATTCGTGTACGGGCCGATTCCCCTGGCGAAGGTTTCTCATCTGCTCCTCCAATCTCTGTCGGACGCTTTCCGGGAAGAAAGCCCCGAGAATGAGACTGCGGAACTCCGCCCAGGTCAGGAGCTGAGCCCCAGGCGGACCAGCCGGTCGAACACGCCGCCACCAAGCCTCGGCGTTGTGCTCCAAAAAGTTTGTCGCTAATACCACCTGATATCGCTCCTCGATAAACAACGTCTCAAAACGTCGCTCCATCGCCGTGATCCACGACTCTGCCTCCCATGGCTCTGTATTTTGCCCCGAAAAATGGGGTGGGTCAAACTGGCGGAACCTCATCAACAGGTCCACCACTCCCCGCTGTTCTGCCGGGGTCAGAGATCCTGTCAGCCCAGTCGGCTGTCCACCAGTACCCCGAGCAACAGGGAATGCCGGGGTCACCGGTACAGCTGGGGGATTCACAGCAGGGGAAGAAGGTACGGGAGAACTCTCCGGGGGAGCTACAACAGGCTGCGCCCTCTGTTCTAACATTTGCGTCAGCCGACCCATAGCCTCCTCCTGACGCCGAACAGCCTCGGACATCTGGGCCATCTGAGCTTGTAGCTCTGGCACATCACTCTGCTGGCCCTGCCCGGACTCCTCCTGGTCGGGCTCAGGGGAATCAGGCTGAGAACGCGTCAACATCCTACGTCGCGGAGGCATCCTACCACAAGAAACCACACTCAGTATCATATCCCCACACGACCCAATCTAGCGAAAGTCAAAGACATCCCCATATTTCTGTGACTTTATGTTGTCTGCAGCCAACATAACGGTTCACCAGAAATTGGGCATGTCGATCCCTCTTCTCTCACTGGAAGAGCCAAACAATAAATCAACGACTTCCGCAAATATCACGTCTCTCATGCCCTATCATCCTAGGGTCTGCCAAAAGCCTAGGGTTTTCTAAGTCCCAACTGACCTATCCCTAAGCTCTGATACCAACTTAATCTGTCACGCCCCGGAACCCGGGCTCGCCAACAGATCCGCCGTGCACACGGGATTTCCCTAGTACACGAAGCACTGGTAACCTGCTCCGATATAATATGAACAATAAAAGAGCATAATACAGAGCTGAAGTAGAATAACCACATAGTATCTCAGACTGGAACTACAAATAAAGCTGTAATAAGTACAATAATCTCTCAGCTCACCAAATAGTACAACCCGCTGGCGGAAGCCAGACCCAAATAAAAGGAGAATACCACAGTCTGAGTGAAGGGTACAACGTCTATTTACAGCTCTCAATCTCACAGGAGATCTATCTATTCGACGATCCCCTTACCTCGATCCGCTGCCGAAGGCCTAGCAGCTCCTGCAGATGACTCTACAAAATAAAGGAGAAGAAAGGAACAGAAAATAACAATGGGGTGTGAGAACTACCAGATAAACCAGCAGCCTCCCCTAGTGGGTAAAACCTCAACTCTGACGCACCCACTAGGACTACTAGAGGCAAAAGGGAGAAGTGGTAAAATACATATGATGCTGAAACAGGAAAACTACCACTACTATGCTGTCAAAACTGTATGCATGCATCAGAAATGGTATCTGTCCAAATAAATCCAATCTAGACACCAGTAACAACTGGTACTGCCTGCTCAGCGGAATCTGCACACACGGCTCGAAACCGCGGGATCGGCTCGCACGGCTCGCATCCCAACATAAGTATCAGACCGGCACACACGGCTGGGTCTGAAAAAGCCCACCTCCGGAGTGGCACTCGAGGGGAGCGACCCACACGAGTAAAGCATCTCTGTCATCAGTATCTCAAGTATCTCTGTAGCACATATCTCAATATAGCAGGACTGGATCATAACTATGATCAAAGTGGGAAACTCCATCCACTACAGAAACCCAATCCCCAGCTGATGCAATAAACCAGACTCAACCCCAATCTGATGCAAGGGTAAACATCTGGTCGACCGCCTACTGTCCGCGGTTACCGCAATACCCCACAAATCCACAATCTAATGCAATCTCGACTACACTATCCCAAACCCCTGCTCACACATGAGCAACAAGCCTCTGGATGCACAGGACAACAATGAAACATGTACAAATCCCAAGATGATAGTGTAGCAATAAATAGTGGCTAACTAGATGAGCAAGAAAGCATGCCATTGTTTAAAAGCTGTAGAAAAGTGTCAAATATTTATTTTAAAAAGATTGATTGTTATAAAAGTTTTTGCATGCGAGATTATAGCCTTTGTCCGAATCACAGTGTCCCAATATAAGTTATCTGTGGGGTTATATTAAATTTTAGGAGAGTTCATCCCAGCGGTTCTCATCAATTGTCCTATTAGTTGTCCTGTTAGTTTGTCCTGTTAGTTTGTCCCAATGGTTTTCATCAATTGTATTTTAGGGGAGTTCTAATAATCCCAGTGAGCTTGTCAAAAATGAGGTAAGCAACAACCGCCCACCTCGAACAGCTCAAATTACACCCAGATAGTCTCCTGGCTGTCCACAGTCCCCTAGAACTGCTGTCTGCCGAAAACTGTGCCCTACAGCAACACACATTGCACAGGGTGTAACTATATTATTCATAAAATACAGCTTTTGCTGTTTTTCAAATAGCACGAAAAGAGAGGAGTTTTTCACCTCTGAATATTACTCAGAAAAATCCAGAAAAATTACGGTTGCGTTCCTCGCGAAGAGTAGATCAAAATCGACTATTTAAACGTCTCGATCTGATGCTCCTACGCCAAGATAAAAATCGGAGAAGTCGATGCTGTCCAGAAATTTCCACAGCAAAAAGGGGTGTCAAAGAGACCTCGGGAATCTTGCCAAAAGTACAAAATGGAGCAAAGTGATCGACACGAAAATCAAAGCCTTACCTCTTAGGAACGCGCTGCCACGAAAATCGTCCAAAAATTCCTCCTGGTTAGCACTCAGGGAATTTCCGACGGAACTGCGACGGGAAATGGGCCGAAAAAGAAAACCATCGCAGTGCGCCGCGTCGCAGATAACTCACTAACTGTAACTCCAAAAATTCTAAAATCTGGAGGAGAGAGAGAGGAGAGAGAGAGGAATATTTTTCCTAAAGGGCCCAACCTCAGATTCTCTCTTTACGGCATAGAAATCGAGGTGGGAATAAGGAGGGGTGGGGGACCCTATTTATAATGGGCTGGGGCTCCACACAGGATCGGATCCGAACAGGAAACACCGAAACGGGCCAACCAAAACGCGCCACGTGTCCACAAAACAGGAAACAGCCTGTGCAAGGGCCACTCAGAAGCCGCCACGTGTCCACGTGGTGCACAGGCCCGGTCCCCGCGCCGGGTCTTCCGGAAGATGTCGGCCAACCGGGTGCTGCCACGTGTCACCCTCCCACGTGCTTCTAGAAGCCGGCCAACCAATGGGGAAGCGCCACGTGGCAAGGGGAGACTTCGGTGCACCCGGTGCACGCCATGCCGTGGACCGCGCACCAGCGCCCCCTGCCCGCGCCAGCCCGTGCTGCCCGCGCCGCGCGCCTCCGCCCTCCGCCGCTGTGCCGCCGCTGCGCCGCCGTGCGCCGCCGCCCGCCGCCGCTCGCCGGTCACCGGAACAGTAATTCCGGCAGCCGGAGTTACTGTTCCGGCGTGAACAGTAATTTTGCACCGAAAATCAAGTAAATATACCATTTTGACCGTTTTCGCGTGCTGAGTCCAAATCCGCTGTCCATTTCGCCAAATTCTCATCCGAAATTTTGCCGAAAGCTCCCAGAAAATTCCATTTGCTCCGATTTTCGCGCAGAGTCTATTTTAAATGTCCAATTTCGATTCTACAAGCTCCGTTGCACCGTACGAGCTCTCTACAGTCACTGTTTAATGTTGCACAGTTCCTGCGGGAGTTCGGATCATCACACATGGGGTACCGACATCTATCACGTCGGAACCAAGTTGCACTTCAGTACGGCTTTTCACCCGCAGACCGATGGACAATTAGAGCGGGTGATACAAATTGTGGAGGACATGCTTCGAGCATGCGTTTTGGACTTGGGCGAAGGGTGGGCACGGTGTTTGCCCCTAGTGGAATTTGCCTACAATAACAGTTACCAGGCCAGCATTCAGATGGCACCATACGAGGCCCTGTACGGGCGCCGCTGTCGGTCTCCAATATGCTGGGACGACTTGGGTGAGCGTAAGTTTCTGGCCCAGATTTGGTGGAGGAGACCGAAGCAAAGGTGCGATTGATTAGACAAAGGCTACTGACCACCCAGAGCAGACAGAAAAGCTACGCGGACAACAGACGCCGAGACTTAGAGTTCATGGTGGGTGAGCATGCGTTACTCCGAGTTTCGCCCTCCAAGGGGAACCGACACTTCGGCATAAAGGGAAAGTTAAGCCTGAGGTACGTAGGACCGTTCGAGATCCTAGAACGCGTAGGACCGGTGGCGTACCGATTAGCCCTGCCGCCGAACCTCGAACGAGTCCATAACGTGTTCCATGTCTCAATGCTCCGGAAGTACCTAGCTGATCCCTCTCATGCCTTGGATGCCTCCACCATCGAGTTGCGAGAGGATTTAAGCGTCGAGGAGACGCCGGTGCGGATTTTGGCGAGAGAGGACAAGAAGTTGCGCAAACGAACAATCCCCTATGTAAAGGTCCAGTGGAGCAACCACGAAGAGCGCGAGGCGACTTGGGAACTGGAATCGAAGAGGAGAGAATGTTTTCCCGAATTGGTTAGTGGGGTTTGTACTTAAGTTTCGGGACGAAACTTTTTATAAAGTGTGAGTGGTGTAGTGATCCGGCCCTTAGGGGTATTTTTGACTCACATGTAATTATTTAAGCCTTTAAGTGAAATAAAATTATTCAATTCTTAAGAGTTGGCCAGTGTGTGGTGCTAGTATTGTTCTGCGATAGAGCGCGGAAAATGATGGCCGACGGTGCGATCGGATCTAAAATCCGATGTCGGGATCTCCCGGAACGGAATTCTTAGTGATTCGGTGATTAGTCATGCATCGGATCCGTGCAAAATATCTTGCACCCGTTGGAGATAAGGTGGGTTATCTCGTAGGGGATAATTAATTAATTAATTAATTATCCGATGACGGAAAATAGAATTTTCTTACGTACGAATTAAAGAGGAAATTAATTAAAGATATAATACGAGCTATATAAGGGATCCCGATTATCGGAAAGAAAAGAAAAGAAAAATAAAACCTTAACCGGTGAGGAGAGAAAGAAAGAGAAAAAGGAAAAGACGGAACCCTAGCTGGAAGAAAGGGAAAGGAGAAAGAGAAGGAGCCTGATCTTCCCGGACATCGAACCGAAGGCAATAACGCGACCGGACAACCTTCCCGTCGGTCTTCGGTTAGTAAAATAATTGTTATAAATTATTTGGGATTTTTCCATCGTCCTTTTTGTTTGAGTTCTTGGGTTTCTCCGTCGTATCCGTCACCGTCGCCGTCATCGTCGTCATGCTAGGGCACGGAACGGACGGCGGAGGCGCGCGGTGCCGCTAGGGCATCGCGCGGAGGAGAATCACGGACGGCCGATCGCCGCCGCAAGCGGCGATGGGACCGCGCGGGTAGTACCCGCGCGGGCGCCGCGCGGCCACCGCGCGGGCGGCACCGGCGCGGACCCGCAACCGCGCGGGCGCCGCGCGGCTACCGCGCGGGCGGCACCCGCGCGGACCCGCAACCGCGCGGGCACCGCGCGGGCGCCGCGCGGCTGCCGCGCTGGCGGCACCCGCGCAGACCCGCAACCACGCGGGCGCCGCGCGGCCGCCGCACGGGCAGCACCCGCGCGAGGCGCCGCGCCGCGTGGGTGCCGCCCGCGGAGACACGCCGCGCGGTTCCGAACCGCGCGGGGCTCCGGCGGTCGGCGACGGCGGCGCGGGATTCCGGATTTCGTCAACCCGGACGGTGTTGGACTTTTCCGTCAAAAAGAGTAAATTGGGTCTTTTGTTTTGGGATGTTAGTACACGTTTTTGACTATAGTTATCCTTGCGGACTTTCTTTAGGTCCAGGTGCGCAGCGGGGGTGCGCGAAGGATTCTGGTGTTCCGATTTCTCTTCAACTAGGTGGTTACGGTTGCTATAAGTGCAACAAGTGCAGTAAGTGCATCTATCATCATTAAAATGCTCTTAATTTGTCTAACAAAGTAGATGGACAGTTTAACCTTTCGCATAATTGTATTTTATCTAACAATTGAAGCGGCTGCGGTCGCGGTGCTCACTACACGCCGATCTCGGCAAATCCGTTTTCGGATGCTGCACGTACACAGGCGGATTAGCCTCCGCATGGGTGTACTTTTCCGGAGAAGTGGTCTTTTTGACCCGTGTACCTCACAAAGGGGTGGGAGCCGTGAGGACCTCTTCGCGCCCGCTGAAAATAGCACACCAGCACCGTGAAGAGGTTAAAAGCATCAAAAAGGTGTTTGCGCACGATGGGAGACTTTAGTCTCTCCGACAGGTACTCTGGGGTTGGTGCCCAACTTAATTGATAAATCTGAGGTTGGTGCCCAGCTTAATTATGTACAGGGTTTTAGCGAAAGGTTCCGGTGTAATCGGTTTGCTCCTTATTCCTTATTGATATTTAGACATCTACTTTGTTTGTCACTGACTTACCCACTCCGTGACAGGTATTACTAGGTGCGTTAGCCGGGATGGCGGTGAGACAGCGTCGCGAGGACTGTAGTCAGGATACTTGGTTTTTATCTCATTTTCCTTATACTTTAAATAGTTAATTTGCTTGTGGATCATATTAGTCGTGGACATGTATTAGTTAGCGCTGTGGATGAGGTGTACTTTTATACTTTTGATACTTTTAGTGATGTTTTCATACGTGGCACGTTTTCATGATAAACCAAATGATTTCGAAAATGTTTTCTCAAAACGAAGTGCCGTGTGGGCACGGGTTTTGCAACCGCTGGTTTTATCCTTTCCAAACGTTGATGCCGCTTTAATAACAAGGTGTCGAGTGGACACCGGTCTTTTAACACATTAGTTAAATTACTGTACTCTGTTTGACGATGTATATCTATTGTATGGTTGATGGTTGATGTATGATGTTGTAAATGAAACGCATGTTGTAAATGAGACGCCGTGCATATACAAAGGAGACTCTGTCCGTGGGCAGAGAGAATTTGTGTATGTGGCGGTCTGACACGCACTGGGGATGAGGTTTAAGTTACTTTGTTAAGAAAAAAAAAATAATACACGCAATTTTCCGCTTTGATAGACTCAAAAACCCCCGGGGGCGTGACAACACTGTTCACGCCCGAATCACCCAGGGGCCGCCACTTCATCATCCGAACAGCGGACAGCCATTCCGGCCACCCGTTGCTCGACGCGTGGCGCGCGGAGGTCTCGACACGTGGACCGCACTCGGTCAAAGCATCGCCTCCGCGCCCACGTGCGCGCTGCCAGCGCCGCCTGCCATCCCTGCACGCACGCGCCCCGATGCAGCCGCACCCGCTCCGTGGACCGCGCGCATGTGGACCGGCCAACCAATGGCCGCCACGTGTCCACCCTCCGGTCCACCGTACACCCGCTCATTTTCCGTGTGGACCGCGCTTGCTGCGTTGGCCAATCCTACGCGGCCATGTGTCCCAAGGCAGACCTGTAAGAACCCGACACGTGGCACGCCGCTTCCGTGCACCGCGCGCCTGCCCGCGCCCGCGCCGCCGGGCTCCGCCGCCGCCCGCTGCCGCCGCCGCTGCCCGCCGGCCGCCGGAACAGTAGAAGGTGCCTCGAAATTCGTGTGCGGCATCCGAGCTCTGAAAACTACAAGTGAATTGTCCATTTTCATCATTTTCGCGCACTGAATCCAAATCCGCTGTCCATTTTGCCAAATTCCTACTCTAAAAATTGCCGAAGGCATCCGGAAAGGTGGTCTTTTGTCCAAATTTCGTGCTGAGCCCAATTTTAATATCCATTGCGCGCGAAACCACTTCTAAACATGTCACGCCCCGGGGGTTTGTTTTAGCGGAAATGATTCACAAAGGTTAACATTTGACGTACAATTTTTTTTGTAGAAGAGGACCCCTCTTCCCCGGCGCATGCCCAGACCCACCACACATACAGGGTCACTCTGTAAACGGACAGAGTCTCCCCTGTATGTGCACGGCGTGGCGTTCAGTACATGTTCCAAACATACACAACCATTCAATCACAACAATTATTAACATACAACCAGCATTCTAATCTATTTAAAACGTATGGCCGATCAATTTGGAAAGGATAAATCCACAGTTTGAAGAGAGCGCCTACCCGGCGCTTACGTTTTGAAAGCGAGTTTCGAAATCAGCATAAATCCACAAGGTTTTGAAAACGGTGCCCACCCGACACCCAAGTTTTGAGATCCCTTTCGCAATCCATAAATCCACAGGGTTTTGAAACCAGTGCCCACACGACACTTAGATTTTAAAAATGGTTTTCGCAATCTTTTCTTTGGCTTTTGCCTTTTTCGTTTTCAAATGGCCAACAGAAATAAAAGGAAGAGTAATGCATAAGAGGATAACTAAATGCAACCCACACCGACATCCACGCCGACCCCACGAGGGTATCGCGAACCTCTCACATAACAACAATGTAAATGAAATGCAAGAATGAAAGGGGAAATACAGTCCAGGGCCCCCAGCGACCCAGCTGCTCCTGTCCCGTCCTCACCGCCGCCTACCTCTCCCCCCGACTGGACCCTGTCACGAAGTGGGAAGTCAGTGACGTAAAAATAGTAGAGCAGGAGAATATAATAAAACAAACCGTGAAGACAGCCGGAGCAACCACCCTCCTAAGGTGGAGAGGTAACCTGTACACCTGTATCCTGTAATACCCGGCCACGTCGGACAACTAAACCGACGGCCCATACCGTACCTGCAGAAACCCGACCATGTCGGACAACTAAACCGACGGGTCGCATCGCTCGCACCTCGGCGCCTCAAACCCCACAGCTAATAAGGGGCCCCACTACGTCCTCGTGGGTATACACGGGTCATAGACCACTTTTCCGGAAAAGTGCACCCTTCGCGGTGGCCAAACTGCGGGTGCGCGTGTTGCAGCCTCGAGCACAGTAGCCACAATGCATGAACATGAGTAAGATAATAACATGTGTAGTCAAAGTACTCTACTAACAGTATAATCGGAGATAAAGCAACAACATGTAACATCAGGAGCATGATAACACCTAACTACTAAAGTGCGGCGATTATATGTAGCATCTAAGGTACAATAATAGGTGGCATTTAAAGTGGAACGATAATATGTAATATCTAGGGTAAACGGTCGTCGGAAATCGAAGCTAAATAACACATTCAACCCACCTGTCGCTAGTAGAAAACCACGCTCGGCTCCCCGCGTCCCGGCGCGCTCCCCGAAGCTGCAAAACGGGATCCCCAGGTGGGGAGGTCAAGAACCTTTAAACGCAAAGTAGAGAAAAGCCCCAACACCAACCGGCCTCTGACGGCAGCGACCAAACCCCCGCGCGCTGCCGTGCTGCCCGCGCGGCGCCCCCGCATGCGCGGGCTGCCCCGTGCGGTGCCCCCGCATGCGCGGGCTGCCCCGCGCGGCGCCCCGCATGCGGGTGCCCCGCGCGGCGCCCCCGCATTCGCGGGCTGCCCCGCGCGGTGCCCCCAGATGCGCGGGCTGCCCAGTGCGGCGCCCCGCATGCGGGTGCCCCGCGCGGCGCCCCCGCATGCGCGGGCTGCCCCGCGCGGCGCCCCGCATGCGGGTGCCCCGCGCGGCGCCCCCGCATGCCGGTGCTGCCCTGCGCGGCGCCCCCGCATGCGCGGGCTGCCCCGCGCGGCGCCCCGCATGCGGCTGCCCCGCGCGGCGCCCCCGCATTCGCGGCTGCCCCGCGCGGCGCCCCCGCATTCGCGGGCTGCCCCGCGCGGCGCCCCCGCATGCGCGGGCTACCCCGTGCGGCGCCCCGCATGCGAGTGCCCCGCGCGGCGCCCCCGCATGCGCGGGCTGCCCCGCGCGGCGCCCCGCATGCGGGTGCCCCGCGCGGCGCCCCCGCATGCGCGGGCTGCCCCGCGCGGCGCCCCGCATGCGGGTGCCCCGCGCGGCGCCCCCGCATGCGCGGGCTGCCCCGCGCGGCGCCCCGCATGCGGGTGCCCCGCGCGGCGCCCCCGCATGCGCGGGTTGCCCCGCGCGGCGCCCTCGCATGCGCGGGCTGCCCCGCGCGGCGCCCCCGCATGCGCGGGCTGCCCCGTGCGGCGCCCCGCATGTGGCTGCCCCGCGCGGCCCCCCCGCATGCGTGGGCTGCCCCGTGCGGCGCCCCCGCATGCGCGGGCTGCCCCGCGCGGCGCCCCCGCATGCGCGGGCTGCCCCGCGCGGCGCCCCGCATGCGGGTGCCCCGCGCGGCGCCCCCGCATGCGCGGGCTGCCCCGCGCGGCGCCCCCGCATACGGGTGCCCCGCGCGGCGCCCCCGCATGCGCGGGCTGCCCCGCGCGGCGCCCCCGCATGCGCGGGCTGCCCCGCGCAGCGCCCCCGCATGCGCCGGGGGTCGGAATCCAAAACCGATCGCACCGCCGGTCTCCGTTTCGCGAGGTTTATTAACCAAAAATACCCGCGAGCCCCGATCGTCTGCCCAGAAAACAAGGAAAAGTTACCCTCAGACCCCTATTGTCAACAGGACGGTTCAATAAAATTAACAGAAAGCCCAGAAAGGTGAAATAAAATCGCGGTTGTCACAAAACATTCGACGGGGTCACCTGACTACTCTCGTGATCCATTTAACACACCGAGTCCATCACTAGTGTCCAGTTGGTGCACAAACACCACCGACACGCCACAAAGGCCTCCAGGAGCTGCCGGTCAACCAGTAATCTCGTCGTGGGGATCCGGGTCCTCACATCCTCCCCCACTAAAGAAAGTTTCGTCCTCGAAACTAGCTCAATTCCACCCGAAGTCACAAACACCAAGGGTAAGTACTCAACATCGTCATCTCCAGCTCCAAGTCGCTACTCACTCCCCGTGATTACTCCTCAACAACAACAACAGCAAAAACCAGTACGGCATAGCCCGATTGCGCAATTCCCTCACCTCATAAGCCAGAATTCGCAACGGGCGTCCCTCGTACTCCAAACACTCATAGATCTCAAATGGAGCGAGTCAATCACGGGCGAGGGATCCAAAGGCAAAACACTCCTGAGCTGAGACGTGAAAAATCACAGGGGCTCCATCAAAAGACTGGGGGACAAGAAAATAACAACCAGTGCTACACGCACCCACACCACACCCTAGTGTCCACTCAACCAAGACGATCCGAAGCACACCCACACGATCACCCCAAAAGGAAAAGAATCCTAACAAGGAGGGGTCCTCACTCGGTCACTCCCGAATCTTGACCATCCGAGTAAACTACTCAGCCGCGGTCTATCATCCAAAGGAACCCTCAGGGATACAACCACAAGCCATGTTTACCTCAACAGTCCACACAGCGCCAGCTGTGGAATCATCAAACTCAACCCCATACAGCTCTCCTGCTCTAGGTATCTGCCATCACAATGGCCCTGTCGGGGTAATCCAGAATGCTCACTAATAACCGAACGGTAACTCCACAGTCACTATGGGAGGCATCACTAAAACTCACAGCTCACTCTCCCATCACTGGAAATACTGGCATTGGCGCTAGTATCAGTCTCATTATCCAATTGCCAAGCTCCCCTGGCACTGCTCAGTCCAAGAAGCTCCTTACCTTGACCATAAATATTGATCTCGGCCAATTTCCAAATAGTATCCATATTGGCCAGATTTCCACCGCCGCCCCTACGGCTTATACAATGTGACCCAAGAAGGTATGCTTCTGAAGCTAAAACTTGTATCTCAATAACTTGACATACAGCTTCATCCACCCAGGCATGGTGGCACATCCACAAGTGCTCCTCTTATTCCAGGTCACTCAGGGAGTAAATCATAATATCCTTGGGGAACACCGTTCCCAATCTGTCCAAGTACAACTGGAACACACCATTCCTTAAATCTTGAAGAAAACAGGGCATTAATCATTCCATTTGGCCTCATTGTGCGTTCATAATGCCCTTACCGGTTCCTGACCGCCATCTAGGCAAGGTCCTCGGCTGTCTGATTCCAAGTAGGTACTCGCATCATACAATACTGCCGAGTATAACTCCATCAAAAGGTCCTAAATGCCACTCGGACCTGTCTACACTCGAACCATAAAAGGACCCTCACAGTCGTGTATCAACGACGTGGCATCACCACCGTGCATCAACGGCATGGCACTAGGTCAAACCGACCCCTCGATCCATCAGATCCTGCGACTGTGCCATCAGCTCTCTCAGCTCTACCGGCAATCTCCAATAAGGTGCTGTCAAGGGTGGCGCGGTTCCCCGAACCACGTCAAACGCAATCTCTATCTCCCTAACCGGCGGCATCATCAACAGCTCAGGTGAAATCACACCCGGGATCTCGTGGCAACAGAGATATCCTTGGGTCCCGGTGCCGCCGTAAGCACCTCTCACACTGTCGCTATAACCTGTGTGCTCTAACTATCTCAACCATCAAGCCTCCTCTCATCTGCCTCGCAAAAGGTCAAAGTCCTCTCTTTCTGCAGTCTAACATCCTGTGGCACTGTGCCAATCAAAACCCAATCACTAGGTCGAAACACCGAACTGCCACAATTACCAATAAGCCTGCCGGTACAACTCGCGGCCTCAACTGCATTGGACATGATCCACAAGCCTCCTCCACATGCACAACACTAACAGGAACCTGTACCTCGAGTGCACGCGGTAACAAATCTGCCTCTAGTCCATGCAAGAATACAACATGCTCTAACTCCGACTGCTGTGATGAAATCACACCTAAGACAACTTAATCCACTACCGTGGTGCCCTCCAACCGGGTGGCACAGGTTCATCCGCTCAATGCAAGTGGTTGTCGCTCAATCTGCCTGAAAATCAGGACTATCCACATAGGGAGCACGACCTCTGTCTCTGCTCACACTGAGGCGACGAATAAGGTCCTCTGCAGATAACAAATCCACGCTACCGCTGCGCCATGTTACGGAATTTGAGTTGGCGTAGTTTCGTGAAAGTCTCAAGTCTTGAAGATTGAAGGTGAAGAAAGTTGGATCATTTAACTCAATCTCAAGTAAGAAGAATTCAAAAGGATCAGGTATGTTTAACTAAAGAATTTGTGTGATCCGAATACTTCTTGTAGTGTAGAAACACTTGGAAGAATCTTTCATTGCATAAAAATCAAAAACTGGACTTGGGACATGTTCAGGATCCGGATCAGGTTGTTCGATCCGGATCCCGAAGGTGGTTCGTTCATACATCGTCGCAATCCGGATCGTAGTCTCTTGATCCGGATCCCGAACGTTGAGTTTACCATCTACCTTGAACGATCCGGATCTTGCTTCGCAATCCGGATCCCGAACGTTGATGTTTGGTGAACTGTATGAACGATCCGGATCGTAGTCACATGATCCGGATCCCGAACCCTCGTTTTTCTGGAATTGGCTGTTTTGTTATGACGATCCGGATCCTAGTTATCACGATCCGGATCGCCGTCCGTAAATATCCAGAAATGGTTGGTTTTTGATTCTTATCTCCTTCCTAGGGTTTCTAACCTATAAATACACCCTATGACTCTCTTTCTAGGGTGAATCCACATAGCCGTCATTTTCTTGTATCATCTTATACGGCTATAGATCCACATATAGAGAAGAAAGGAAATCACTAGAGAATACTCTATGTTTCTTCATCTATATTGATTAGTTTGATTCTAGGTTTTCATACTCACATCTTGAGTTGAATCAAACTAATGAATACTTAGATGGTATTTCCGATCTATCTTTGATCTAAGTATTCGGCGGATCATCACCACCCAAAAACAACGATTTTCCCCAAAAATCGGCGCGTGGATTCGCGTGTCCTTGTGGATTCAAGGTTCAATCGCTCTCGTGGATTCGGAGCGAGGCACGTTCGTGGATTCGAACGGTGCTATTGGGTGAATACCGTGGATTCGGTCGGACGTCGTGGATTCGACGTTGGACGCCGTGGATTCGGCGTTGGGCGCAGATCGTGGATTCGAGAAGCGTCTGGAGCGAGCGGAGAAGATCCTCTAGGAGCGTATGGAAAAGGTTGAGTCGTAAGTGTGTACGGTAAATCACCTTGTACGTGTTTTAATTCTAGTGGATTTCTGCCGTGTCATCGGTCCCGTGGTTTTTTACTCCGGTGATGGAGTTTTCCACGTAAAAATCTTGCGTGTTATTTTATTTTCCGCATTGGGTTTTATCGCAACGATTTTTGGAGTGTTTATACGTTTACACCTATTCACCCCCCCTCTAGGTGTTTCTTCCCCTATTTAGATCCGTGTTATATACGACCCAACAAGTGGTATCAGAGAGGGAATAGGGTTGTGAACAATGGTTGAAGGTGGAAACATCAATCGACCCCCTTTCTTTGATGGAACAAATTATGCGTACTGGAAAGTACGGATGAAAGCCTTTTTATCTTCCATCGACGAAAGGGTGTGGCATTCAATTGAATCAGGATGGACTAATCCAACTGAACTTATCTCTGATGTTCACACCTTAAAACCTAGGTCGAAATGGACCAAGGAAGAGTTTGAGTTATCTTCTTACAATGGCAAGGGAATTAATGCTATTTTTAATGCCTTATCTCAAACTGAATTCTCTCGCGTCTCGGCATGTGAGACTGCGAAAGAAATCTGGGATGTTCTCCAGGTGACACATGAGGGAACTAACCTCGTGAAGATTCAGAAACTGCAGATGCTTACGAGCAAGTTTGACTCTATCTTGATGGCAGAAAATGAATCTTTCACGGACTACTATACACGATTGCAAGACATCGTAAACTCATGTGCTAATCTGGGAGAGAAGATTCCAGAATTTAAGATTGTAAGAAAAATCTTAAGAACTCTTCCTGAACGATTTCGCCCAAAGGTTACTGCCATTGAAACTATTAAACACCCGGACGAAATACGTGTAGAAGAATTAGTTGGTTCATTACAAACTTATGAAATGACTTTTAATACTAACAATTCTTCTGGAAAAGCATCCACTTCTAAGTCTTCAGGTTATGCGTTGAAAACAACTAAGGAAGAAGACGCGGATACATCCTCCTCGGACGATGACGAGAACCTTTCTATGGAGGAATTTGAGAAGCAGCTCGCTCTCTTGACAAGGAAGTTTCGCCGCAACTTCCGAAGGGGTAATTCAAGCAAATCTCCATCCTTCGGAAAGTGGAACAAAGGCAAGGGTACTCCAAGTCACAAGTCAAGAAAGCAGGAGAACTTCTCAAAGGATAAGAAAAGTTCAGAAGGACAACTGCAATGCTTCAAATGTCAAGGCTACGGCCACATTGCAACGGAGTGTCCTAACAAGTATCCGGCAAAGAAGAAGGCGATGCAAGTCGTCACTTGGGATGACAACTCAACGTCAAATGAGTCGTCTTCAAGTGATGAAGAAAAGAGCTCCACGACATTCCACGCGTCCACATCTTCACCATTCATGTGCTTTATGGCAACTACGTCTGAGTCGTTGTCCAACTCCACTGTTGAAAAGAACGCAATGGACAATGAATCGGATGATTCGGAAGGTGAAGAGTTTGCTCTAGCCTATCACAGATCTTTACAGGATTTAAAGAAAGTGGCTAAGCAAAACAAGAGTTTGAGAGGGAGATTGCATGATCTCGAAGAAGAAGCAAAAAGAGCGACTTCTCTCTCAAACGCTCTTGAAGTGGAAAGGGAAAACCTGATAAAAGTAAATGTTTCCCTTCAAGAGTCCAATGAGCAGCTCAAGAAGAACTATATAGATATGGTGAACAAAGCAAACTACTTCTTGAAGCTCTATGGCGAGGGCCGACAGGAAAGACGGGAAATGACAGAGACCATTCTCCAACTCAAGGATGACTTACAGCAATTCTCCTTAGGAAGGAGTAAGTTGGATAAACTCCTTGGTCTTGGTCAAACAAATCGGTTCGGCCTCGGGTACACTCAAACTGGAAACAGTCCAAGTTCGAGTGGGACAGTCTTTGTGCCTCAGTCGGTATCTCCTCCTCCGACATCGGAATTCAAGACAAACAACGACAACAAACCTACCTCATCCTCTTCGGAATCGTCAAGCTCAAAGGTATGTTTTCGTTGTAATTTTGCAGGGCACATCGAAAGAAATTGCGAGATTGGAGCTCAAAGAACAAATCAACCACATCTTGCAATTGCTACCAATAAGCTCACTTCCCGGAATTCAAGGAAGGATTTTTCAAAAGGAAAGAACATTGGTAGCACCTCAAACAAGACGATGACAAAAGAAAAAGATCAATCATACAAGACGTCGTCTTCAAGGAGAATCTCTCAACCTTTACCAACATACTCCAAAACTCAAAAGGTTTGGGTATGCAAAGGTGAAACCCCTCCTTGTCCTTAATCGTTCTACGATTAATTCTTGTATAGTTTGTGTAGACTATTTTCTTTTCTTCTTTTTCTTTTGGCCGACCCGTCAACCATCCTTGGGAGGTAAATGGTACATCTTTTTATTGGTTGATGATTTCTCTCGGTTTTCATGGGTAGCATTTTTGAGAGAGAAAGCTGATACGTTTGACTCTTTTCATGAGATTTGCCATCGTATTATGATTGAAAAGAATGAAAAGATCATTCGTGTTAGAAGTGATAGGGGTGGAGAATTCATAAATTCAAAATTCATTGATTTTTGTACTTCAAATGGCATTAAACATGAATTCTCGGCACCCCATACACCTCAGCAGAATGGTGTTGTTGAGCGCAAAAACAGGGTTGTTCAAGAGATGGCGCGTGTGATGCTTCATAGCCGGAAATTACCGCTACATTTTTGGGCTGAAGCTGTGAACACCGCTGTCTATGTCATTAACAGAGTGTATTTGCGCCCAGGAACCTTGAATACACCATATGAGCTGTGGTTTAGTAGAAAACCGGATATCAAGTACTTTCGTATCTTCGGGAGTCGATGTTACATCTTACGTGACCGTGAAAATCTTGGAAAGTTCGACTCTCGAAGTGATGAAGGGATCTTTTTGGGTTATTCTACGAATAGCAGAGCATATCGAGTATTTAACATTGAATCTAAGACGATTGTAGAATCTATAAATGTTAAAGTAGATGAAGCTTCTCATTTTGAATCTGAAAAATCTACCCTCGATATCTCTCTAGATGATGATTCTCCTGCTAGTGCATCTTCTCATAATAATACTTCCAATATTAATGATGCATCTAATGGTTCTTCTAGTTTATCTGATGTGCAGGAATCATCTCGTGTACCTCCGAGTACTCCGTTTCAACAAACGCTACGAATCTCCAAGGATCATCCGGAATCGAACATCATTGGAGATCCACAAGAAGGAGTTAGAACTCGAAGGCAGTTGGTTTGCGGACTTGCTTGCTACGTATCTTTAATCGAACCAAAGACAATAGATGAAGCTCTTCAGGATGACTACTGGATTAAAGCAATGCTGGAAGAGCTCCATCAATTTGAGCGAAACAAAGTCTGGGAATTAACGAAGCCTCCAAAGCAACATAATGTGATAGGTACCAAATGGATCTTCAAGAACAAGAAAGATGAAGATGGTACTATCATCAGGAACAAGGCACGACTAGTTGCTCAAGGCTACTCTCAAGTAGAAGGTATAGACTTTGACGAAACTTTCGCCCCTGTAGCTAGACTTGAGTCTATTCGTATATTGTTTGCTATTGCTTGTCATTTTAAAATCAAATTATTTCAAATGGACGTCAAGAGCGCATTTCTAAATGGGTTTTTAAATGAGGAAGTTTATGTAGCTCAACCGAAAGGTTTTGTAGATCATAAACAACCTAACCATGTTTTTCGTTTGAAAAAGGCTCTTTACGGTCTGAAACAAGCACCGCGAGCATGGTACGAAAGGTTAACAAAGCACCTTTTGGAGAAGGGCTATACTCGAGGGGGAGCTGACAGGACTCTCTTTGTGAAGCATTATCAAAATAATTTCATTGTAGCACAAATCTATGTCGATGACATTGTATTTGGTGCAACAAAAGATAATGATGCTTCTAAATTCGCGGAGACCATGGAAAGCGAATTTGAGATGTCCATGATGGGCGAATTGTCTTATTTCCTTGGATTGCAAATTAAACAAAATGATGAAGGTATTCACTTGAGTCAATCCAAGTATGCACTGGAGTTGGTCAAAAAGTTTGATCTAGAAAATTGTAAAGATTTTCCAACTCCAATGGGAACTAGCCACAAGGGACTTGGAAGTGAATCACATAGTGGGGATGTAGACGAGAAACTGTATAGAAGTATGATTGGAAGTCTACTTTACCTCACGGCTAGTCGCCCGGATATATCCTTTAGTGTTGGGATTTGCGCGAGATATCAATCAGCACCAAAGGAGGTTCACCTGAAAGCGGTGAAACGGATCATCCGGTACATCAAAGGATCAATTAACTTCGGAATTTGGTATCCTATGGGAACAAGTCTGGACATTGTTGGATACTCAGATGCCGATTGGGCAGGATCAGTGGATGATCGGAAAAGCACGAGTGGTGCATGCTTCTATCTTGGCCATTGCCTTGTTGCATGGCACAGTAAAAAGCAGAATTGCATAGCACTCTCGACTGCCGAAGCGGAATACATTTCAGCTGGAAGTTGCTCAACTCAACTCATTTGGATGAAAAGCGTATTGAGTGACTTCCGCATTTCAGCATCTTCGGTAACAATTCTTTGTGACAACACAAGTGCAATTAACATTTCTAAAAACCCTGTGTTGCACTCTAGAACAAAACATATTGAACTTAGATACCATTTTCTTAGAGAGCTAGTTGAATCAAATACTCTTCAACTTTCATATGTTTCAACTGAAGATCAATTAGCTGACTTTCTAACAAAACCTTTGGATCAAAAACGTTTTATTCATTTACGAAAAGCAATTGGGATGCTTTCCTTGAAATAATCTTCTTTTTGAAATCTTTGCTTAGGATAGGTTTTGTATTTGTTTTTGTTTTGTTCTTTATCTATGTTTGTACATAGGATAGTAATTGAGCATAGATCTTAATTGACTTTAATTGCATCTGTTCACACATTTAGAAATTTATTATGCTTTTGCCATCATAATATTTCACTGTTGCAATGATCATTTATGTTAATTAAATCATCTTCTAAAGTGATCAAAGTCAATTTCTCTCTCAATGATCTCTTGGTATAGTCATTATCTTATTTGACTGTTTAGTCGAGTATGAAATCGAGATCAATTTTTGGTTGAATACTTTATATCTTAAATAATTGATAGCCAATTGAGGGGGAGTCAAAGATAATGTAAAATGCTCAAAAGATGTGGAAAGAGTTACATCCCAATGAGGAGTGTGAAAACTACCACCACATGGAGGAAAGAGCTACCACCTCGGTCGTCCGAGTATTGTGTGCAGCTACCACATGTATACCAAGCATGGTTGTTCAAATTTTTGATTAAGTAAAATGCATATTGAAATACTTGACTCTGTCAAATTTCAAGGTTGGTATAAGGTGGGATTTTAAAGAAAGATGCTCAAAGAGCCACTCTCTTCAACAGATTGTCTAGAAATATTATCTACTATATTTGGGATTTCAAACATCTATTGATCTTTGTATTTCATTTTCTTTACCAAATTGATTATTTGATAAAGGCATTACTCATAAGATCAAGTTAGATGTGATTGAAGGTGTTCAACTTTAAGGGATTTAATTTTTGTAAATTTTCGTTTCATTTTTGGATATTATTGATAGATTTGGCATAATCTAATTCTTGTTGTATGAAACGATGTTTTTTGTTTAAAGTTGATACACATTTGTGCTTACAATCTTTTTCTGGATTTTCCTGAATTTCTCTGAAATTTTCTTAAGAAAAAGTTGGGGCCGATCCGGATCGGGCAAGGTGATCCGGATCCCGAACGCAGTTTTCTCACTGCGGGTAGCCGATCCGGATCGCAAGCTCGGGAGGATCCGGATCGCGGCTAGGTTTTTATAAAGAACAAAAGGGTTTTGATTTCTTTTACTCCAATCTTTTGTTCAAAAGTTTCCAGAGCGCTTCTCTCTAGATTTCATCCTTCTTGGAAGCTTTCAAACTCAAGTTCTTCAATTCCAAGTAAGTTTTATTGATCAAAATCTCGGTTTTTCACCGTTTTTCTCTTTTCCTCCTCAAACGCACGAATTTCTTGGACCAACTTTGTTTGTGGATGGTTTTTGATCAAATTACTTTTGAAATAAGAACTCTGGGTAGATTAGTTTTGATTATATGCTAGGTTTTCTCCTGATTAACGGATTTTTAGGCTTCGATTTCTAAAATTTCGGTTTAGGGCATATAATAAGGATTTTCGAAATTATGCAATTGATCTATTTTTAAAAGTCCTTTTGCAAAACTAATTTGATTCTTGGCTTCTCTACATGATTATGATTGTTTGGGTACAATTTTTCCAATTTTTGAAAACTAAGAATTTTTGTGTTCTTGAGTTGGTCTTCACAGGATTTAAATCTTCTCAAAGCACTTGGATCAATGGGATTCTCATGGATCATTCTTTTGTTGGTCACAATAGTGCACACTCGGGCCACAAACAAATTAAAGAGAGCTAAGAAAACACAACAAAAAGGTGAATTTGTCGAGGTCAGTGATACAGAGGTGGATTGTCACGAGATAGATTGGACTGCATTGACAGATGATGATGAATCATTGCCTGAACAAAAGGCGCCCGATGCTTCGAAAGGAAAAGCACCCATGGACAAAGGAAAAGCGCCTATGACTAAACCAACCATCTCTGTGAAAAGGAAACGAGTAACTAGACGTTTTGGACTACGACGAGACGCTGATTTTAACACACCGATAGTTCCTGACTCCCCGCCTCGCGTGGAAGGAGTGTTCGTCAGCATGGATCGCGTTCGAGCGTTTGAACGTCGTGAATGCATCGGTGAACGTCATGTCAACATTGAAGCTCTCCGAAATCACTCACCTGAGTTTGGAACCTTGATTGAGCAAGCTAATCTCATCCAAGTCTGCCGATTCCCCGAACTACTTGGGTATTGTTGTATCGTGTAAGGACCTTTTACACGAATGCAACACATCTTCAAGAAGGAGAACATGGATCAATGCATTTCTATACAATTATCCAAGGGATGAAACTTAAAATCACTCCGCAGCTAATTGGCGAAGTTCTTGGAATGGAATCTAACACATTGGGGGTCAACTTTTTGAAAGGAAAAAGTTTGACGAATGCCTTGTGGCGAACAGTGATAAATAAAATTTGTTTGGAAGGAACGAATTCAGCTAATGGTAAAAGTGTAAAATCCAAACATCTTCGACTGGAATACCGATTTCTAAATTTCATCACGTGTTACAACATTCTACCTAACATGCAGACTAAGGTCGTGAGATGGGAGAGACTGCTGTTCCTATATCTCTTAGGTCATCCCTCTGAGGCTGTAGGATTGAACATGAATATCCCCTACATAATTTGGAATAGAATGTCAAGATATATTGTGCATCCTCATCCTTCTGAGCGACTTCCGTTTCCGTTAATCATCATGAGGATCTTACAAAAGTTTGACATTGATATAAGCTCGACATCTTATCAACACTGTTGGGGGATGATAGATGAGTCAACGATTGTGAAGTCACTTCACAAATTACCACATGTTACTCCGACACATTCCACTGGAAAGAAACCTTGTGTCGGCACCTCGGACTCACCGTCTCAACAAGCATCAGAACAAAGGCGAATGTCTGAAGAACTCGAGATCATAACGGCATCCCAAATTACATTGACCAAGAAAGTAAATTCAATGAGGAAATTGATCAAGAACATGTTCACTAAGATGGGATATAGTGCGTCTGAGGACTCAGACTCGGATGACTAATTTGTGCTTTAACAATTTTTGTGCAAATTTGTGCAGGATTTTATCTTTTTAGACTTTAGTTCAGCTTTTAGGACTTACTTTTAGTTCTAGTTCTTATTTTTCGGAACAATTTTTGAAATCTTTAACTCTCCTTAAATTTTTGTGTTTTTGGCTAATTTTGTGACAAAAAGGGGGAGAGAGTTGTTGAGAATTTTGAACAATGATGATGATGTGTTGGAACATCAAAGGTAAGTTGAAACACAAAGGTAAGTAGAACTTCAACTTTTGGTTTTTCCATTTGTTTGAATGCATGCCTCGACTAACTATTTGCTAACTATTTGGGCATGTAATATAACTAACTAGTTGATGTTCACTAACAAGTTTGTGACACTTGGTTTTTGATTGCATAGAAGATATGTTGGTTCTTAACTCTGATCAATTACATATCTATATATATATATAAGTTTGTCACAAACATGTTCATGACATTTGGTTTTACGTGCAAAGAAGATATGTTGGTGTTTCTTTAACTATGATCAGTTTACATATCTGAATATAAATGTCATGGTAAGTATAAATGAGTTTAAACTTCATCTCTGTTTGTGGTTTTTGAATGATACAAAATTCTTGAGGTATCTAACGATTTCTTTTGTCAAGAATGATTTCTTTTTGCAGAGAGTACAGATGTCTAAGTCTAGAGTCTGTTTTAGGAGTTTAACTCATGTATTGTATTTTGGATCTCCATTGTAAATTTTTGTTGTATGGTGATAGCAACAAAAATATCTTTTTGAATTTTCTTTAGTGGATCTATGTTTTGTCACGAAACCGCCAAAGGGGGAGATTGTTACGGAATTTGAGTTGGCGTAGTTTCGTGAAAGTCTCAAGTCTTGAAGATTGAAGGTGAAGAAAGTTGGATCATTTAACTCAATCTCAAGTAAGAAGAATTCAAAAGGATCAGGTATGTTTAACTAAAGAATTGTGTGATCCGAATACTTCTTGTAGTGTAGAAACACTTGGAAGAATCTTTCATTGCATAAAAATCAAAAACTGGACTTGGGACATGTTCAGGATCCGGATCAGGTTGTTCGATCCGGATCCCGAAGGTGGTTCGTTCATACATCGTCGCAATCCGGATCGTAGTCTCTTGATCCGGATCCGAACGTTGAGTTTACCATCTACCTGAACGATCCGGATCTTGCTTCGCAATCCGGATCCCGAACGTTGATGTTTGGTGAACTGTATGAACGATCCGGATCGTAGTCACATGATCCGGATCCCGAACCCTCGTTTTTTCTGGAATTGGCTGTTTTGTTATGACGATCCGGATCCTAGTTATCACGATCCGGATCGCCGTCCGTAAATATCCAGAAATGGTTGGTTTTTGATTCTTATCTCCTTCCTAGGGTTCTAACCTATAAATACACCCTATGACTCTCTTTCTAGGGTGAATCCACATAGCCGCATTTTCTTGTATCATCTTATACGGCTATAGATCCACATATAGAGAAGAAAGGAAATCACTAGAGAATACTCTATGTTTCTTCATCTATATTGATTAGTTTGATTCTAGGTTTTCATACTCACATCTTGAGTTGAATCAAACTAATGAATACTTAGATGGTATTTCCGATCTATCTTTGATCTAAGTATTCGGCGGATCATCACCACCCAAAACAACGATTTCCCCAAAAATCGAGCGGTGGAATTCGCGTGTCCTTGTGGATTCAAGGTTCAATCGCTCTCGTGGATTCGGAGCGAGGCACGTTCGTGGATTCGAACGGTGCTATTGGGTGAAGACCGTGGATTCGGTCGGACGTCGTGGATTCGACGTTGGACGCCGTGGATTCAGGCGTGGGCGCAGTATCGTGGATTCGAGAAGCGTCTGGATGCGAGCGGAGAAGATCCTCTAGGAGCGTATGGAAAAGGTTGAGTCGTAAGTGTGTACGGTAAATCACCTTGTACGTGTTTTATTCTAGTGGATTTCTGCGTGTTATCGGTCCGTGGTTTTTTACTCCGGTGATGGAGTTTTCCACGTAAAAGATCTTGCGTGTTATTTATTTTCCGCATTGGGTTTTATCGCAACGATTTTTGGAGTGTTTATACGTTTACCCTATTCACCCCCTTCTAGGTGTTTCTTCCCCTATTTAGATCCGTGTTATATACGACCCAACACGCCACTCGGATTATAGTGCTGATGCTGCCATCGGGTCCACCCGATCTCTGGCATCTCAGGAAAAACTTTATCCTGGAAATGAACCCATCCAACGGAACTGCAGTGCCATGCTCCAACACAAAGCCTACTCTATCGAGGCGCCAAGATCCAAAATCTGTACAGAGGGGACCGAATAAACTGAAAGGATTGTGGACGCAATCCACTCCCAAGCCAACATATCCTATGCGCCTCGTCCTCGAAATCTGGAGCGCGCAGTTCAACAACTGACCAACAAAATACAAATAAAAACTCTCTAGCACAGTGAGGCTCTCATTGATCACTCCAACCACTAACCACGACTCTGCCCCTCCAAGGCTTCAAATCAATCTTTTTGTCGGGGTGGTTCATCTGCCAAATCTGGCTAAAAAGATAGATCATTGTCCCTCAGCTCACCGGCTGTCAACTATCCACCTGCCGGTGCCTCGGCACTAAACATTGGCACAGAGGGGGTACTCACTCCATCGTGCCACAGAAATCCCCGCCCCAGAGGATACAGCAACCAGGTGGTCTCGAAGGAAGCACTGTCGAGCTGCCCGCTGCTCCGACAACTGTGTCACTAAAACCAGTTTAGTCGCTCACTCTGCCGCAGATAGCCTCAGACGATCCTGTCACTGGGTCCGGAACTCTCTGACCTCAATCCGGGTATCCGGCCAAAAACCAACCGCTCAAGCTCAATGCTATGACAGGAAGCACAGGGTCAAAACCAGCGTCGGGGAGACACACCACGCCACGACGAAACTGCAAATCAGCACACAAAAGAAACTCGACCCAATCCAGCGAAAGTCTAGGATGTCACCCGTCCGCAGCATTATGTTGTCTGCAACCAACTTAATCGCTAGGAGATAAACATGCAATCACTCTTCCCGTCCCTTGGGAGAGGTATAAAATCAATCAGGACTCTCGCTATAAATCACGACTCTCACGAAGTCAACCAAGGGTCAAACCATAAGCCTAGGGTTCTAAGTCCACCATGACCTCAACCTAGACTCTGATACCAACTAATCTGTCACGCCCGGGGTCGAAACTGCGACCGGGCTCGCCAACAGAGATCCGCCACCTATGCCCAAACCCCGCATAGGCGAAGCGTCCTACCTGCAAGGAAAAGAATACTACAGCTAACGAATCAGAGCTATAAATGAAAATCTGCTGTAAACTTGTTACGGAATTTGAGTTGGCGTATTTCGTGAATTCGGTTAAGTCTTGAAGAATGAAGATAAAGAAGGTTGGATCATATAACTCAATCTCAAGAAAGAAGAATTCAAAAGATCAGGTATGTTTAACTAATATCTTTGGTGATCCGAATACTTATTATAGTGTAGAAACACTTGGATGAATTTTATTGCATAAAAATCAAAAACTGGACATGGGACATGTTCAGGATCCGGATCAGACACTTCGATCCGGATCCCGAAGGGTGTTAGTTCATACGCAAATTCAATCCGGATCGTAGCCTCTTTGATCGGATCCGAACACTGTTTTTTACCGTAATATATGAACGATCCGGATCAGGCATTTCAATCCGGATCCCGAACTTGGTGTTTGGTGAATTGTATGAACGATCCGGATCAGGCACTTCGATCCGGATCCCGAACCTTGTTTTTCAGAAACTCTGCTCGTTACTGCAATACGGATCGCCGAAATCCGATCCGGATCGTATCCTGAAAAATTCCAGAAAAGTTAGTTTTTGATTCTTATCCTCTCCAACGGTTTCTAACCTATAATAGACCCTTTTAATCTCTTTTAGGGTACGAACAAAAAAGGAAAAAATACGACCGAATGAGAAACATCCACATATAGAGAAGAAAGGAATCTAGATTTAATTCTATGTTTCTTCATCTATATTATTAATTTGATTCTAGTTTTCCAAACTCAGATTTTGAGTAGAATCAAATTAATGAATACTTAGATGGTATTTCCGATCTATTTCTAATCTAAGTATTCGGCGGATCATCACCACCCAAAAACAACGATTTTCCCAAATCGGCGCGTGGACTCGCGTGGCCTTGTGGATTCAAGGTGCAACCGCTCTCGTGGATTCGGAGCGAGGTACGTTCGTGGATTCGAGACGTGCTACTGGGTGAAGACCGTGGATTCGGTCGGACGTCGGACTCGACGTTGGACGCCGTGGATTCGGCGTTGGACGCAGATCGTGGATTCGAGAAGCGTTGCGGAGCGAGCGGAGAAGATCAACTAGGAGCGTATGGAAAAAGGTTGAGTCGTCTGTGAGTACGGTATATCACTTTGTATGTGTTAATTCTAGTGGATTTCACCGTGTTATCGGTCCGTGGTTTTTTACTCCGGTTTGGAGTTTTTCACGTAAAAATCTCTGCGTGTTATTTATTTTTCCGCATTGGGTTTTATATCGCAAAGATTTTTTGAGTGTTTATTGTTTACACCTATTCACCCCCCTCTAGGTGTTTTTTTCCCCCTATTTAGATCCAATTACATAACCCAACAAGTGGTATCAGAGAGGGAATAGGGTTGTAAACAATGGTTGAAGGTGGAAACATCAACAGACCTCCGTTCTTCGATGGAACAAATTATGCGTACTGGAAAGTACGGATGAAAGCCTTTTTAATTTCCATCGACGAACGGGTGTGGCAATCAATTGAATTAGGATGGTCTAATCCAACTGAAATTATTGCTGATGTTCGCACCATCAAACCTAGGTCGAAATGGACCAAGGAAGAGATAGATTTTCTTCTTACAATGGCAAGGGATTAATGCTCTTTTAATGCTTTGTCTCAAACTGAGTTCTCTCGCGTCTCGGCATGTGAGACTGCGAAAGAAATCTGGGATGTTCTTCAAGTTACACATGAGGGAACTAACCTTGTGAAGATTCAGAAACTGCAAATGCTTACGAGCAAGTTTGACTCTATTTTCATGGCAGAAAATGAATTTCACAGACTATTACACGATTGCAAGACATCGTAAACTCATGTGCTAACTTGGGAGAGAAGATTCCAGAATTTAAAGTTGTAAAAAAATATTAAGAACTCTTCCTGAAAGATTTCGATCGAAGGTTACGGCCATTGAAACTATTAAACACCCGGACGAAATCCGTGTAGAAGAATTAGTTGGTTCATTACAAACTTATGAAATGACATTTCCTACTAACTATTCTTCTGGAAAAAGCATCCTCTTCTAAGTCTTCAGGTTAGCATTGAAAACAACAAAAGAAGAAGACGCGGATTCATCCTCCTCAGACGATGACGAAACCTATCTATGGAGGACTTTGAGAAGCAGCTCGCTCTCTTGACAAGAAGATTTCGCCGAAACTTTCGAGGGGTAACTCAAGCAAAACTCCATCCTTCGAAAGTCGAAGAAAGGCAAGGGTTCTTCAAGTTTCAAACCAAGAAAGCAAGAGGATTTTCTAAGGATAAGAAAAGCTCAGAAGGACAAGTCCAATGCTTCAAGTGCCGAGGGTACGGCCATATCTCAACGGAGTGTCCCAATAAGAATCCGTCAAAGAAGAAAGCGATGCAAGCCGTCACTTGGGATGACACCTCATCGTCAAATGAGTCATCGTCAAGTGATGAAGAAGACAACGCAACGGCATTCCACGCGTCCACATCTTCACCCTTCATGTGCTTAATGGCTAGTACATCCGAGTCATTGTCCAACTCCACTGTTGAAAAAATTGCAACGGACGATGAATCGGATAATTCAGAAGGTGAAGACTTTGCTCTTGCCTACCATAAGCTTTTGAGGGATTCAAAGAAACTGGCAAAGCAAAACAAGAGTTTGAGAGGGAGATTGCAGGATCTCGAAGAAGAAGCAAAAAGGGCATCTTCTCTCTCAAACGCTCTTGAAGTGGAAAGGGATAATCTGATTAAAATAAATGTTTCCCTTCAAGAGTCCAATGAGCAATTCGAGAAGATTATGTAGATATGGTGAACAAAGCGAATTACTTCTTGAAGCTCAACGGCGAGGCTCGACAGGAAAAATTGGAAATGACAGAGACCATTCTCCAACTCAAGGATGACTTACAGCGATTTTCATCAGGAAGGAGTAAGTTGGATAAGCTTCTTGGTCTTGGTCAATCAAACAAATTTGGCCTCGGATACAATCGAACTGAAGACAATTTTAGTTCGGTTGGGACAGTCTTTGTGCCCCAGTCGGTATCTCCTCCTCCGACACTGGAATTGACGACAAACAACGACAACAAACCTACTTCCCCCTCTTCGGATCGTCAAGCACCAAGGTATGTTTTCGTTGTGGTATTGCAGGGCACATAAGGAGAAATTGCAAGATGGGAGCCAAACGCTCAACTCAAGCACTTCTTGCAACGACTACCAAAAGGGTGATTCCTGGAAATCAAATGCAAATTATTCGAAGGAAAAAGCCTCCGTAGTTCATCAAACAAGACGACGACGTCAAGGAAAAGCGATGGATCAACAAGACGCTTTCACCAAGGTATCAACTTCACAATCATTTCCGACGTACACCAAAACTCGAAAGTTTTGGGTACGCAAAGGTGAAATCTTCCCTTGTCTTGTTACAAATTTCCTTACATGCATATGATAATTCGTCTTGGTATCTGGATAGCGGTTGTTCCCGTTACATGACGGTGACAAAAATTGCTTTCAAAATTTTGAGAAAATCTCCGAGGACTTGTAGTTTTCGGAGACGGTCAGTCTTCAAAATTGGAAAAGGAACAGTAGCTATTCCAGATGGCCCGATTCTGAATAATGTGTTATTTGTGATGAGGCCTTAAGACTAACCTCATAGTATCAGTCAACTTTGTGACAATGGTTTTTCAGTTAAATTTTTATCTGTTGAATGCATTGTACTGATAAGGACCATGTTTTCTTTTTAAAGGGGGGTTAGATCTGAAAACAATTGTTATGTTGTTCCTAATAAAATTTCTGAAAATTGTAACTTAGCCTCTTTGAATAATGAAACACTTTGGCATGAAAGTTAGGTCACATAAATTTTAAGGAACTTGCTAGAATTCAAACAAAGACGTGGGTCAAGGGGGTTCCCAAACTTTCACTTAATCAAAACATTGTGTGTGTGGTTGTCAAAAGGGGAACAATCCAGGACTGCACACAAGAACTTGAACCACGTTGGTACTAATCGGCCCTTAATTATTGCATATGGATCTTATGGGGCCGACACGTCAACCATCCTTGGGAGGTAAATGGTATATTTTCTTATTGGTTGATGCTTTCTCTAGATACTCATGGGTAGCATTTTAAAGAGAAGCTGATACCTTTTGATTCTTTTCGAGATTTGCCTTCGTATTATGATTGAAAAGAATGAAAAGATCATTCGTGTTAGAAGTGATAGAGGTGGAGAATTCATAAATTCTAAATTCATTGATTTTTGCACTTCCAATGGCATTAAACATGAATTCTCAGCACCCTATACACCTCAACAGATTGGTGTAGTCGAGCGCAAAAACAGGGTTGTACAAGAGATGGCACGTGTTATGCTCATAGCCGGAATTTACCGTTATATTTTTGGGCTGAAGTGTGAACACTGCAATCTATGTTATTAATCGAGTTTATTTGCGACCCGGGACACTTTAAATACACCATATGAACTATGGTTTTGTAGGAAAGCCAAACATCAATATTTTCGTATCTTTGGGAGCGGTGTTACATTTTTACGTGAC
>CM055063.1:16633008-16659357 GCA_029204045.2 Tillandsia leiboldiana
CAAAACCAGTACGGCATAGCCCGTTGCGCATTCCCTCACCTCATAAGCCAGAATTCGCACGGGCGTCCCTCGTACTCCAAACACTCATAACTCTCAAATGGAGCGAGTCAATACGGGCGAGGATCCAAAGGCAAACACTCCTGAGCTGAGCACGTGAAATCACAGGGCGTCCATCAAAAGACTGGGGGACAAGAAAATAACACCAGTGCTACACGCACCCACACCACACCCTAGTGTCCACTCACCAAGACGATCCGAAGCACAACCCCACGATCACACCCAAAAGGAAAAGAATCCTAACAAGGAGGGGTCCTCACTCGGTCACACCCGAATCTTGACCATCCGAGTAAACTCTCAGCCGCGGTCTATCATCAAAGGAACCCTCAGGGATACAACCACAAAGCCATGTTTACCTCAACAGTCCACACAGCTACCGCCAGTGTGGAATCATCAAACTCAACCCCATACAGCTCTCCTGCTCTAGGTATCTGCCATCACCATGGCCCTGTCGGTGTAATCCAGAATGCTCACTAATAACACGAACGGTAACTTCACAGCACTATGGGAGGCATCACTAAACTCACAGCTCACTCTCTCCCATCACGGAAATACTGGCATTGGCGCTAGTATCAGTCTCATTATCCAATTGCCGAGCTCCCCTGGCACTGTCAGTCCCAGAAGCTCCTTACCTGACCATAAATATTGATCTCGGCCAATTTCCAATAGTATCCATATTGCCAGATTCCACCGCCGCCCCTACGGCTTATACAATGTGACCCCAAGAAGGTATGCTTCTGAAGCTAAAACTTGTATCTCAATAACTTGACATACAGCTTCATCCACCCAGCATGGTGGCACATCCACAAGTGCTCCTCTTATTCCAGGTCACTCAGGGAGTAAATCATAATATCCTTGGGGACACCGTTCCAATCTGTCCAAGTACAACTGGAACACACCATTCCTTAAATCTTGAAGAAAACAGGGCATTAATCATTCCATTTGGCCTCATTGTGCGTTCATAATGCCCTTACCGGTTCCTGACCGCCATCGGGGCAAGGTACTCGGCTGTCTGATTCCAAGTAGGTACTCGCATCATACAATACTGCCGAGTATAACTCCATCAAAAGGTCCTAAAGGCACTCGGACCTGTCTACACTCGAACCATAAAGGACCCCTCACAGTCGGTATCAACGACGTGGCATCACCACCGTGCATCAACGGCATGGGCACTAGGTCAAACCGACCCCTCGATCCATCAGATCCTGCGACTGTGCCATCAGCTCTCTCAGCTCTACCGGCAATCTCCAATAAGGTGCTGTCAAGGGTGGCGCGGTTCCCCGAACCCACGTCAAACGCAATCTCTATCCCTAACCGGCGGCATCATCAACAGCTCAGGTGAAATCACACCCGGGATCTCGTGGCAACAGAGATATCCTTGGGTCCCGGTGCGCCGTAAGCACCTCTCACACTGTCGCTATAACCTGTGTGCTCTAACTATCTCAACCATCAGCCTCCTCTCATCTCTGCCTCGCAAAAGGTCAAAGTCCTCTCTTTCTGCAGTCTAACATCCTGTGGCACTGTGCCAATCAAAACCCAATCACTAGGTCGAAACCCGAACTGCCACAATTACCAATAAGCCTGCCGGTACAACTCGCGGCCTCAACTGCATTGGACATGATCCCAAGCCTCCTCCACATGCACAACACTAACAGAACCTGTACCTCGAGTGCACGCGTAACAAATCTGCCTCTAGTCATGCAAGAATACAACATGCTCTAACTCCGACTGCTGTGATGAAATCACACCTAGACAACTAATCCACATACCGTGGTGCCCTCCAACCGGTGGCCACAGGTTCATCCGCTCAATGCAAGTGGTTGTCGCTCAATCTGCCTGAAAATCAGGACTATCCACATAGGAGCACGACCTCTGTCTCTGCACACTGAGGCGACGAATAAGGTCCTCTGCAGATAACAGTCCACGCTACCGCTGCGCCATGTTACGGAATTTGAGTTGGCGTAGTTTCGTGAAAGTCTCAAGTCTTGAAGATTGAAGGTGAAGAAAGTTGGATCATTTAACTCAATCTCAAGAAAGAAGAATTCAAAAGGATCAGGTATGTTTAACTAAAGAATTTGTGTGATCCGAATACTTCTTGTAGTGTAGAAACACTTGGAAGAATCTTTCATTGCATAAAAATCAAAAACTGGACTTGGGACATGTTCAGGATCCGGATCAGGTTGTTCGATCCGGATCCCGAAGGTGGTTCGTTCATACATCGTCGCAATCCGGATCGTAGTCTCTTGATCCGGATCCCGAACGTTGAGTTTACCATCTACCTTGAACGATCCGGATCTTGCTTCGCAATCCGGATCCCGAACGTTGATGTTTGGTGAACTGTATGAACGATCCGGATCGTAGTCACATGATCCGGATCCCGAACCTTCGTTTTTCTGGAATTGGCTGTTTCGTTATGACGATCCGGATCCTAGTTATCACGATCCGGATCGCCGTCCGTAAAATCCAGAAATGGTTGGTTTTTGATTCTTATCTCCTTCCTAGGGTTTCTAACCTATAAATACACCCTATGACTCTCTTTCTAGGGTGAATCCACATAGCCGTCATTTTCTTATATCATCTTATACGGCTATAGATCCACATATAGAGAAGAAAGGAAATCATTAGAGAATACTCTATGTTTCTTCATCTATATTGATTAGTTTGATTCTAGGTTTTCATACTCACATCTTGAGTTGAATCAAACTAATGAATACTTAGATGGTATTTCCGATCTATCTTTGATCTAAGTATTCGGCGGATCATCACCACCCAAAACAACGATTTACCCCAAAAATCGGCGCGTGGATTCGCGTGTCCTTGTGGATTCAAGGTTCAATCGCTCTCGTGGATTCGGAGCGAGGCACGTTCGTGGATTCGAAGGGTGCTATTGGGTGAAGACCGTGGATTCGGTCGGACGTCGTGGATTCGACGTTGGACGCCGTGGATTCGGCGTTGGGCGCAGATCGTGGATTCGAGAAGCGTCTGAGCGAGCGGAGAAGATCCTCTAGGAGCGTATGGAAAAGGTTGAGTCGTAAGTGTGTACGGTAAATCACCTTGTACGTGTTTTAATTCTAGTGGATTTCTGCCGTGTTATCGGTCCCGTGGTTTTTTACTCCGGTGATGGAGTTTTCCACGTAAAAATCTTGCGTGTTATTTTATTTTCCGCATTGGGTTTTTATCGCAACGATTTTTGAGTGTTTATACGTTTACACCTATTCACCCCCCTCTAGGTGTTTCTTCCCCTATTTAGATCCGTATTATATACGACCCAACAAGTGGTATCAGAGCGGGAATAGGGTTGTGAACAATGGTTGAAGGTGGAAACATCAATCGACCCCCTTTCTTTGATGGAACAAATTATGCGTACTGGAAAGTACGGATGAAAGCCTTTTTATCTTCCATCGACGAAAGGGTGTGGCATTCAATTGAATCAGGATGGACTAATCCAACTGAACTTATCTCTGATGTTCACACCTTAAAACCTAGGTCGAAATGGACCAAGGAAGAGTTTGAGTTATCTTCTTACAATGGCAAGGGAATTAATGCTATTTTTAATGCCTTATCTCAAACTGAATTCTCTCGCGTCTCGGCATGTGAGACTGCGAAAGAAATCTGGGATGTTCTCCAGGTTACACATGAGGGAACTAACCTCGTGAAGATTCAGAAACTGCAGATGCTTACGAGCAAGTTTGACTCTATCTTGATGGCAGAAAATGAATCTTTCACGGACTACTATACACGATTGCAAGACATCGTAAACTCATGTGCTAATCTGGGAGAGAAGATTCCAGAATTTAAGATTGTAAGAAAAATCTTAAGAACTCTTCCTGAACGATTTCGCCCAAAGGTTACTGCCATTGAAACTATTAAACACCCGGACGAAATACGTGTAGAAGAATTAGTTGGTTCATTACAAACTTATGAAATGACTTTTAATACTAACAATTCTTCTGGAAAAGCATCCACTTCTAAGTCTTCAGGTTATGCGTTGAAAACAACTAAGGAAGAAGACGCGGATACATCCTCCTCGGACGATGACGAGAACCTTTCTATGGAGGAATTTGAGAAGCAGCTCGCTCTCTTGACAAGGAAGTTTCGCCGCAACTTTCGAAGGGGTAATTCAAGCAAATCTCCATCCTTCGGAAAGTGGAACAAAGGCAAGGGTACTCCAAGTCACAAGTCAAGAAAGCAGGAGAACTTCTCAAAGGATAAGAAAAGTTCAGAAGGACAACTGCAATGCTTCAAATGTCGAGGCTACGGCCACATTGCAACGGAGTGTCCTAACAAGTATCCGGCAAAGAAGAAGGCGATGCAAGTCGTCACTTGGGATGACAACTCAACGTCAAATGAGTCGTCTTCAAGTGATGAAGAAAAGAGCTCCACGGCATTCCACGCGTCCACATCTTCACCATTCATGTGCTTTATGGCAAGTACATCTGAGTCGTTGTCCAACTCCACTGTTGAAAAGAATGCAACGGACAATGAATCGGATGATTCGGAAGGTGAAGAGTTTGCTCTAGCCTATCACAGATCTTTACAGGATTTAAAGAAACCGGCTAAGCAAAACAAGGGTTGAGAGGGAGATTGCAGGATCTCGAAGAAGAAGTAAAAAGGGTAACTTCTCTCTCGACCGATCTTGAAGTGGAAAGGGATAGTTTGATAAAAGCAAATGTTTCCCTTCAAGAGTCCAATGAGCAGCTCGAGAAGAACTATATAGATATGGTGAACAAAGCAAACTACTTCTTGAAGCTCTATGGCGAGGGCCGACAGGAAAGACGGGAAATGACAGAGACCATTCTCCAACTCAAGGATGACTTACAGCAATTCTCTTTAGGAAGGAGTAAGTTGGATAAACTCCTTGGTCTTGGTCAAACAAATCGGTTCGGCCTCGGGTACACTCAAACTGGAAACAGTCCCAGTTCGAGTGGGACAGTCTTTGTGCCTCAGTCGGTATCTCCTCCTCCGACATCGGAATTCAAGACAAACAACGACAACAAACCTACCCTCATCCTCTTCGGAATCGTCAAGCTCAAAGGTATGTTTTCGTTGTAATTTTGCAGGGCACATCGAAAGAAATTGCGAGATTGGAGCTCAAAGAACAAATCAACCACATCTTGCAATTGCTACCAATAAGCTCACTTCCGGAATTCAAGGAAGGAGTTTTCAAAAAGGAAAGAACATTGGTAGCACCTCAAACAGACGATGACAAAAGAAAAAGATCAATCATACAAGACGTCGTCTTCAAGGAGAATCTCTCAACCTTACCAACATACTCCAAAACTCAAAAGGTTTGGGTATGCAAAAGGTGAAACCCCTCCTTGTCCTTAATCGTTCTACGATTAATTCTTGTATAGTTTGTGTAGACTATTTTCTTTTCTCTTTTTCTTTTGGACCGACCCGGTCAACCATCCTTGGGAGGTAAATGGTACATCTTTTTATTGGTTGATGATTTTCTCTCTCTCGGTTTTCATGGGTAGCATTTTTGAGAGAGAAAGCTGATACGTTTGACTCTTTTCATGAGATTTGCCATCGTATTATGATTGGAAAAGAATGAAAAGATCATTCGTGTTAGAAGTGATAGGGGTGGAGAATTCATAAATTCAAAATTCATGATTTTTTGTACTTCAAATGGCATTAAACATGAAATTCTCGGCACCCCATACACCTCAGCAGAATGGGTGTTGTTGAGCGCAAAAACAGGGTGTTCAAGAGATGGCGCGTGTGATGCTTCATAGCCGGAAATTACCGCTACATTTTGGGCTGAAGCTGTGAACACCGCTGTCTATGTCATTAACAGAGTGTATTTGCGCCCAGGAACCTTGAATACACCATATGAGCTGTGGTTTAGTAGAAAACCGGATATCAAGTACTTTCGTATCTTCGGGAGTCGATGTTACATCTTACGTGACCGTGAAAATCTTGGAAAGTTCGACTCTCGAAGTGATGAAGGGATCTTTTTGGGTTATTCTCGAATAGCAGAGCATATCGAGTATTTAACATTGAATCTAAGACGATTGTAGAAATCTATAAATGTTAAAGTAGATGAAGCTTCGCATTTTGAATCTGAAAAATCTACCCTCGATTATCTCTCTAGATGATGATTCTCCTGCTAGTGCATCTTCTCATAATATACTTCCAAATTAATGATTCATCTAATGGTTTTCTAGTTTATCTATGTGTGCAGGAATCATCTCGTGTACCTCCGAGACTCCGTTTCAAGCAAACGCTACGAATCTCCAAGGATCATCCGGAATCGAACATCATTGGAGATCCACAAGAAGGAGTTAGAACTCGAAGGCAGTTGGTTTGCGACTGACTGCTTGGCTACGTATCTTTAATCGAACCAAAGACAATAGATGAAGCTCTTCAGGATGACTACTGGATTAAAGCAATGCTGGAAGAGCTCCATCAATTTGAGCGAAACAAAGTCTGGGAATTAACGAAGCCTCCAAAGCAACATAATGTGATAGGTACCAAATGGATCTTCAAGAACAAGAAAGATGAAGATGGTACTATCATCAGGAACAAGGCACGACTAGTTGCTCAAGGCTACTCTCAAGTAGAAGGTATAGACTTTGACGAAACTTTCGCCCCTGTAGCTAGACTTGAGTCTATTCGTATATTGGTTGCTATTGCTTGTCATTTAAAATCAAACTTATTTCAAATGGCACGTCAAGAGCGCATTTCTAAATGGGTTTTTAAATGAGGAGTTTATGTAGCTCAACCGAAAGGTTTTGTAGATCATAAACAACCTAACCATGTGTTTTCGTTTGAAAAAAGGCTCTTTACCGGTCTGAAACAAGCACCGCGAGCATGGTACGAAAGGTTAAACAAAGCACCTTTTGGAGAAGAGGGCATTACTCGAGGGGGAGCTGACAGGACCTCCTTTGTGAAGCCATTATGCAAAATAATTTCATTGTAGCACAAATCTATGTCGATGAACATTGTATTTGGTGCAACAAAGACTAATGATGCTTCTAAATTCGCGGAGAGACCATGGAAAGCGAATTTGAGATGTCCATGATGGGCGAATTGTCTTATTTTCCTTGGATTGCAAATTAAACAAAATGATGAAGGTATTCACTTGAGTCAATCCAAGTATGCACTGGAGTTGGTCAAAAAGTTTGATCTAGAAAATTGTAAAGATTTTCCAACTCCAATGGGAACTAGCCACAAGGGACTTGGAAGTGAATCACATAGTGGGGATGTAGACGAGAAACTGTATAGAAGTATGATTGGAAGTCTACTTTACCTCACGGCTAGTCGCCCGGATATATCCTTTAGTGTTGGGATTTGCGCGAGATATCAATCAGCACCAAAGGAGGTTCACCTGAAAGCGGTGAAACGGATCATCCGGTACATCAAAGGATCAATTAACTTCGGAATTTGGTATCCTATGGGAACAAGTCTGGACATTGTTGGATACTCAGATGCCGATTGGGCAGGATCAGTGGATGATCGGAAAAGCACGAGTGGTGCATGCTTCTATCTTGGCCATTGCCTTGTTGCATGGCACAGTAAAAAGCAGAATTGCATAGCACTCTCGACTGCCGAAGCGGAATACATTCAGCTGGAAGTTGCTCAACTCAACTCAGTTGGATGAAAAAGCGTATTGAGTGACTTCCGCATTTCAGCATCTTCGGTAACAATTCTTTGTGACAACACAAGTGCAATTAACATTTCTAAAAACCCTGTGTTGCACTCTAGAACAAAAACATATTGAACTTAGATACCATTTTCTTAGAGAGCTAGTTGAATCAAATACTCTTCAACTTTCATATGTTTCAACTGAAGATCAATTAGCTGACTTTCTAACAAAACCTTTGGATCAAAAACGTTTTATTCATTTACGAAAAGCAATTGGGATGCTTTCCTTGAAATAATCTTCTTTTTGAAATCTTTGCTTAGGATAGGTTTTTGTATTTGTTTTTGTTTTGTTCTTTATCTATGTTTGTACATAGGATAGTAATTGAGGCATAGATCTTAATTGACTTTAATTGCATCTGTTCACACATTTAGAAATTTATTATGCTTTTGCCATCATAATATTTCACTGTTGCAATGATCATTTATGTTAATTAAATCATCTTCTAAAGTGATCAAAGTCAATTTCTCTCTCAATGATCTCTTGGTATAGTCATTATCTTATTTGACTGTTTAGTCGAGTATGAAATCGAGATCAATTTTTGGTGTGAATACTTTATATCTTAAATAATTGATAGCCAATTGAGGGGGAGTCAAAGATAATGTAAAATGCTCAAAAGATGTGGAAAGAGTTACATCCCAATGAGGAGTGTGAAAACTACCACCACATGGAGGAAAGAGCTACCACCTTCGGTCGTCCGAGTATTGTGTGCAGCTACCACATGTATACCAAGCATGGGTTGTTCAAATTTTTTGATTAAGTAAAATGCATATTGAAATACTTGACTCTGTCAAATTTCAAGGTTGGTATAAGGTGGGATTTTAAAGAAAGATGCTCAAAGAGCCACTCTCTTCAACAGATTGTCTAGAAATATTATCTACTATATTTGGGATTTCAAACATCTATTGATTCTTTGTATTTCATTTTCTTTACCAAATTGATTATTTGATAAAGGCATTACTCATAAGATCAAGTTAGATGTGATTGAAGGTGTTCAACTTTAAGGGATTTAATTTTTGTAATTTTCGTTTCATTTTTGGATATTATTGATAGATTTGGCATAATCTAATTCTTGTTGTATGAAACGATGTTTTTTGTTTAAAGTTGATACACATTTGTGCTTACAATCTTTTTCTGGATTTTCCTGAATTCTCTGAAATTTTCTTAAGAAAAAGTTGGGGCCGATCCGGATCGGGCAAGGTGATCCGGATCCCGAACGCAGTTTTCTCACTGCGGGTAGCCGATCCGGATCGCAAGCTCGGGAGGATCCGGATCGCGGCTAGGTTTTTATAAAGAACAAAAGGGTTTTGATTTCTTTTACTCCAATCTTTTGTTCAAAAGTTTCCAGAGCGCTTCTCTCTAGATTTCATCCTTCTTGGAAGCTTTCAAACTCAAGTTCTTCAATTCCAAGTAAGTTTTATTGATCAAAATCTCGGTTTTTCACCGTTTTTTCTCTTTTCCTCCTCAAAACGCACGAATTTCTTGGACCAACTTTGTTTGTGGATGGTTTTTGATCAAATTACTTTTGAAATAAGAACTCTGGGTAGATTAGTTTTGATTATATGCTAGGTTTTCTCCTGATTAACGGATTTTTAGGGCTTCGATTTCTAAAATTTCGGTTTAGGGCATATAATAAGGATTTCGAAATTATGCAATTGATCTATTTTTAAAAGTCCTTTTGCAAAACTAATTTGATTCTTGGCTTCTCTACATGATTATGATTGTTTGGGTACAATTTTTCCAATTTTTGAAAACTAAGAATTTTTGTGTTCTTGAGTTGGTCTTCACAGGATTTAAATCTTCTCAAAGCACTTGGATCAATGGGATTCTCATGGATCATTCTTTTGTTGGTCACAATAGTGCACACTCGGGCCACAAACAAATTAAAGAGAGCTAAGAAAACACAACAAAAAGGTGAATTTGTCGAGGTCAGTGATACAGAGGTGGATTGTCACGAGATAGATTGGACTGCATTGACAGATGATGATGAATCATTGCCTGAACAAAAGGCGCCCGATGCTTCGAAAGGAAAAGCACCCATGGACAAAGGAAAAGCGCCTATGACTAAACCAACCATCTCTGTGAAAAGGAAACGAGTAACTAGACGTTTTGGACTACGACGAGACGCTGATTTTAACACACCGATAGTTCCTGACTCCCCGCCTCGCGTGGAAGGAGTGTTCGTCAGCATGGATCGCGTTCGAGCGTTTGAACGTCGTGAATGCATCGGTGAACGTCATGTCAACATTGAAGCTCTCCGAAATCACTCACCTGAGTTTGGAACCTTGATTGAGCAAGCTAATCTCATCCAAGTCTGCCGATTCCCCGAACTACTTGGGTATTGTTTGTATCGTGTAAGGACCTTTTACACGAATGCAACACATCTTCAAGAAGGAGAACATGGATCAATGCATTTCTATACAATTATCCAAGGGATGAAACTTAAAATCACTCCGCAGCTAATTGGCGAAGTTCTTGGAATGGAATCTAACACATTGGGGGTCAACTTTTTGAAAGGAAAAAGTTTGACGAATGCCTTGTGGCGAACAGTGATAAATAAAATTTGTTTGGAAGGAACGAATTCAGCTAATGGTAAAAGTGTAAAATCCAAACATCTTCGACTGGAATACCGATTTCTAAATTTCATCACGTGTTACAACATTCTACCTAACATGCAGACTAAGGTCGTGAGATGGGAGAGACTGCTGTTCCTATATCTCTTAGGTCATCCCTCTGAGGCTGTAGGATTGAACATGAATATCCCCTACATAATTTGGAATAGAATGTCAAGATATATTGTGCATCCTCATCCTTCTGAGCGACTTCCGTTTCCGTTAATCATCATGAGGATCTTACAAAAGTTTGACATTGATATAAGCTCGACATCTTATCAACACTGTTGGGGGATGATAGATGAGTCAACGATTGTGAAGTCACTTCACAAATTACCACATGTTACTCCGACACATTCCACTGGAAAGAAACCTTGTGTCGGCACCTCGGACTCACCGTCTCAACAAGCATCAGAACAAAGGCGAATGTCTGAAGAACTCGAGATCATAACGGCATCCCAAATTACATTGACCAAGAAAGTAAATTCAATGAGGAAATTGATCAAGAACATGTTCACTAAGATGGGATATAGTGCGTCTGAGGACTCAGACTCGGATGACTAATTTGTGCTTTAACAATTTTTGTGCAAATTTGTGCAGGATTTTATCTTTTTAGACTTTAGTTCAGCTTTTAGGACTTACTTTTAGTTCTAGTTCTTATTTTTCGGAACAATTTTTGAAATCTTTAACTCTCCTTAAATTTTTGTGTTTTTGGCTAATTTTGTGACAAAAAGGGGGAGAGAGTTGTTGAGAATTTTGAACAATGATGATGATGTGTTGGAACATCAAAGGTAAGTTGAAACACAAAGGTAAGTAGAACTTCAACTTTTGGTTTTTTCCATTTGTTTGAATGCATGCCTCGACTAACTATTTGCTAACTATTTGGGCATGTAATATAACTAACTAGTTGATGTTCACTAACAAGTTTGTGACACTTGGTTTTTGATTGCATAGAAGATATGTTGGTTCTTAACTCTGATCAATTACATATCTATATATATATATAAGTTTGTCACAAACATGTTCATGACATTTGGTTTTTACGTGCAAAGAAGATATGTTGGTGTTTCTTTAACTATGATCAGTTTACATATCTGAATATAAATGTCATGGTAAGTATAAATGAGTTTAAACTTCATCTCTGTTTGTGGTTTTTGAATGATACAAAATTCTTGAGGTATCTAACGATTTCTTTTGTCAAGAATGATTTCTTTTTGCAGAGAGTACAGATGTCTAAGTCTAGAGTCTGTTTTAGGAGTTTAACTCATGTATTGTATTTTGGATCTCCATTGTAAATTTTTGTTGTATGGTGATAGCAACAAAAATATCTTTTTGAATTTTCTTTAGTGGATCTATGTTTTGTCACGAAACCGCCAAAGGGGGAGATTGTTACGGAATTTGAGTTGGCGTAGTTTCGTGAAAGTCTCAAGTCTTGAAGATTGAAGGTGAAGAAAGTTGGATCATTTAACTCAATCTCAAGTAAGAAGAATTCAAAAGGATCAGGTATGTTTAACTAAAGAATTTGTGTGATCCGAATACTTCTTGTAGTGTAGAAACACTTGGAAGAATCTTTCATTGCATAAAAATCAAAAACTGGACTTGGGACATGTTCAGGATCCGGATCAGGTTGTTCGATCCGGATCCCGAAGGTGGTTCGTTCATACATCGTCGCAATCCGGATCGTAGTCTCTTGATCCGGATCCCGAACGTTGAGTTTACCATCTACCTTGAACGATCCGGATCTTGCTTCGCAATCCGGATCCCGAACGTTGATGTTTGGTGAACTGTATGAACGATCCGGATCGTAGTCACATGATCCGGATCCCGAACCCTCGTTTTTCTGGAATTGGCTGTTTTGTTATGACGATCCGGATCCTAGTTATCACGATCCGGATCGCCGTCCGTAAATATCCAGAAATGGTTGGTTTTTGATTCTTATCTCCTTCCTAGGGTTTCTAACCTATAAATACACCCTATGACTCTCTTTCTAGGGTGAATCCACATAGCCGTCATTTTCTTGTATCATCTTATACGGCTATAGATCCACATATAGAGAAGAAAGGAAATCACTAGAGAATACTCTATGTTTCTTCATCTATATTGATTAGTTTGATTCTAGGTTTTCATACTCACATCTTGAGTTGAATCAAACTAATGAATACTTAGATGGTATTTCCGATCTATCTTTGATCTAAGTATTCGGCGGATCATCACCACCCAAAAACAACGATTTTCCCCAAAAATCGGCGCGTGGATTCGCGTGTCCTTGTGGATTCAAGGTTCAATCGCTCTCGTGGATTCGGAGCGAGGCACGTTCGTGGATTCGAACGGTGCTATTGGGTGAAGACCGTGGATTCGGTCGGACGTCGTGGATTCGACGTTGGACGCCGTGGATTCGGCGTTGGGCGCAGATCGTGGATTCGAGAAGCGTCTGGAGCGAGCGGAGAAGATCCTCTAGGAGCGTATGGAAAAGGTTGAGTCGTAAGTGTGTACGGTAAATCACCTTGTACGTGTTTTAATTCTAGTGGATTTCTGCCGTGTTATCGGTCCCGTGGTTTTTTACTCCGGTGATGGAGTTTTCCACGTAAAAATCTTGCGTGTTATTTTATTTTCCGCATTGGGTTTTATCGCAACGATTTTTGGAGTGTTTATACGTTTACACCTATTCACCCCCCTTCTAGGTGTTTCTTCCCCTATTTAGATCCGTGTTATATACGACCCAACACGCCACTCTGATATAGATGCTGATGCTGCCATCGGGGTCCACCCGATCTCTGGCATCTCAGGAACCCGTTATCCTGGAAAAGAACCCTATCCAACGGAACTGCAGTGCCATGCTCCATACACAAAGCCTACTCTATCGAGGCGTCCAAGATCCAAAATCTGTACAGGAGGGACCGAATAAACTGAAAGGCATTTTGGCGCAATCCACTCCCAGCCACACATATCCTATGCGCCTCGTCCCTCGAAATCTGGAGCGCGCAGTTCAACAACTGTAAAAACTCTCTAGCACAGTGAGGCTCTCAATTGATCACTCCATCACCACTAACCACGACTCTGCCTCCAAAGGCTTCAAATCAATCTTTTTAGTCGGGGTGGTTCATCTGCCAAATCTGGCTCAAAAGATAGATCATGTCCCCTCAGCTCACCGGCTGTCAACTATCCACCCTGCCTCGGTGCCTCGGCACTAAACATTGGCACAGAGGGGGCTACTCACTCCATCGGTGCCACAGAAATCCCCGCCCCAGAGGATACAGCAACCAGGTGGTCTCAGAAGGAAGCACTGTCGAGCTGCCCGCTGCTCCGACAACTGTGTCACTAAAACCAGTTAGTCGCTCACTCTGCCGCAGATAGGCCTCAGACGATCCTGTCATCTGGGTCCGGAACTCTCTGACCTCAATCCGGGTATCCGGCCCAAAACCAACCGCTCAAGCTCAACTGCTATGACAGGAAGCACACGGGTCAAAACCCAGCGTCGGGGAGACACACCACGCCACGACGAAACTGCAAATCAGCACACAAAAGCCACTCGACCCAATCCAGCGAAAGTCTAGAGCATGTCACCCGCTCCGCAGCATTATGTTGTCTGCAACCAACTTAATCGCTTAGGAGAATAAACATGCCAATCACTCTTCCCGTCCCTTGGGAGAGGTATAAAACTCAATCAGGACTCTCGCTATAAATCACGACTCTCACGAAGTCAACCAAGGGTCAAACCATAAGCCTAGGGTTTCTAAGTCCACCATGACCTACAACCTAGACTCTGATACCAACCTAATCTGTCACGCCCCGGGGTCGAAACTGCGACCCGGGCTCGCCAACAGATCCGCCACCTATGCCAAACCCCGCATAGGCGAAGCGTCCTACCTGCAAGAAAAGTACTACAGCTAACAGATATCAGAGCTATAAATGAAAATCTGCTGTATAACTTGTTACGGAATTTGAGTTGGCGTATTTCGTGAATTCGGTTAAGTCTTGAAGAATGAAGATAAAGAAGGTTGGATCATATAACTCAATCTCAAGAAAGAAGAATTCAAAAAGATCAGGTATGTTTAACTAATTATCTTTGGTGATCCGAATACTTCTTATAGTGTAGAAACACTTGGATGAATTTTTAATTGCATAAAAATCAAAAACTGGACATGGGACATGTTCAGGATCCGGATCAGACACTTCGATCCGGATCCCGAAGGGTGTTAGTTCATACGCAAATTCAATCCGGATCGTAGCCTCTTTTGATCCGGATCCCGAACACTGGTTTTTACCGTAATATATGAACGATCCGGATCAGGCATTTCAATCCGGATCCCGAACATTGGTGTTTGGTGAATTGTATGAACGATCCGGATCAGGCACTTCGATCCAGATCCCGAACCTTTGTTTTTCAGGAAACTCTGTCTCGTTACTGCAATACGGATCGCCGAAATCCGATCCGGATCGTCATCCTGAAAAATTCCAGAAAAGGTTAGTTTTTGATTCTTATCCTCTTCCAACGGTTTCTAACCTATAAATAGACCCTTTAATTCATCTTTTAGGGTACGACGCAAAATGGAAAAAATACGACCGAAATAGAAAAATCCACATATAGAGAAGAAAGGAAATACTAGATTTAATTCTATGTTTCTTCATCTATATTATTAATTTGATTCTAGGTTTTCCAAACTCAGATTTTGAGTAGAATCAAATTATTGAATACTTAGATGGTATTTCCGATCTATTTCTAATCTAAGTATTCGGCGGATCATCACCACCCAAAAACAACGATTTCCCCAAAATCGGCGCGTGGACTCGCGTGGCCTTGTGGATTCAAGGTGCTACCGCTCTCGTGGATTCGGAGCGAGGTACGTTCGTGGATTCGAGACGTGCTACTGGGTGAAGACCGTGGATTCGGTCGGACGTCGTGGACTCGACGTTGGACGCCGTGGATTCGGCGTTGGACGCATATCGTGGATTCGAGAAGCGTTGCGGAGCGAGCGGAGAAGATCAACTAGGAGCGTATGGAAAAAGGTTGAGTCGTCTGTGAGTACGGTATATCACCTTTGTATGTGTTATAATTCTAGTGGATTTCACCGTGTTATCGGTCCCGTGGTTTTTTACTCCGGTTTGGAGTTTTTCACGTAAAAATCTCTGCGTGTTATTTATTTTTCCGCATTGGGTTTTATATCGCAAAGATTTTTGAGTGTTTATTGTTTACACCTATTCACCCCCCCCTCTAGGTATTTTTTTCCCCTATTTAGATCCAATTATACATAACCCAACAAGTGGTATCAGAGAGGGAATAGGGTTGTAAACAATGGTTGAAGGTGGAAACATCAACAGACCTCCGTTCTTCGATGGAACAAATTATGCGTACTGGAAAGTACGGATGAAAGCCTTTTTTAATTTCCATCGACGAACGGGTGTGGCAATCAATTGAATTAGGATGGTCTAATCCAACTGAAATTATTGCTGATGTTCGCACCATCAAACCTAGGTCGTAATGGACCAAGGAAGAGATAGATTTTTCTTCTTACAATGGCAAAGGGATTAATGCTCTATTTAATGCTTTGTCTCAAACTGAGTTCTCTCGCGTCTCGGCATTTGAGACTGCGAACGAAATCTGGGATGTTCTTCAAGTTACACATGAGGGAACTAACCTTGTGAAGATTCAGAAACTGCAAATGCTTACGAGCAAGTTTGACTCTATTTTCATGGCAGAAAATGAATCGTTCACAGACTATTACACACGATTGCAAGACATCGTAAACTCATGTGCTAACTTGGGAGAGAAGATTCCAGAATTTAAAGTTGTAAAAAAAATATTAAGAACTCTTCCTGAAAGATTTCGATCGAAGGTTACGGCCATTGAAACTATTAAACACCTGGACGAAATCCGTGTAGAAGAATTAGTTGGCTCATTACAAACTTATGAAATGACATTTCCTACTAACTATTCTTTTGGAAAAGCATCCTCTTCTATGTCTTCAGGTTTAGCATTGAAAACAACAAAAGAAGAAGACGCGGATTCATCCTCCTCAGACGATGACGTAAACCTATCTATGGAGGACTTTGAGAAGCAGCTCGCTCTCTTGACAAGAAGATTTCGCCGAAACTTTCGAATGGGTAACTCAAGCAAAACTCCATCCTTCGTAAAGTCGAAGAAAGGCAAAGGTTCTTCAAGTTTCAAACCAAGAAAGCAAGAGGATTTTTCTAAGGATAAGAAAAGCTCAGAAGGACAAGTCCAATGCTTCAAGTGACGAGGGTACGGCCATATCTCAACGGAGTGTCCCAATAAGAATCCGTCAAAGAAGAAAGCGATGCAAGCAGTCACTTGGGATGACACCTCATCGTCAAATGAGTCATCGTCAAGTGATGAAGAAGACAACGCAACGGCATTCCACGCGTCCACATCTTCACCCTTCATGTGCTTAATGGCTAGTACATCCGAGTCATTGTCCAACTCCACTGTTGAAAAAATTGCAACGGACGATGAATCGGATAATTCAGAAGGTGAAGACTTTGCTCTTGCCTACCATAAGCTTTTGAGGGATTCAATGAAACTGGCAAAGCAAAACAAGAGTTTGAGAGGGAGATTGCAGGATCTCGAAGAAGAAGCAAAAAGGGCATCTTCTCTCTCAAACGCTCTTGAAGTGGAAAGGGATAATCTGATTAAAATAAATGTTTCCCTTCAAGAGTCCAATGAGCAATTCGAGAAGAATTATGTAGATATGGGGAACAAAGCGAATTACTTCTTGAAGCTCAACGGCGAGGCTCGACAGGAAAAATTGGAAATGACAGAGACCATTCTCCAACTCAAGGATGACTTACAGCGATTTTCATCAGGAAGGAGTAAGTTGGATAAGCTTCTTGGTCTTGGTCAATCAAACAAATTTGGCCTCGGATACAATCGAACTGAAGACAATTTTATTTCGGTTGGGACAGTCTTTGTGCCCTAGTCGGTATCTCCTCCTCCGACACTGGAATTGACGACAAACAACGACAACAAACCTACTTCCCCCTCTTCGGAATCGTCAAGCACCAAGGTATGTTTTCGTTGTGGTATTGCAGGGCACATAAGGAGAAATTGCAAGATGGCAGCCAAACGCTCGACTCAAGCACTTCTTGCAACGACTACCAAAAGGGTGATTCCTTGGAAATCAAATGCAAATTATTCGAAGGAAAAGAGCCTCCGTAGTTCATCAAACAAGACGACGACGTCAAGGAAAAGCGATGGCTCAAACAAGACGCTTTCACCAAAGGTATCAACTTCACAATCATTTCCGACGTACACCAAAACTCGAAATGTTTGGGTACGCAAAGGTGAAATCTTCCCTTGTCTTGTTACAAATATTTCCTTACATGCATATGATAATTCGTCTTGGTATCTGGATAGCGGTTGTTCCCGTTACATGACCGGTGACAAAAATTGCTTTCAAAATTTTGAGAAAATCTCCGGAGGACTTGTAGTTTTCGGAGACGGTCAGTCTTCCAAAATTGTTGGAAAAGGAACAGTAGCTATTCCAGATGGCCCGATTCTGAATAATGTGTTATTTGTTGATGGCCTTAAGACTAACCTCATAAGTATCAGTCAACTTTGTGACAATGGTTTTTCAGTTAATTTTTCATCTGTTGAATGCATTGTAACTGATAAGGACCATGTTTTCTTTTTAAAGGGGGTTAGATCTGAAAACAATTGTTATGTTGTTCCTAATAAAATTTCTGAAAATTGTAACTTAGCCTCTTTGAATAATGAAACACTTTGGCATGAAAGTCTAGGTCACATAAATTTTAAGGAACTTGCTAGAATTTCAAACAAAGACGTGGTCAAGGGGGTTCCAAAACTTTCACTTAATCAAAACATTGTGTGTGGTGGTTGTCAAAAGGGGAAACAATCCAGGACTGCACACAAGAACTTGAACCACGTTGGTACTAATCGGCCCTTAGAATTATTGCATATGGATCTTATGGGGCCGACACGTCAACCATCCTTGGGAGGTAAATGGTATATTTTCTTATTGGTTGATGCTTTCTCTAGATACTCATGGGTAGCATTTTTAAAAGAGAAAGCTGATACTTTTGATTTTTTCACGAGATTTGCCTTCGTATTATGATTGAAAAGAATGAAAAGATCATTCGTGTTAGAAGTGATAGAGGTGGAGAATTCATAAATTCTAAATTCATTGATTTTTGCACTTCCAATGGCATTAAACATGAATTCTCAGCACCCTATACACCTCAACAGATTGGTGTAGTCGAGCGCAAAAACAGGGTTGTACAAGAGATGGCACGTGTTATGCTTCATAGCCGGAATTTACCGTTATATTTTTGGGCTGAAGCTGTGAACACTGCAATCTATGTTATTAATCGAGTTTATTTGCGCCCGGGAACTTTAAATACACCATATGAACTATGGTTTTGTAGAAAGCCAAACATCAAATATTTTCGTATCTTTGGGAGTCGGTGTTACATTTTACGTGACCGCGAAAATCTCGGAAAATTTGACTCTCGAAGTGACGAAGGGATTTTCATGGGTTATTCTACAAATAGTAGAGCATATCGGGTATTTAACTTGGAATCTCAAACGATTGTAGAATCCATAAATGTTAAAGTAGACGAAGCTTTCCACTTTGCATCTGATAAATCTACCCCTGATATCTCTCTTGATGATGATATTCCTGTAAATGCATCTTCTCATGATAATACTTCCAATATTAATGATGCATCTAATGGTTCTTCATGTTTATCTGATGTGCAGGAATCATCACATGTACCTCCGAGTACTCCATTACCTCAAACGTTACGCATCTCCAAGGATCATCCTGAATCAAACATTATTGGAGACCCACAAGGAGTCAGAACTCGGAGACAGTTGGTTTGTGGATTCGCTTGTTACGTTTCCTTAATCGAACCAAAGAACGTCGATGAAGCTCTTCAGGATGACTACTGGATTGAAGCAATGCAGGAAGAGCTCCATCAGTTTGAACGAAACAAAGTCTGGGAATTAACGACGCCTCCGAAGCAACACAATGTGATCGGTACTAAATGGATTTTCAAGAACAAGAAAAATGAGGATGGTACCATCATCAGGAACAAAGCACGTTTAGTTGCTCAAGGCTACTCTCAAATAGAAGGTGTAGACTTTGATGAAACGTTTGCCCCTGTAGCTAGACTCGAGTCCATTCATATCTTATTCGCTATTGCTTGTCACTTTAAAATAAAACTCTTTCAAATGGACGTTAAGAGCGCGTTTTTAAATGGGTTTTTAAATGAGGAAGTTTATGTGGCCCAACCGAAAGGTTTTGTAGACTGTAAACCTACCTAACCATGTTTTTCGTTTGAAAAAGGCTCTTTACGGTTTAAAACAAGCACCGCGAGCGTGGTACGAAAGGTTGACAAAGCACCTTTTGGAGAAGGGCTATACTCGAGGGGGAGCAGATCGGACTCTCTTTGTGAAGCATTATCAGGATAACTTCATTGTTGCACAAATCTATGTCGATGACATTGTATTTGGAGCAACAAAGGATAATGATGCTTCTAAATTCGCAGAAACCATGGAAAACGAATTTGAGATGTCTATGATGGGCGAACTGACATACTTTCTTGGATTGCAAGTGAAACAAAATGGTGAAGGCATCCATCTGTGTTAATCCAAGTATGCAAAGGAGTTGGTAAAGAAATTCGGATTAGAAGATTCTAAAAATTTTCCTACTCCTATGGGAACTAGCAATAAGGGATTAGGAAGTGAATCTCTTAGTGATAGTGTAGACGAGAAACTCTATCGAAGTATGATTGGAAGTCTACTCTACCTCACAGCTAGTCGCTCGGACATATCCTTTAGTGTTGGGATCTGCGCGAGATATCAGTCAGCACCAAAGGAGGATCACCTGAAAGCGGTGAAACGGATCATCCGGTACGTCAAAGGAACTGTAAACTTCGGAATTTGGTATCCTATGGGAACAAGTCTTGACATTATAGGATATTCAGATGCCGATTGGGCAGGATCAGTGGATGATCGGAAGAGTACGAGTGGTGCATGTTTCTATCTTGGCCATTGTCTTGTTGCATGTCATAGTAAAAAGCAAAACTGCATTGCACTCTCGACTGCCGAAGCGGAATATATCTCAGCGGGTAGTTTTTCAACTCAACTCATTTGGATGAAAAGCGTGTTGAGCGACTTCCGGATTTCAGCAACTTCGGTAACTGTTTTATGTGACAACACTAGTGCTACAAACATTTCAAAAAACCCTGTGTTGCACTCAAGAACAAAACACATTGAACTTAGATATCATTTTCTTAGAGAGCTAGTGGAATCAAATATTCTTCAAATTTCCTACATTTCAACTGAAGATCAATTAGCTGACATTTTAACAAAACCTTTGGATCAAAAATATTTTATTCATTTGCGTAAAGCAATTGGAATGCTTTCCTTGAAATAACCCCTTTATGAAACTCTTGTTTAGGTAGGTTTTGTTTTTGTATTTTTGTTCATTATCTATGCTTAGACATAGAACATTAATTGAGCATATGTCTTATTGACTTTAATAGCATCCTTTTGTATGTTTAGAAATTTATTATGCTTTAGATATCATAATATTTCAGTTGTTGCAATGATCATTTATATCTATTAAGTCATCTTTTAAGAGATCAAAGTCAATTTCTCTCTCAATGATCTCTTGGTATAGTTTTTATCTTATTTGACTATTTAGTCGAGTATGAAATCGAGATCAATATTTGGTTGAATACTTTATATCTTAAATAATCGATAGCCAATTGAGGGGGAGTCAAAGAAATGTAATATGCTCAAAAGATGTTGAAAAAGTTACATCCCAATGAGGAGTGTGAAAACTACCACCACATGGAGGAAAGAGCTACCACCTCGGTCGTCCGAGTACTGTGTGCAGCTACCACATGTATACCAAGCAAGGTTTTTCAAGTTTGATTAAATAAAATGCATGTTGAAATACTTGACTCTGTCAAAATTTCAAGGTTGGTATAAGGTGGGAATTTTAATGAAAGATGCTCAAAGAGCCACTCTCTTCAATAAATTGACTAGATATATTATCTACTTATCTGGGATTCAGACATCTATTGATCTTGGTATTTCATTTTCTTTACCGAATTGATGATTTGATAAAGGCATTACTCATAAGATCAAGTTAGATGTAATTGAAGTTGTTCAACTTTAAGGGATTAATTTTTATAAATCTTCGTTTCGTTATTTGAATATTTTTGATAGATTTGGCATAATCTATTTCTTGTTGTATGAAACGATGATTTTCATTTAAAGTTGATACACAAAAGTGCTTACATACTTTTCTGGTTTTTTTTGGAATTTTTCTGAATTTTTCTAAAGAAAAAGTTGGAGCCGATCCGGATTGGACAAGCCGATCCGGATCCGAACGCAGGTATTTTATGCGGGTAGCCGATCCGGATCGGATTCACGAACTGATCCGGATCGCGGCTAGGGTTTTATATAGAACAAAAGGAGTTTGATTTCTTTTTACTTCAATCTTTTGTTCAAAGTCTCCAGAGCTTCTCTCTCTAGAATTCATCCGTCTTGGAAGCTTACAAACTCAAGTTCTTCGATTCTAAGTAAGTTTTATTGATCAAAATCTCGGTTTTTTCACAGTTTTTCATATTCTTCCTCAAAACGTGATGAAATTTCTATATCTTTTTCGTTTTGGATTAGTTTTTGATCAAATTTCTTTTGAAATAAGAACTCCGGGTAGATTAGTTTTGATTATATGCTAGATATTCTCAAGATAAACGAATTTTTGGCCTTCGATTTCAAAAATTTCGGTTTTAGGGCATATAATGGGAATTTTCGAAAATCATGCGATTGATCTATTTTTAAAATTCTTTTTGCAAAACTAATTTGATTCTTAGTCTCTCTACACGATAATGATTGTTTGGGTACAATTTTTCAAATTTTTGAAAATTAACAATTTTTCGTGTTCTTGAGTTGTTGCTCACAGGATTTCTTTCACAAGTAATAGCAACAATGACGTTTTCATGGATCATCTTTCTGCTAGTTGCAATGGTACACACTCGAGCAACAAACAAACTGAAAAGAGCTAAGAAAACTCAACGGAAAGGTGAGTTTCTTCTTGTCAGCGATTCAGAGGCTGAAGCAGATAATCAAGAAGTAGATTGGGACAAATTGTCGGATGATGAATCAATGCCTGTTCAACCTAAGCAAAAGACTTTCGACACATCAAAAGGTAAAGCGCCAATGGCATCCTCTATCTCTATGAAAAGAAAGAGACTGGCTCGACGGTTTGGACGAGCACGAGGTTTCGAGATTAACGAACCAATAGTTCCGGATTCTCCACCCCGTGAGGAACAAGTGTTCGTTAATGCGGATCGCCTAAGGGCATTTGAGAATCGTGAATGCATTGGCGAGAGGCATGTTAATATTGAGGCTCTACGAGACCACTCCCCTGAGTTTGGTGTTCTGATTGAACAAGCAAACCTTATTCAAGTATGCCGATTCCCAGAAATGCTTGGATACTGTCTGCATCACGTGAGGACCTTCTATACAAATGCACGGCACCTTCGAGAAAATGAAAACGGTCCGATGGAGTTTTACACGAATATCCAAGGCACAAGGTTTAAAATTACTCCACAATTGATTGGCGAGGTTTTGGGAATGCAAGCCAGCAAGACAGGAGTTAATTACTTGAAGGGAAAGAGTTTGACAAACACGATGTGGCAAATGGTTATAAAGGGAATTTGTTTGGAGGGAACTCAATCAACGGAGAAATCTGTCAAATCCAAAGAACTTCGTCTTGAGTACCGGTTCCTAAACTTCATCACATGTTACAATATCCTTCCAAATATGCAGACGAAAGTCTTGAGATGGGATCGAATGCTGTTTTTGTATCTCTTAGGACATCCGTCAGAGGCAATGGGATTAAATATCAACATTCCATACATTATTTGGAATAGAATGACGAGATATGTTGAGCATCCTCATCCCACTGAAAGAATCCCATTTCCATTGATTATAATGAGGATCTTAAAGAAATTTCAGGTTGATATTAGTTCAACAACTTATCATCACTGCTTGGGCATGATCGATGAGTCCACCATTGTCAAGTCCCTTCATAAGTTGCCCCATGTCACTCCATTTCCTCCATGCGGAACGAAACCCAGTACCGGCACTTCCGCATCACCATCACAACCAGCACCCGCACCAGCGGATGAAGCATCAGTCTCATCCATCTACAAAGAACAACAACGATTATCCTTTGAGCAGGAACAGATTTCGAAGGAACAGAAGAGAATTTCCAATGAGCTTGAGCTCATCACGGCAGCTCATATTACCATAACTAAGAAGGTCAATTCAATGAACAAGCTGGTGAAAAAGATGTTCTCTAAGATGGGCTGCACGAGCTCTGAAGACTCTGAATCTGATGATTGATTTCCTCTAATTTTTTTTTTTTTTCTTTTGCAGGTTGTTAGTTTTAGTCCTTATGTTTCCTTCAATTTTTGAACTTGTTAACTCTCCTTATTTTGCAATTTTGGCTAACTTTGTGACAAAAAGGGGAGAGAATATTAGAACAGTTGAACAATGAAACTATGATCGATTGTCCAGTTGTGAACCATGAAGGTAAGTATAACTTCAACTTTTGGTTTTCTTTTGTAATTGCATGCATGCCTCGACTAATTATTCGATTAACTATTTGGGCATGTAATATAACTAACAAGTTGATGTTGACTAACAATTTTGTGACATTTGAATTTGAATGCATAGAAGATATGTTGGTTTTTAACTATGATCCAATTACATATCTGAATGTATAAATGTCATGGTAAGTATAAATGAGTATAAACTTCATCTCTGTGTGTGGTTTTTGAATGACATAAAATTCTTGAGGTATCTAACGATTTCTTTTGTCAAGAATGATTTCTTTTGCAGAGAGTACAGATGTCTAAGTCTAGAGTCTGTTTTAGGAGTTTAACTCATGTATCTATTATTTGGATCTCCATTGTAAATTTTTGTTGTATGGTGATAGCAACAAAAATATCTTTTTGAATTTTCTTGAGTGGATTTGTGTTTTGTCACGAAACCGCCAAAGGGGGAGATTGTTACGGAATTTGAGAGTGGCGTTTCGTGAATTCGGTTAAGTCTTGAAGATTGAAGATAAAGAAGGTTGGATCATATAACTCAATCTCAAGAAAGAAGAATTCAAAAGGATCAGGTATGTTTAACTAATTATCTTTGGTGATCCGAATACTTCTTATAGTGTAGAAACACTTGGATGAATTTTTAATTGCATAAAAATCAAAAACTGGACATGGGACATGTTCAGGATCCGGATCAGACACTTCAATCCGGATCCCGAAGGGTGTTAGTTCATACGCAAATTCAATCCGGATCGTAGCCTCCTTTGATCCGGATCCCGAACACTGGTTTTACCATATTATGAACGATCCGGATCAGGCATTTCAATCGGATCCCGAACATTGGTGTTTGGTGAATGTATGAACGATCCGGATCAGGCACTTCGATCCGGATCCCGAACCTTTGTTTTTCTGGAAACTGTCTGTCTCGTTACTGCAATCCGGATCGCCGAATTCCGATCCGGATCGCCGTCCTGAAAAATTCCAGAAAAGGTTAGTTTTTGATTCTTATCCTCTTCCAAGGTTTCTAACCTATAAATAGACCCTTTAATTCATCTTTTAGGGTACGACGAAAAATGGAAAAAATACGACCGAAATAGAAAAATCCACATATAGAGAAGAAAGGAAATACTAGATTTAATTCTATGTTTCTTCATCTATTTTATTAATTTGATTCTAGGTTTTCCAAACTCAGATTTTGAGTAGAATCAAATTAATGAATACTTAGATGGTATTTCCGATCTATTTCTAATCTAAGTATTCGGCGGATCATCACCACCCAAAAAACAACGATTTCCCCAAAATCGGCGCGTGGACTCGCGTGGCCTTGTGGATTCAAGGTGCTACCGCTCTCGTGGATTCGGAGCGAGGTACGTTCGTGGATTCGAAAGCGTGCTACTGGGTGAAGACCGTGGATTCGGTCGGACGTCGTGGACTCGACGTTGGACGCCGTGGATTCGGCGTTGGACGCAGATCGTGGATTCGAGAAGCGTTGCGGAGCGCGCGGAGAAGATCAACTAGGAGCGTATGGAAAAAGGTTGAGTCGTCTGTGAGTACGGTATATCACCTTTGTACGTGTTATAATTCTAGTGGATTTCACCGTGTTATCGGTCCCGTGGTTTTTTACTCCGGTTTGGAGTTTTCCACGTAAAAATCTCTGCGTGTTATTTATTTTTCGCATTGGGTTTTTATATCGCAAAGATTTTTGAGTGTTTATTGTTTACACCTATTCACCCCCCTCTAGGTGTTTTTTCCCCTATTAGATCCAATTATACATAACCCAACAGAGTCTGGTCGTGGGCCAACGGGTCGCCTTCGTGTCTAAAAGTCGGTACATGTTAGGTTTTGGAGTTAGGTAAGCAGATTACGCAGATAGTCCGGCCGATATTTTTGCACTATGGGAAAGGTATGGGGGGGGATGAGGATCTTCCCCTTATGGTTGTTACCTATAGTCGCGGCTTTTTACTGTAGACAGCGATGGTTGTAGAAAGGAAATCGTCGTGGTGGGGTCTTGGGTGCTCACTGGGTTGAAACGGGAGATCACAGGGGCTAGCTCTTATACGGGTGGTTGTTGGTGATGTAACTCTGGGTTGGGTTCCTGCGTTCTAAACAAGAGGGTTCGGTTAGGTGTCTACTGGTGGGTCGGTGCGGATCCTCGAGTGCGCTTAGTAGAAATTAAGCACCCGGTTATGGCGAGGTTGTCTCGCTGTTTTGTTCCATGTTTTTTTTTTCCGACCCGTTTGGGGTTTGCGGCTATGGTGTAGTCAATTATCATGGAGGTCATGGTTGGTGGACATGGAGTCAGAGTGCTCTGTTGGGAAGGTGACCGTTTGGTCTTGGGGGTAGCTTTGGAGTTATTGGCTCTGTGTTTGTTTGCGGCAATTGTGATGTGAAAAGAGATCGGTTGACTACCTAGCGTACGGCATTGGT
>CM055063.1:16659457-16695874 GCA_029204045.2 Tillandsia leiboldiana
AAAGTCGAAGAAAGGCAAAGGTTCTTCAAGTTTCAAACCAAGAAAGCAAGAGGATTTTTCTAAGGATAAGAAAAGCTCAGAAGGACAAGTCCAATGCTTCAAGTGACGAGGGTACGGCCATATCTCAACGGAGTGTCCCAATAAGAATCCGTCAAAGAAGAAAGCGATGCAAGCAGTCACTTGGATGACACCTCATCGTCAAATGAGTCATCGTCAAGTGATGAAGAAGACAACGCAACGGCATTCCACGCGTCCACATCTTCACCCTTCATGTGCTTAATGGCTAGTACATCCGAGTCATTGTCCAACTCCACTGTTGAAAAAATTGCAACGGACGATGAATCGGATAATTCAGAAGGTGAAGACTTTGCTCTTGCCTACCATAAGCTTTTGAGGGATTCAATGAAACTGGCAAAGCAAAACAAGAGTTTGAGAGGGAGATTGCAGGATCTCGAAGAAGAAGCAAAAAGGGCATCTTCTCTCTCAAACGCTCTTGAAGTGGAAAGGGATAATCTGATTAAATAAATGTTTCCCTTCAAGAGTCCAATGAGCAATTCGAGAAGAATTATGTAGATATGGGGAACAAAGCGAATTACTTCTTGAAGCTCAACGGCGAGGCTCGACAGGAAAAATTGGAATGACAGAGACCATTCTCCAACTCAAGGATGACTTACAGCGATTTTCATCAGGAAGGAGTAAGTTGGATAAGCTTCTTGGTCTTGGTCAATCAAACAAATTTGGCCTCGGATACAATCGAACTGAAGACAATTTTATTTCGGTTGGGACAGTCTTTGTGCCCTAGTCGGTATCTCCTCCTCCGACACTGGAATTGACGACAAACAACGACAACAAACCTACTTCCCCCTCTTCGGAATCGTCAAGCACCAAGGTATGTTTTCGTTGTGGTATTGCAGGGCACATAAGGAGAAATTGCAAGATGGCAGCCAAACGCTCGACTCAAGCACTTCTTGCAACGACTACCAAAAGGGTGATTCCTTGGAAATCAAATGCAAATTATTCGAAGGAAAAGAGCCTCCGTAGTTCATCAAACAAGACGACGACGTCAAGGAAAAGCGATGGCTCAAACAAGACGCTTTCACCAAAGGTATCAACTTCACAATCATTTCCGACGTACACCAAAACTCGAAATGTTTGGGTACGCAAAGGTGAAATCTTCCCTTGTCTTGTTACAAATATTTCCTTACATGCATATGATAATTCGTCTTGGTATCTGGATAGCGGTTGTTCCCGTTACATGACCGGTGACAAAAATTGCTTTCAAAATTTTGAGAAAATCTCCGGAGGACTTGTAGTTTTCGGAGACGGTCAGTCTTCCAAAATTGTTGGAAAAGGAACAGTAGCTATTCCAGATGGCCCGATTCTGAATAATGTGTTATTTGTTGATGGCCTTAAGACTAACCTCATAAGTATCAGTCAACTTTGTGACAATGGTTTTTCAGTTAATTTTTCATCTGTTGAATGCATTGTAACTGATAAGGACCATGTTTTCTTTTTAAAGGGGGTTAGATCTGAAAACAATTGTTATGTTGTTCCTAATAAAATTTCTGAAAATTGTAACTTAGCCTCTTTGAATAATGAAACACTTTGGCATGAAAGTCTAGGTCACATAAATTTTAAGGAACTTGCTAGAATTTCAAACAAAGACGTGGTCAAGGGGGTTCCAAAACTTTCACTTAATCAAAACATTGTGTGTGGTGGTTGTCAAAAGGGGAAACAATCCAGGACTGCACACAAGAACTTGAACCACGTTGGTACTAATCGGCCCTTAGAATTATTGCATATGGATCTTATGGGGCCGACACGTCAACCATCCTTGGGAGGTAAATGGTATATTTTCTTATTGGTTGATGCTTTCTCTAGATACTCATGGGTAGCATTTTTAAAAGAGAAAGCTGATACTTTTGATTTTTTCACGAGATTTGCCTTCGTATTATGATTGAAAAGAATGAAAAGATCATTCGTGTTAGAAGTGATAGAGGTGGAGAATTCATAAATTCTAAATTCATTGATTTTTGCACTTCCAATGGCATTAAACATGAATTCTCAGCACCCTATACACCTCAACAGATTGGTGTAGTCGAGCGCAAAAACAGGGTTGTACAAGAGATGGCACGTGTTATGCTTCATAGCCGGAATTTACCGTTATATTTTTGGGCTGAAGCTGTGAACACTGCAATCTATGTTATTAATCGAGTTTATTTGCGCCCGGGAACTTTAAATACACCATATGAACTATGGTTTTGTAGAAAGCCAAACATCAAATATTTTCGTATCTTTGGGAGTCGGTGTTACATTTTACGTGACCGCGAAAATCTCGGAAAATTTGACTCTCGAAGTGACGAAGGGATTTTCATGGGTTATTCTACAAATAGTAGAGCATATCGGGTATTTAACTTGGAATCTCAAACGATTGTAGAATCCATAAATGTTAAAGTAGACGAAGCTTTCCACTTTGCATCTGATAAATCTACCCCTGATATCTCTCTTGATGATGATATTCCTGTAAATGCATCTTCTCATGATAATACTTCCAATATTAATGATGCATCTAATGGTTCTTCATGTTTATCTGATGTGCAGGAATCATCACATGTACCTCCGAGTACTCCATTACCTCAAACGTTACGCATCTCCAAGGATCATCCTGAATCAAACATTATTGGAGACCCACAAGGAGTCAGAACTCGGAGACAGTTGGTTTGTGGATTCGCTTGTTACGTTTCCTTAATCGAACCAAAGAACGTCGATGAAGCTCTTCAGGATGACTACTGGATTGAAGCAATGCAGGAAGAGCTCCATCAGTTTGAACGAAACAAAGTCTGGGAATTAACGACGCCTCCGAAGCAACACAATGTGATCGGTACTAAATGGATTTTCAAGAACAAGAAAAATGAGGATGGTACCATCATCAGGAACAAAGCACGTTTAGTTGCTCAAGGCTACTCTCAAATAGAAGGTGTAGACTTTGATGAAACGTTTGCCCCTGTAGCTAGACTCGAGTCCATTCATATCTTATTCGCTATTGCTTGTCACTTTAAAATAAAACTCTTTCAAATGGACGTTAAGAGCGCGTTTTTAAATGGGTTTTTAAATGAGGAAGTTTATGTGGCCCAACCGAAAGGTTTTGTAGACTGTAAACTACCTAACCATGTTTTTCGTTTGAAAAAGGCTCTTTACGGTTTAAAACAAGCACCGCGAGCGTGGTACGAAAGGTTGACAAAGCACCTTTTGGAGAAGGGCTATACTCGAGGGGGAGCAGATCGGACTCTCTTTGTGAAGCATTATCAGGATAACTTCATTGTTGCACAAATCTATGTCGATGACATTGTATTTGGAGCAACAAAGGATAATGATGCTTCTAAATTCGCAGAAACCATGGAAAACGAATTTGAGATGTCTATGATGGGCGAACTGACATACTTTCTTGGATTGCAAGTGAAACAAAATGGTGAAGGCATCCATCTGTGTTAATCCAAGTATGCAAAGGAGTTGGTAAAGAAATTCGGATTAGAAGATTCTAAAAATTTTCCTACTCCTATGGGAACTAGCAATAAGGGATTAGGAAGTGAATCTCTTAGTGATAGTGTAGACGAGAAACTCTATCGAAGTATGATTGGAAGTCTACTCTACCTCACAGCTAGTCGCTCGGACATATCCTTTAGTGTTGGGATCTGCGCGAGATATCAGTCAGCACCAAAGGAGGATCACCTGAAAGCGGTGAAACGGATCATCCGGTACGTCAAAGGAACTGTAAACTTCGGAATTTGGTATCCTATGGGAACAAGTCTTGACATTATAGGATATTCAGATGCCGATTGGGCAGGATCAGTGGATGATCGGAAGAGTACGAGTGGTGCATGTTTCTATCTTGGCCATTGTCTTGTTGCATGTCATAGTAAAAAGCAAAACTGCATTGCACTCTCGACTGCCGAAGCGGAATATATCTCAGCGGGTAGTTTTTCAACTCAACTCATTTGGATGAAAAGCGTGTTGAGCGACTTCCGGATTTCAGCAACTTCGGTAACTGTTTTATGTGACAACACTAGTGCTACAAACATTTCAAAAAACCCTGTGTTGCACTCAAGAACAAAACACATTGAACTTAGATATCATTTTCTTAGAGAGCTAGTGGAATCAAATATTCTTCAAATTTCCTACATTTCAACTGAAGATCAATTAGCTGACATTTTAACAAAACCTTTGGATCAAAAATATTTTATTCATTTGCGTAAAGCAATTGGAATGCTTTCCTTGAAATAACCCCTTTATGAAACTCTTGTTTAGGTTAGGTTTTGTTTTTGTATTTTTGTTCATTATCTATGCTTAGACATAGAACATTAATTGAGCATATGTCTTATTGACTTTAATAGCATCCTTTTGTATGTTTAGAAATTTATTATGCTTTAGATATCATAATATTTCAGTTGTTGCAATGATCATTTATATCTATTAAGTCATCTTTTAAGAGATCAAAGTCAATTTCTCTCTCAATGATCTCTTGGTATAGTTTTTATCTTATTTGACTATTTAGTCGAGTATGAAATCGAGATCAATATTTGGTTGAATACTTTATATCTTAAATAATCGATAGCCAATTGAGGGGGAGTCAAAGAAATGTAATATGCTCAAAAGATGTTGAAAAAGTTACATCCCAATGAGGAGTGTGAAAACTACCACCACATGGAGGAAAGAGCTACCACCTCGGTCGTCCGAGTACTGTGTGCAGCTACCACATGTATACCAAGCAAGGTTTTTCAAGTTTGATTAAATAAAATGCATGTTGAAATACTTGACTCTGTCAAAATTTCAAGGTTGGTATAAGGTGGGAATTTTAATGAAAGATGCTCAAAGAGCCACTCTCTTCAATAAATTGACTAGATATATTATCTAACTTATCTGGGATTTCAGACATCTATTGATCTTGGTATTTCATTTTCTTTACCGAATTGATGATTTGATAAAGGCATTACTCATAAGATCAAGTTAGATGTAATTGAAGTTGTTCAACTTTAAGGGATTTAATTTTTATAAATCTTCGTTTCGTTATTTGAATATTTTTGATAGATTTGGCATAATCTATTTCTTGTTGTATGAAACGATGATTTTCATTTAAAGTTGATACACAAAAGTGCTTACATACTTTTTCTGGTTTTTTTGGAATTTTTCTGAATTTTTCTAAAGAAAAAGTTGGAGCCGATCCGGATTGGACAAGCCGATCCGGATCCCGAACGCAGGTATTTTATGCGGGTAGCCGATCCGGATCGGATTCACGAACTGATCCGGATCGCGGCTAGGGTTTTATATAGAACAAAAGGAGTTTGATTTCTTTTTACTTCAATCTTTTGTTCCAAAGTCTCCAGAGCTTCTCTCTCTAGAATTCATCCGTCTTGGAAGCTTACAAACTCAAGTTCTTCGATTCTAAGTAAGTTTTATTGATCAAAATCTCGGTTTTTCACAGTTTTTCATATTCTTCCTCAAAACGTGATGAAATTTCTATATCTTTTTCGTTTTGGATTAGTTTTTGATCAAATTTCTTTTGAAATAAGAACTCCGGGTAGATTAGTTTTGATTATATGCTAGATATTCTCAAGATAAACGAATTTTTGGCCTTCGATTTCAAAAAATTCAATTTTAGGGCATATAATGGGAATTTTCCAAAATCATGCGATTGATCTATTTTTAAAATTCTTTTTGCAAAACTAATTTGATTCTTAGTCTCTCTACACGATAATGATTGTTTGGGTACAATTTTTCAAATTTTTGAAAATTAACAATTTTTCGTGTTCTTGAGTTGTTGCTCACAGGATTTCTTTTCACAAGTAATAGCAACAATGACGTTTTCATGGATCATCTTTCTGCTAGTTGCAATGGTGCACCCACGTAAGACTATAAAAGAAGAACAAGATGAATCAAGTCAAGAAGAGACAAGGAAAGTGTGTCAAAATAATTCAGAATCAGATGAAGAAGATTGGGAGGAAATCTGTAAACAAGCACAACGAGCTGTTAATAAAGAAGACAGGTTGTACTTAAAGAGCAAAAAGCTGACGAAATCTTCCTCAACAACCAAGCAGTACACTAGGCGAAAGAATTCAAGGGGCACTGGAATTCAGATTGATGAACCCCTCACCAGAGCTCGCTCTCTCCCTAGAGAATCTCCATGGATTGAAGGTCAAGGTGCACCATCTGCATCTACACTGCATCCCTCAACGTCCTGGAGACACACTGCAAAAGCGAATGTATGGTCCTCCATTCGACAAGAACAGCGGAGATTGTCTGCTGAACAAGACAGTTTGTCCGCAAACCTCCAACAGATTATCTCTGAGCAACACAAGATGAAAAGAAAGTGTTCCACAATATCAAAATTGCTTAAAGCAATTTTGAAGAAGTTGGATTGTAGCAATCCCACCAGTTCTGACTCGGGATGATCTAACCTCAGACTCTAACTTTTCTTTTCTTTGTGCAGGTTTTAATTTTTGTTTAGTTTTTGTTCTCAAACTTTTGGTTCCCGAACTTTTTAACTCTCCGTGTTATTTTTGTAATCTTGGCTAACTTTGTGACAAAAAGGGGGAGAGAATATTAGAACAGTTGAACAATGAAACTATGATCGATTGTCCAGTTGTGAACCATGAAGGTAAGTATAACTTCAACTTCAACTTTTGGTTTTCATTTGTGATTGCATGCATGCCTCGACTAACAATTCGATTAACTATTTGGGCATGTAATATAACTAACAAGTTGATGTTGACTAACAATTTTGTGACATTTGGATTTTGAATGCATAGAAGAAATGTTGGTTTTTAACTATGATCCAATTACATAGCTGAATGTATAAATGTCATGGAAAGTATAAATGAGTATAAACTTCATCTCTGTGTGTGGTTTTTGAATGACATAAAATTCTTGAGGTATCTAACGATTTCTTTTGTCAAGAATGATTTCTTTTGCAGAGAGTACAGATGTCTAAGTCTAGAGTCTGTTTTAGGAGTTTAACTCATGTATCTATCTTTATTTGGATCTCATTGTAAATTTTTGTTGTATGGTGATATCAACAAAAATATCTTTTTGAATTTTCTTCAGTGGATTTGTGTTTTGTCACGAAACCGCCAAAGGGGGAGATTGTTACGGAATTTGAGTTGGCGTATTTCGTGAATTCGGTTAAGTCTTGAAGATTGAAGATAAAGAAGGTTGGATCATATAACTCAATCTCAAGAAAGAAGAATTCAAAAAGATCAGGTATGTTTAACTAATTATCTTTGGTGATCCGAATACTTCTTATAGTGTAGAAACACTTGGATGAATTTTTAATTGCATAAAAATCAAAAACTGGACATGGGACATGTTCAGGCTCCGGATCAGACACTTCGATCCGGATCCCGAAGGGTGTTAGTTCATACGCAAATTCAATCCGGATCGTAGCCTCTTTTGATCCGGATCCCGAACACTGGTTTTTACCGTAATATATGAAAGATCCGGATCAGGCATTTCAATTCGGATCCCGAACATTGGTGTTTGGTGAATTGTATGAACGATCCGGATCAGGCACTTCGATCCGGATCCCGAACCTTTGTTTTTCAGGAAACTCTGTCTCGGTACTGCAATCCGGATCGCCGAAATCCGATCCGGATCGTCGTCCTGAAAAATTCCAGAAAAGGTTAGTTTTTTATTCTTATCCTCTTCCAACGGTTTCTAACCTATAAATAGACCCTTTAATTCATCTTTTAGGGTACGACGCAAAATGGAAAAAATACGACCGAAATAGAAAAATCCACATATAGAGAAGAAAGGAAATACTAGATTTAATTCTATGTTTCTTCATCTATATTATTAATTTGATTCTAGGTTTTCCAAACTCAGATTTTGAGTAGAATCAAATTATTGAATACTTAGATGGTATTTCCGATCTATTTCTAATCTAAGTATTCGGCGGATCATCACCACCCAAAAACAACGATTTCCCCAAAATCGGCGCGTGGACTCGCGTGGCCTTGTGGATTCAAGGTGCTACCGCTCTCGTGGATTCGGAGCGAGGTACGTTCGTGGATTCGAGACGTGCTACTGGGTGAAGACCGTGGATTTGGTCGGACGTCGTGGACTCGACGTTGGATGCCGTGGATTCGGCGTTGGACGCAGATCGTGGATTCGAGAAGTGTTGCGGAGCGAGCGGAGAAGATCAACTAGGAGCGTATGGAAAAAGGTTGAGTCGTCTGTGAGTACGGTATATCACCTTTGTACGTGTTATAATTCTAGTGGATTTCACCGTGTTATCGGTCCCATGGTTTTTTACTCCGGTTTGGAGTTTTCCACGTAAAAATCTCTGCGTGTTATTTATTTTTCCGCATTGGGTTTTATATCGCAAAGATTTTTGAGTGTTTATTGTTTACACCTATTCACCCCCCCTCTAGGTGTTTTTTTCCCCTATTTAGATCCAATTATACATAACCCAACATAACTAAAATCAACTACTGTACAGCTGGAAATAATACAACAATGTCCATCTCCCAAAAATGATAATCATACAATATCCTCATATACAAAGCTCAAAACTCAACAGGGAGATATCTCCAATAAATACATCAGTGTACAGGCTCTCAATACATATCAAATCCTCACTACATGAGTCTCTCAAAAGAGAAAAACAAAATAGCCAATCTACTGCAGGTCTCCTCTGAAGGGGTACCGCTACTCTCCAACGACGGGTAGGGATCTAGCACACGACTCCCTCGCCTCGATCAACAACCGCAGAATCAGCAACACCCGCTAAGACTCTGCAAAATAAAGGAGAGGAAGGAAAAAGGAGGGGAAAAACCCCCGAAGGGTGTGAGAACTACACCAAAAAGGGAGTTCTCAGTAGGTACCACCGCCAGACTCGACGGTCTGCCCACTAAGTCCTCAAGAGACGCTGATGACACTCAACTGCTACCATGCCTCCATCTAAAAGCTCAAGAGGGGAGAATCAAAGAATCGTATGCAACCATTAGCACAAGAAGTGCACAATCGACCCAATCGAGCTGACTGCCACATCTGGTCCAGTCAACCTGCGCCCACCTACTACCACCTCCCCTGTAGAGTACCGGGACTTTGTAGAGCACACCGACCTCGCAAGATGGCATGGTGAGGAGAAATTGCTTTGTACGTGTTCTATTTGTGTTTACAGATGACTTTGGGTTGATTCGGATCGACGCGGAAGCCCCAGCTTGAATCGGAGTTTTCCGGGCATTGTGCGCCGTTAGAGGACTGGTTTGTTAGAGCCGCGAATCCACTGTGGTTTGCGAAAAATGGGGAAGGTTTGGAACAGGTGTAATTTCAGTTTACAGTGAAGTTCGGGAGGTTTCGGACTGGTGCGGAGACCCCGAAGGCGAAAAGTGAGTTGGAGTTGGCTTAAAATGGATTAATTAATTAAATTAGTAAATTAGTCTGAGAGAAGGAATTAGAGATAAATGAGAAGATGTGAGAGAGGGAGTTGGTTTAGTTGATGTTGGTGTTGGAGAGAGTGCCTTGGGTTGCTTGTTCACCATGCACCATGCACGATGCACCAAGCACCTCAAATTAGCACTAATTAGCACCATGCCATGTCATCGTCTCCTCCAAAACTAAAACAGAGGAATTTTCCTCAAACAGAGGAATGAGAGGAATGGGAAGGAGGAGAAAAAGAAGAAGAATTGAGGTGAGGAAAAAGAGGATTTTGATCATCTTGACGGCGCGAATCTATTTCTAGTAGTCGTGTGGAGCCGAGCGGAGCAAGCGCTCGTTGAGCCTCATGAAGGTGCATTTTAGTTTTTCTAGTGAGAGAGAGAGAAAGCTTGGATTGGCTTTGTTGATGGGTTTCTTTGTGATGGAGATGATGAGCATACTATCCAAGAGTGGAGGAGAGACCATCAGAGGGTGCCGCGCGGGCGCGCGTTGTAGAGAACGGGTTTTGCATTGAGCACCCATTCCGCAATTGTTCACAGAAAAATTTGAAAATTCTTGGAGCATGCGTATTTTATATTTACAGCAGGGTTCGGGTGATTTTAAACTGTGGCGGAAGCTTCCGGGGCGAAAAGTGAGTCGGCCGCGGCGATATGGAAGCTACAGAGTTCGGTTTAGGCTGTTGGAGGCTTGGGTTCCGGAACACAGGTTTGAGTTCCGGAACTAAGCCTTGTGTTTCGGAACACAAGCTGAGTTCCGGAACAAATTTAACTTGGTACCGGTACCCAACTTGGGGTATCGGTACCCAACTCTACAGGATGCCAAACCGAGCTGGGTTAGATATTTTTGGTGGAGGGCCTTTTGGTAATTTCACCTCCCCTTTGTTTTGCACCCGTCTACTCTATATTTAAGAGACTGGCCACCTGCCTTCTTCTTCTCCATGCAAGGAAGAGGAAAAGAAGGAATGAAAGAAAGAGAGAAGGCAAGGGATTGAAGAAGTGGAGTGTGGTGGTGCTTATGGACGGTTGCTTGGAGCTGGACGGAATCGCGCGCGCGTCAGCTGTACACGAGGTAGGTTGGCAGATTTTTGTAGTTGGTTTTTGGATTTCCTTAGATGGATTTATTGAGGGACTTTGAGCTTAATTGGATTATCTTTTCCATCCTTGGCACTGATGCTGTGAGCTTTGGTTTTTCACTGCGCGGAGTCGAGGCGACCGTGCGTGCGTACGTGTGTGTGTGTGCGCGTGCTGTGGGTTGGCTGCGGAGAAGATCAAAGCGCACGGAGGTTGTGCTGAGAAGCTTGTGGGGCTGCTGTGAGCTTCGGTGGAGTTTTTGGGGCGCCTGACAGTGTGCGCGCGCGGTACGGCATTTTCGACAGATTGTGAGTCCGGCGCTACCCCGACTTCGGCGATGCCTACGGAAAGCGTTCCAGGTGGGTTGGAATTTCTTCAAGATGTATGGAATGCCTTCTAAAGCTATTGTATGCATGTTGATCATGTTTAGCTTATTATTTATATAGCTGGTAAATCTGATAGTTGCCTAGAAAATCATAGAAAGGCATTTATGAGCCCCGGTTATTTTTAGCATGATCTAGAGATGATTTGACACTAGACTGCATATTTTCTTGAGATTCGGAATGTATCTGGACCTTCATAAAATTTCTATAACCGGTTTTAAGTTAAACTCTGATTTTAAAATGTTTTAAAATATCGAGAACATTATGAATGGTCCAGGCAGTTCGGGATGCATGTGTCCTCGTGCCGGGGGGCCGAGGGGATTTTTAGAGCCTTGTGAGATGAGTTCTAGTGTCCTGAGAGATTGGGCATTTGTTTCACTTTAGGGGCGGAAGCTACGGGCGACTGCGCCTGGAGCCTGTTCTTGTTTGATTTGGGTTGTAGGCGTTAGTCTTTCGGAATTTCCGGGCCTCTTGTGTGCGAGAGTGAGGACTGATTCCATTGTTGGGTTGGAAGCTACGGGCGGCTGTGCCTGCAACATGTTCTTTGTTTGATTTGGGTTGTAGGTGCCAGTCATTCGGAATATTCGGCCCTTCATGGAAGTCGATTGGTTTACTCTAGATCATGAGTTGTGCATTATCAGATTGAGTCGTAGAGGGTTCTCCGACAGATTATGTAAGGATTTGGGAATTTCTGATCGAGTCTTTCTCCGACTAAGTTATGCTAGTTGAGCATTGAGTTTCGATCTGTTTGATCGTGGATTATAGCCTGCTGAGACTGAGGTTTTATGCCAGTTGTGAGATACTTGAGTTCGCGGGATCGCTCCCCGCGAGCTACGCTCCGGATGTGATGATGATACCGAGCCTGACGAGGCTGCGATGTGGTTACTGAGATAGTCCTTGAGGGACACCCTACGTAAGACCAAACCCTGTTTGGGCATGAGTGGCAGTAGATGAGCGCAGGCTTGACTCGTCCAAAGAGGGACAGTCATTGGGATTGGGTGATATGTGTGAGTGAGTTTCATAGCATGTTCATAGATGAGTTTTCCTTTGAGCATGATACTTGAGGCATGTTAGCAGTAGCGAGTGTATGCACATTTCATCATTAGTAGAGTTTCTTGAGCATGATGATTGAGACATGATAGTTATAGTTCCTTTCAGCTTTTAACTATCTATCTATCTATCTGCATACCTATCTGTTGTGCCTCCAGTAGACTTAGTGGGCATACCGTGGATATTGGGACGGTACCCACTGAGATCTGCCTTCTGCAGTAGATCTCACACCCGCTGCGGTGACAGGTTACTGGGGTTGCTGTTCCGGCTTAGCTCGCGCGGAGACAGCTGATCAAGGTGAGGACGTGGCCGAGTAATTCCTTACCAGCATTGAGAGTCGGAGGTAGATGTACCTGGTTTTATTTTTATGTTCCACTTTTGTACTGGACAGTTTGAGCGATCTGTGAGGATTGTACTTGTATTTTCATAGTTGAGAGACTTGTATAGAAGATTTGATTTTATTCAGATGTTCAGTGTTTGATTCTATAGCTATTAGTTTTAATTTACATCTCTGATACATGTTAGCTATAGATCTTTTGCAGGGTAGACGCTTCATCTGTACGGCCGTTTCCGTACAGACGGCGGATCTGTTGGCGAGCCCGGGTCGCAGTTCGACCCCGGGGCGTGACAGATTAGGGTGGTATCAGAGCCTAGGTGTATAGGTCGTTGAGGACTTAGAGACCCTAGGCTATTGGTTGGACAGTAGGATGACTGTCGTGAGAGACGTGACTTTAGCGAGAGTCCTGATTGAGTTTGTACCTCCCCCAGAGGATTGGGGCGAGTGATCTTACATGTTTATTCTCTAAAGTGGTTATGTTGGGTTCAGACAACATAATGCTTTAGAACGGGTAACATGTTCTAGACTTTCGCTTGATTGGGTCGAGAGAGTTTTGGTCTTAATGTTTGTTCTGTTGCAGTGGTTTTGATGCTTCCGAGACGCCGTGCGGGGGCGAGGGCGTGTTCGACCTTGGATGAGAAGCCTGAACAGCGGGAGGCTGAATGGACAGAGCAGAGCGAGGTCTGTGAGTTACGGGCCCAGGCAGCCCTGATATTTGAGGCGATGCGACGCCAGGAAGAGAACATGGAGCGCGCGATGCGCATGCTTGGGCAGAGAGCATCTCCTATGGTATCACCAGTAGTACCTCCGGCCGCGACATCGTCGACTTCGACTCGGATCGCACTGTGCGTAGTTATGGAGCAGCGAGAGTGGCTGACCGGTTGTGTACTTCATCCAGTTCCATCCCCTGTAGATTTCGGGACCGAGTTTGGAGCCTTGGGAGGCCGAGAACTGGATCGCTGCTATGGAAAAGTTATTTGAAGATTTGTTCATCCAGGAGAAGCATCTGGTGCACTTGGTTATACACTTTTGAATAGGGACGCAGAGAGATGGTGGCGTCGAGTTCGTCCTGCTGGACCACCGGGAGCGAGTTTCTGCGATTGTTGAGCAGAGTACCCCATGTTGCCCAGGATGAGGCCTAGAAGGTTGATCATGTCTGAGAGGGGACTGCATCGGGATATCTATCACCTTGTGCATGTTCGATGGATTTATGAGGATCACTGATCACATCCAAGAGGGACGAAGAGCGAGGGAACAGCTCCAGAGAGAGACGTCCAGCATCGTCGAATTTTGGGACAGTCGAGTGGATCGAAGTTGCCATGATTCCAGTCTCAGGATCATGAGCCTCAGGGGAGACAGAGACTAGGAGGTTCTCGACGGTTGAGGCACTAGCAGCCGTGTCAAGAGTGTGATATTTGCGGTGGGCCGCATACATCGCCATAGTGTGACCTCAGGAAGGGGGCGATGCCTTTCATGTGGATAGTTAGGACATTTTCAGGCAGAGTGTCCCAGAGTAGTGCTCATGGATTTGCCGCTTGCGACGGCGCCCCCACTACCCCTTTTTGGATAACGAGGTTCATCAGACTTACCGGCAGGCTGGTAGAGTCGTGATGCCAAGGCAGATAGAACGATGGCCTCCAGCATCTAGTGGATGAGTTTGTGCAGTCGGTTAGAGGACGCCAGGATAGTGGATCGCGTCTTACCAGGTGTGATTTTCTTGATGGTCATCGGAGTTAGAGCATGGTTGATGCCGACACTGTGTGTGTGTGTTTCAGTAGAGAAGGGGTAGCTTCGTGCGGGCCAGAGATGGGACTGTTGGCCTGTGCACGTGAGGATCAGGTTCCAGTTCACGTTTAGCACGTGAAGGAGTGTTGCCAGTCCGGCCAGTGCAGATAGGACATTGGATTTGATCCTTTGGGTTGTTAATCCTACATCCGCTCTGAGATATTGATATGAGGTCGGATTGGGATTGGATATCCCAGTGTTATGCTACCATGGATCGTCGAGAAAGAACAATGACCCTCCGTGGACCTGGTCAGGAGGAGTGAGTTTACAGAGGTTGCTAGAGCACGACGAATGTTGAGTCGTGGTCGTATCGCTTCGCTAGCGACTGTAGAGGAGATGCCTGCGGTGGCACCGGGACTAAAGAATATCCTTATTGCCCGTGTGATCCCGGGTGTGAGTCTACCTGAGCTGTTATCGAAGCCGCCATTGGTAGGATTGAGATCGAGTTAGTGATTGACGTGGTTTTGGAAACCACGCCGATTTCGGTAGCACCTTGTGGAGTATCACCCGCGAGTCTGAGAGAGAGCTGTTAGCGCAGTTGTGGATTCTGTTCGATCGTGGGGTCTATGTGACCCAGTACCACGTCGTGGGAATACGTCAGTGGGGATCTGAGAGATTGATACCTGAGTAGGATGCCGCGCCGTTGATCCACGGTGTTGATGCCATGCCGTTGGTACGCGGCAGTGATGCCACGTTGTGAGTGCACAACGGTGAGAGTTCTATGATGGTTCGACCACAGACATGTTTGGATTGTAATCCGGCAGATGCCCATTTGTGAGACAGGTTTCTTTTTGGAACCATACAGCCGAGGGCTGTGCCCAGATAGTGATCAGGACCCGGTAGGGGCATTATGAGCTTGCAGCGCGGTCAAGTGGATTGACTAAGGCCCTGCCGCCATTGGATCTGAGAAATTGTGTGTTCAGACTGAGGATGATGCCAGCATTGATGTGGATGATTGCTGGTGGTCAGAGTTACTCGAGATATAGGGTTGATCTTGTAGTATTATCCCGGCGAGGACGGTCAGGTACGCCTTGATTAGGCAAGTAGTGCAACCTTGGAATGAGGTAACTGTTCAGTGGATGCTACTGTTGGAACTTCGGTATATGGAGTGTTAGTTTTAGCAGGAACAACTCCAATGCCCTCTCCCTTTTCTCTGTTTATGCCGAGGCTTGACGAACTGATCGACGATTTCGGAAGGCTACTCCAGAAATGGAAAAGGTTCCGGAGCCTGTTCTGTTTGATTGGGGTGAAGTCACTCGCCATTTGATTTTATTCAGATGTTAAGTGTTTGATTCTGTAGCCATTAGTTTTAATTTACAGCTCTGATACATGTTAGCTATAGATCTTTTGCAGGGTAGACGCTTCGTCTGTGCGGTCGTTTCCGTACAGACGGCGGATCTGTTGGCGAGCCCGGGTCGCAGTTCGACCCCGGGGCGTGACACCCCCGCTGACGGGCAGGAATCATGTAGGGCGTCCAAACGGACTAACTCGCTACCGAGTAGTGGCTCATACAGGCTATAGTCAAAATCCACGCTCTCTCTCTCAGAACGGATAGTCTCAAGATCACCAACCTCTCGCACAACGGTCGACTAACTCACAATGACCTCGGGACCACTGTCAATCCCCAAACAGTTCTCAACAACACTAGCACTGGTCTAAACACAGCTACTAGACTCCACTCGGTCTCCCAGACAGGAGTGCAACAATAAAAGTATCTGACCGAACAAACCCAATCGAATGAACCGGTATAAAATCCGGTACTGCCTGCTCTGTCATCAATCTCACGAACTCAGTATCTCCACTGTCCAAATGACCGGAACCCAACACGGTCTAAAGCCTACTCCGGAGTGGCACTCGAGGGGAGCGACCCACTCGAGTAAAGTATCTCTATCATCAGTATCACAAGTATCTCTATATAGCAGGACTAGATCATGACTATGATCAAAGTGGGAAAGCCCAACCACTAAAGAAGACCCCGGTCCTCAATCAGATGCAAAAGTACTCAAATAGTGGGAAACTCTGTCCAATAGAGAAATCTGATACCCAATCTGATGCATAAATAAACATTCGGTCAACCGCCCAATATCCGCAGTTGCCGCAATACCCTGCCGTCTATGATCAGTTCCTATAACTGACCTCCGGTCAACCACCCAAAGTCCGCGGTCACCGCAACACCCTGCCAGCCTCAATCCAGCACAACCCGTCCCTGACACCAATGTCCCGGGTACACTACCCCAGACCCCTGCTCGTACCCGAGCAACACAGACCGCCTGACTAACAAAGAAGGAGAAAAGGAATAACATGGTTTCTCCTAAGTCAAGATCCAATATGTAGTGCAGTAGTAAAAGATGGCCTAACTACATGTCCATACAAGCATGCTTTTGTCCTCAGAGACGATAAAAGTGGGTGAAACATATATTAGCAAAGCATGCTAAAGTATTTCTACTATGATATACCAATCTCACACAAGTAGGCCATTCCTTGCTTACCTCTCGCTCATATCGGTTGTACATCAAATATGCCTGCTATCAGCCATAGAGGGGTCACATCCCCACGAGTGCACTTACATTCACCATAACATAAAAATCTTATCAATATTAAGCTTACCCACCTGAAGTGCTCAATCCAAGGCAAACCTGGGGTCGGTGAAGAGCGTGGCCACTTGCTAACCATATATGCTGAACCCGTATCCACGGTACATGTCGCGCCAACCTTGGCTTCTAGCAGTGTTTCAAAAACATTCGTGAACCTTCCTGGGTACAACAAAAGGTCCAAAGTTACACTTTATGCTAAAAATATCCAAGTATACACCATCTGCTGAAACCAGTCCCGAAGATGTGCAATTTTCACCTACAGAACGGACTCTGAAAAATTCAACAAAAATACTGTCGCGATCGCCGCGTCGAGCCCTTCGAAACGAGTACCTGCACGTCAAAATCCGAGTCCCGGAGGCCGAGTTACAAATTCCACAACACGGTGAGCACGAAACTCCACAACACACACAACTGTATCACATTGCACAGAAGAACGGGAAAAGTATACCTTCGAGAAAATCTCAGAAAAATCCCAAAAAAATACGACGATAATCCTCGCGACGCGTAGATGCAAAAAGTGTAAAGGCTCATCTCAATCCGATGTCCGAGCGCGGAGAAAACCCCGAATCAACATGCTGTCCTCGAATTCCTCACAGAAAACAAGGGTCCCAGTAAGCATGGAAAAACTCCTCGAAAAGCGCGAAACGAGGGAAAGCTAAAAATACCTAGATCGTAGCTCTGTCCGTCGCGGATCTAACGGCGCAAGAATTGCTCAAAAAGGTGGTCGGAGTAGGCCGGGGAGGTCCTCGCACCGAAACGCGACGAAGGAGATCACAAATGAACGAGCGTCGCGCCGCGCCGTAAAAATGGAAACCTCGAGAAGCATGCCATGTAAAATGCCTGAAATCCACAGATGGAAGCAGCACTGTGGGGGGAACAACTTTGCTTAAGGCGTCGTGGCGAGGGGAGGCTCGTAAATGGAGGAAAAAGGAAGAAGAAGACGGCTCGGGTCGTTTAAATAGGTTCCAGAAACAAATCAAGAAATGACGGATAAGTCCCCACTTCCGGGCGCCCGAATTGATTCGGGCTGCTACAGTGTTGGGCCCGGCCCAACACTGTTTGTCACGCCCCGGCGTCGAAACTGCGACCCTGGCTCGCCAACAGATCCGCCGCCCATACGGGAAGCCCCGTATAGACGAAGCGACTAACCTGCAAAAGAGCATCTATACTATGCAGATATCAGAGCTGAAAGTAAAACTGCTAGAAATAAAACAATATACAAACCAAGACCTCACCAAAAAACAACAGTCTCACGAGCAGTAGAAAATAAATACAACTCTATACCTCACTACAAAGTTCTCTCAACATGAACTCTCAAAAGTAATAAGGGTACATCTACTCTCTGGACGATGACTGGTAGGGAACTATCTCGCGACTCCCTTACCTCAATCAGAAGAAGCAGCAACAGGAGCAGCAGGAACAGGAGTCCCTGTGGGAAAATACACCACGACGGGTGTGAGAACTACGTCCCAAGTAGTTCTCAGTGGGTGCCGCTAACAAGCCCGACGGCCTGCCCACTAAGTCTACTAAAGGCATAAAGTAACAATATAATACTGAAATGAAAGGGCTGGAAAAGTAACTCTACAGCTACTATGCCTCTATCTAGATGTTCAAGAAAAAGAAACAGATGGAACATGATGCATCTACTAACCCACACAGTAAACTCACCAAATCTAAACTGACTGCCTCAAAGGGTCCAGTCAAACCTGCGCCCACCTACTGCCGCACATCCTCAACAGGACGGGTCTACCGTAGGGTGTCCGTGACTGCCACTAACTGGCACAGTCAGAGGGACGGCGTCGACAAGTCGCGATAGCAAGTAACAGGCCCAACTCCGGAGTGGCTCTCGAGGGGAGCGACCCCACCGAGGAAAGTATCCGCGTATCTCTGTCGAGCTCAAATATGGCTCATGCAGGCTATAGTCCAAACCACGATCATCAAGATCGACCAACAACACCAACTCTCAACCACAAGCTGGAAGTCACACAGCTGGGGCCACCGTCCACCAGACGGCTCCCACAACAGAACACTAAACTCTTCAGAAAGACCGACACCATAAGGGTTCAGAAACCCGATAGACCGGTGCTAAGAACCCTATCAAACAAGAACAGACTCTAGGCTCCGACTATCGAAGTTCCCGATCCCTTATAGTTCGGGAAAGCAATAATCACAGTACAACTCGCAGAAGACACCAACAGGGCCCGAAAGTCCCGGGAGACCTACCCCTACAACCCTATCAAACAAGAACAGGTTCCAGGCTCGGCCCCCGTGGCTTTCGCCCCGACAGAGGAACGGCCCCTAGAACCCAGACCACTCGAATCCTTTCGAGTGGGGAGATTTACAGGAAAAAGGTGACATTTGTTATTGAAAACTAATTTGATCTGGAAGAAATCCATATTTAATGATTTTAGTTCTTTTTAGAAAAACAGTTAGAAAACAAGTGTTTTACCCAAACCCCGAAGGGCTGATGCCTTTGTCCAATCAAACAAGAACAGACTCCAGCGGCCCTTCGATGTTTGGAAGAAAACATTGGTAGACTAAAATCATGTGTATGTCGAAGAGGGTTCTGGGTTCTAGGTCCGGCTAACACTAGTACACTACTGCCACTAACACAGTGGCGACGACCCAAACAGGGGAAAACAAGATCTCTCGGGTCCACCGTTTACCCCAAACGGTTCCCGATACAGACAAGCGAACCACCACATCTACCAGACTCCACTCTGCTCCCAAGCACGAGTGCAAATGCATCCCACACTATAGAGAAGTCCCGACCGCTCGGCCCACTACCCGGGCGACGATAACACTAAGTCCAGGAATGCGACATAAAGTGTGGATGTCTAAACATAAATAACCCTAGCCCAAGTGAGGGTTTTCTACTGGTCTGGTTACACATGCAACATATGACGGGGGTGCTAGGTCAGGTTCCAACATAATAAATATTTAACATGATAGTAGGAAGCAAGAGACTACAAGATCGACAGATAAAACAAGGATCAACAATTCCTATACTCTAGCATGCTACCCAAGTCCAATCACTATCATGCATGATTCTATATCAATAGAATTAGAGCACAGTCCATAGATCTTGAAAGCAAGCCACCCACCTGAAGGTGCACAACTGTCCAGGGTCGTACAGCTGAAAATACCAGGAAATCCTAATCTCCTACTCCAAAAGATCCAGCAACACTCGTAACTCTCCTGGGTACAACACAAAGTCCACAAATACACATCAATTCCAAAACTGCCCATAAAAACATACACAGAATTTCAGTCCCAAAGATGTCCCTTTTTCACCTGCTGAAAATGCCCAGAAAAATCCAATAAAAATATCAGAGCGATCCTCGCGTCGATATCTTCGAAACGGTACCCTGCACGCCCAAATCCGAGTTCCGAAGGTCAAGATACAAATTCGGCAAGGCGGTGTACTCGAAAGATTTCTGCACCAAAACTGTAGCACTGAATACAGGAAAAACGGGATTTTCACCTCCAATAGAAACTCTGGAAAAATCCAAGGAAAATACGAGCTTGTTCCTTGTGATCTGTAGATGAAAAACTTGTATAAGCACGCCTCAATCAGACGCTCGTACGCAAAGATATCGCCTCCCCAATCCGCTGCTGTCTCAAAATTCCTCACAGAAAAAGGGGGACCACTGTTACCTCGGGGTCCGAGCCAAGGATTCAAAATACGAATGTGCAATCAAAATGAAAGATGAATCCCTACCTGTTAGGAGTGTGTCGGCGCAAGAATCACCAAAAACCAGTGTCGGGGTAGCCCAGGGTAACCTTTACACTGAACTTGCGACGAAGAGGAACACCGAGAAGGAAACGTCGCTCCGCGCCGTAAAATTCAAAACCTCGGGATGCGTGCACTCAAAAATTCCGAAACTCTGCAGAAAGAATCAGCACTCGAAGATGAAAATCTTCACTGAAGGGAGCTCGGGGAGATGGGGCTTCGAAGTGGCAAAAATGGCTAAGTGAAACTCCCCCGGATTGCATTCAAGAAGAAAACCAAACCAACAATTCACAAAATACCCTCCACGTCCCCGAAACAGGAAACACCCGTAGAAGTCCACCTAGAGCTCGCCACGTGTCCACCAAAGTCAACAGCGCACAGTGCCGCGCGCGTCAGCGCGGCATGGCGCCCGCGCGCGCACGCGGCCCGAGGCACCGACACCTGCTCCGTGGACCGAGCGCGCTAGACCGCACCAATGCAGAACCGCCACGTGTCCACCCCGGTCCACTGTGCACCCGACCCGCAGCATGGACCGCGCGCACCAAGACCGGCCAATGCTATCACGCCACGTGGCATGACCACGGTCCACCGTGCACCCCGCCAAGGCCCATGGACCGTGCCTGCTGCGCCGGCCAACCGGAGCGCGCCACGTGGCCAGCGCCCGGTGCACGCCTCCCACGGTGGACCACGCGCCTGCGTTGCCGCCCGCCGCCGCGCTCCGCCGCCGCCGGCGCCGTTCCGGCCGCCAGAACAGTAACCCTTGCCTCGAAAAACGTGTTTTCGCATCCGGGCTCCGAAAAATTCAAGTAAATAGTCCATCTTGACCGTTTTCGCGCGCTGAATCCAAATCCGAAGGCCGATTGGCCAAATTCCACTTCTAAAATTTCCAAAAATTCCCGGAAAAGTAAACTTGATCCGTTTTTCATGCCGTGTCAAATCGTTGGTTCCAATAAGCGCGCAAAACCCTCGATCACCCTAATGGGCTTCCAGAAAAGCAAACAAGCTCCAATTTCACCCGAAATTCAATTTTTGGGCCCGACACGTGCACAACCACCTCCCGAAGACACTAATCCAACCACAACCCTTAAGTGGGGATTCGGGTCCTCACATGCTCCCCCACTAAAAGAAAGTTTCGTCCTCGAAACAAACACGGCTCAAAAGGGGAGTTCCAAAGCCAAAGGTAAGTATCCATCAACACCGTCTCCATCTCCCCAGTCGCTACGCACACTCCGCGAAGCGAGTCCAAAAGCTGGAAAAGAACTCAAGAATTCCAAAAGACAGGGGACAAGGAAGAACGACCAACTCTACTCGTCCGAAACTACACGAATTACGCCAACACAACCAACAAGAAAGGTAAAGGCCCCACCAGCAGGAAGGCCGTCAACCACAACTCTCAATTTAGAAAACGGCTGAAATTAACGAAAAGTCTAAAAATTCCGAAAGGAACAGTGCCTTCGCCCCAATCAAACAAGAACAGGTTCGGGCACCGTCTCCATTTCTGGAGCAGTCTTTCGAAGTTTTCGTCCTGTTCGAAAATTTCGGCACAAGGGCGAGAAAATGGAGAGAAGTGTTTGAAGTCGTTCCTGCCGTGGCTACGAAACGGATGCTACGATGAAACCGAGACCCCTAAGGACACAACCTCTAGTCCTAAACAAACAAACAAACAGACCAACAAACAAACAACAATGCTCCCGAGGTGGCGTCTGTCCAAAGCCGCTGAAGCCAACGTCGCAGGAAGAAAACTTTGGCAACCATGGGGATGAACTCCTCCTGTCCAGCTCGCGGAAGGGTGACTGCTCTCATTCCACAGGTAGCCTTGCACGGCACCGCACCAACCAGTCCAACCTGTGTGCTCAATCCAAGTCCTAGAGCTGTCCTTGAATCGTCATATCAGCAGGTGAAGTCCCAAGTCTCAACTACATTGATCACAACCCACTAGGCTCCCCCAACATGCACAACACCAACATGAACATGTACCTCTAGTGCACGGGGTAACAACTCTACCTCCAGTCCAGACAGGAAAGCCAAAAACACCTAACTCAGACTGCTGTAGAGAAATCATGCTCGCGACAACCTGGTCCACTGCCGTAGCGCCCTCCAACCGGGCGGTACAGACTCATCCGCTCGATGTAGGTGGTCGTCGCTCAGTCTGCCTCTGCTCACACTAGGGTGACAAATGCGGTACTCTGTAGATAACCAATCCATGCTACCGCCGCGCCACTCTGATGTAGGTGCTGACGCTGCCAACGGGATCCACCCGATCTCTGGCATCTCAAAAATCCGCTACCCTGGAAAAAGAAATCAGCACTGTCTCTGCCGACCGATCTACCCTCCAACACCCGGCGCGAAACACCAAAGTCTAGAACTCGCTTCTGGCGGCAGATCCCTATCCAAAGGAACTGCAACGCCACGCTCCATACACCACGCCTACTCCATCGAAGCGTCAATAATTCGAAATGGAGGGACCAACTAAACTGGAAGGTAACCTGGCGCAACCTATTCCCAGTCAAACATATCCTATGCGCCTCGTCCCTCGAACCCTGGAGCGTGCAGTTCAACAGCTGTATAAACTCCCTAGAGCAGGGAGGCTCTCAACTAGTCTCTCCATCACCACCAACCCCAATTCTGCCAACAAGGGCTCCAACTCAAACCTATGAATCGGGATGGTTCAGACTGCCGGGACTGACTTCATCGATCAACGATGTGCCTACGCTCAGCTACTATCCACTATCCATCCTGCCTCGGTGCCTCGGCACTACACGTCGGCACGGGGGGGGAAGCTGCTCGCTCAATCGGTGCCACTGATATAGCTAAACATGCCACTGCATAGGAAGAAAGTGCTGGAGGACACTCAAGCGGTACAACAACTGGTTGTGCTCTCTGCTCCAACAAGCGCATCAAATGTTCCATTGCCTCCTCCTGGCATCGGACAGCCTCTGACAACTGTGCCATCTGAATCCATAACTCCTGGGTCTCGCTCTGCTCTGATAGCTCTGCCTCCCGCTGCTCGGGTTACTCATCAGATGCGGGATGTGCCCTCTTCACAACACGACGTCTCAGGGGCATCGTAGTCCACTGCACAATAACAAACATCAGGACACAAAACCATACGACCCAATCCAGTGAAAGTCTAAGACATGCCATCCATTCCATAGCATTATGTTGTCTGCAGCCAACATAATCGCTTAGGAGAATAAACATGCCAGTCACTCATCCCACCCCTTGGGAGAGGTATCAAACTCAATCAGGACTCTCGCTAACAGTCACGACTCTCACGTAGTCATCCTAATGTCCAACCACAAGCCTAGGGTTTCTAAGTCCACAATGACCTACAACCTAGGCTCTGATACCACCTAATCTGTCACGCCCCGGCGTCGAAACTGCGACCCGGGCTCGCCAACAGATCCGCCGCCCATACGGGAAGCCCCGTATAGACGAAGCGACTAACCTGCAAAAGAGCATCTATACTATGCAGATATCAGAGCTGAAAGTAAAACTGCTAGAAATAAAATAATATACAAACCAAGACCTCACCAAAAAACAACAGTCTCACGAGCAGTAGAAAATAAATACAACTCTATACCTCACTACAAAGTTCTCTCAACATGAACTCTCAAAAGTAATAAGGGTACATCTACTCTCTGGACGATGACTGGTAGGGAACTATCTCGCGACTCCCTTACCTCGATCAGAAGAAGCAGCAACAGGAGCAGCAGGAACAGGAGTCCCTGTGGGAAAATACACCACGACGGGTGTGAGAACTACGTCCCAAGTAGTTCTCAGTGGGTGCCGCTAACAAGCCCGACGGCCTACCCACTAAGTCTACTAGAGGCATAAAGTAACAATATAATACTGAAATGAAAGGGCTGGAAAAGTAACTCTACAGCTACTATGCCTCTATCTAGATGCTCAAGAAAAAGAAACAGATGGAACATGATGCATCTACTAACCCACACAGTAAACTCACCAAATCTAAACTGACTGCCTCAAAGGGTCCAGTCAAACCTGCGCCCACCTACTGCCGCACATCCTCAACAGGACGGGTCTACCGTAGGGTGTCCGTGACTGCCACTAACTGGCACAGTCAGAGGGACGGCGTCGACAAGTCGCGATAGCAAGTAACAGGCCCAACTCAGGAGTGGCTCTCGAGGGGAGCGACCCCACCGAGGAAAGTATCCGCGTATCTCTGTCGAGCTCAAATATGGCTCATGCAGGCTATAGTCCAAACCACGATCAACAAGATCGACCAACAACACCAACTCTCAACCACAAGCTGGAAGTCACACAGCTGGGGCCACCGTCCACCAGACGGCTCCCACAACAGAACACTAAACTCTCCAGAAAGACCGACACCATAAGGGTTCAGAAACCCGATAGACCGGTGCTAAGAACCCTATCAAACAAGAACAGACTCTAGGCTCCGACTATCGAAGTTCCCGATCCCTTATAGTTCGGGAAAGCAATAATCACAGTACAACTCGCAGAAGACACCAACAGGGCCCGAAAGTCCCGGGAGACCTACCCCTACAACCCTATCAAACAAGAACAGGTTCCAGGCTCGGCCCCCGTGGCTTTCGTCCCGACAGAGGAACGGCCCCTAGAACCCAGACCACTCGAATCCTTTCGAGTGGGGAGATTTACAGGAAAAAGGTGACATTTGTTGTTGAAAACTAATTTGATCTGGAAGAAATCCATATTTAATGATTTTAGTTCTTTTTAGAAAAACAGTTAGAAATCAAGTGTTTTACCCAAACCCCGAAGGGCTGATGCCTTTGTCCAATCAAACAAGAACAGACTCCAGCGGCCCTTCGATGTTTGGTAGAAAACATTGGTAGACTAAAATCATGTGTATGTCGAAGAGGGTTCTGGGTTCTAGGTCCGGCTAACACTAGTACACTACTGCCACTAACACAGTGGCGACGACCCAAACAGGGGAAAACAAGATCTCTCGGGTCCACCGTTTACCCCAAACGGTTCCCGATACAGACAAGCGAACCACCACATCTACCAGACTCCACTCTGCTCCCAAGCACGAGTGCAAATGCATCCCACACTATAGAGAAGTCCCGACCGCTCGGCCCACTACCCGGGCGAGGATAACACTAAGTCCAGGAATACGACATAAAGTGTGGGTGTCTAAACATAAATAACCCTAGCCCAAGTGAGGGTTTTCTACTGGTCTGGTTACACATGCAACATATGACGGGGGTGCTAGGTCAGGTTCCAACATAATAAATATTTAACATGATAGTAGGAAGCAAGAGATCACAAGATCGACAGATAAAACAAGGATCAACAATTCCTATACTCTAGCATGCTACCCAAGTCCAATCACTATCATGCATGATTCTATATCAATAGAATTAGAGCACAGTCCATAGATCTTGAAAGCAAGCCACCCACCTGAAGGTGCACAACTGTCCAGGGTCGTACAGCTGAAAATACCAGGAAATCCAAATCTCCTACTCCAAAAGATCCAGCAACACTCGTAACTCTCCTGGGTACAACACAAAGTCCACAAATACACATCAATTCCAAAACTGCCATAAAAACATACACAGAATTTCAGTCCCAAAGATGTCCCTTTTTCACCTGCTGAAAATGCCCAGAAAAATCCAATAAAAATATCACAGCGATCCTCGCGTCGATATCTTCGAAACGGTACCTCCACGCCCAAATCCGAGTTCCGAAGGTCAAGATACAAATTCGGCAAGGCGGTGTACTCGAAAGATTTCTGCACCAAAACTGTAGCACTGAATACAGGAAAAACGGGATTTTCAGCTCCAATAGAAACTCTGGAAAAATCCAAGGAAAATACGAGCTTGTTCCTTGTGATCTGTAGATGAAAAACTTGTATAAGCACGCCTCAATCCGACGCTCGTACGCAAAGATATCGCCTCCCCAATCCGCTGCTGTCTCAAAATTCCTCACAAAAAAAGGGGGACCACTGTTACCTCGGGGTCCGAGCCAAGGATTCAAAATACGAATGCGCGATCAAAATGAAAGATGAAGCCCTACCTGTTAGGAGTGTGTCGGCACAAGAATCACCAAAAACCAGTGTCGGGGTAGCCCAGGGTAACCTTTACACTGAACTTGCGACGAAGAGGAACACCGAGAAGGAAACGTCGCTCCGCGCCGTAAAATTCAAAACCTCGGGATTCGTGGACTCAAAAATTCCGAAACTCTGCAGCAAGAATCAGCACTCGAAGATGAAAATCTTCACTGAAGGGAGCTCGGGGAGATGGGGCTTCGAAGTGGCAAAAATGGCTAAGTGAAACTCCCCCGGATTGCATTCAAGAAGAAAACCAAACCAACAATTCACAAAATACTCTCCACGTCCCCGAAACAGGAAACACCCGTAGAAGTCCACCTAGAGCTCGCCACGTGTCCACCAAAGTCAACAGCGCACAGTGCCGCGCGCGTCAGCGCGGCATGGCGCCCGCGCGCGCACGCGGCCCGAGGCACCGACACCTGCTCCGTGGACCGAGCGCGCTAGACCGCACCAATGCAGAACCGCCACAGGTCCACCCCGGTCCACTGTGCACCCGACCCGCAGCATGGACCGCGCGCACCAAGACCGGCCAATGCTATCACGCCACGTGGCATGACCACGGTCCACCGTGCACCCCGCCAAGGCCCATGGACCGTGCCTGCTGCGCCGGCCAACCGGAGCGCGCCACGTGGCCAGCGCCCAGTGCACGCCTCCCACGGTGGACCGCGCGCCTGCGTTGCCGCCCGCCGCCGCGCTCCGCCGCCGCCGGCGCCGTTCCGGCCGCCGGAACAGTAACCCTTGCCTCAAAAAACCTGTTTTCGCATCCGGGCTCCGAAAAATTCAAGTAAATAGTCCATCTTGACCGTTTTCGCGCGCTGAATCCAAATCCGAAGTCCGATTGGCCAAATTCCACTTCTAAAATTTCCAAAAATTCCCGGAAAAGTAAACTTGATCCGTTTTTCATGCCGGGTCAAATCGTTGGTTCCAATAAGCGCGCAAAACCCTCGATCACCCTAATGGGCTTCCAGAAAAGCAAACAAGCTCCAATTTCACCCGAAATTCAATTTTTGGGCCCGACACGTGCACAACCACCTCCCGAAGACACTAATCCAACCACAACCCTTAAGCGGGGATTCGGGTCCTCACACTGTTCACGCCCGAATCGCCCAGAGGATTCCACGTTGCCCACAAAATAGCGAACAGCCATGCGGGGCCACCCAGCAGACGACACGTGGCCCACGGCGGAGCCGAAATGTGGCGCGCACTCGGTCAACGAGTCGCCGCTGCGCCCACGTGCGCGCTGCCAGCGGCGCCTGCCATCCCTGCACGCACACGCCCCGAGGTATCCGCACCTGCTCCGTGGACCGCACGTATGTGGACCGGCCAACCAGTGGCCGCCACGTGTCCACCCTCCGGTCCACCGTACACCCGCTCTTTTTCCCCATGGACCGCGCCTGCTGCGCCGGCCAATCCTACGCGGCCACGTGTCCCAAAGCAGACCAGTAAGAACCCGACACGTGGCACGCCGCTTCCGTGCACCGTGCGCCTGCCCGCGCCTGCGCCGCCGCGCTCCGCCGCTCCCCGCCGCCGCCGCCGCTGCCCGCCGGCCGCCGGAACAGTACAAGGTGCCTAGAAATTCATGCGCAGCATCCGAGCTCCGAAAAATACAAGTGAATAGTCCATTTTCATCGTTGTCGCGCACTGAATCCAAATCCGCTGTCCGTTTTGCCAAATTCCAACTCTAAAAATTGCCTAAGGCATCCGGAAAGGTGTTCTTTTGTCCAAACTTCGCGCTGAGCCCAATTTTAATATCCATTGCGCGCGAAACCACTTCTAAACATTCGACGGGGTCATCTGACTACTCTCGTGATCCATTTAACACACCGAGTCCCTCACTAGTGTCTAGTTGGTGCACAAACACCACTGACACGCCACAAAGGCATCCAGGAGCTGCTGGTCAACCAGTAATCTCGTCGTGGGGATCCGGGTCGTCACACGCGCTCTGCCCAACGCAGGCGCGCCGCGTGGCCCGCGTTCCCCTCTCCCGCACCGACGCATGGTGATGCTGACGGCCGCTGCGCCTGGTGCACACGCACTCCCATGGACCGGCTGCCTGATAATGATTCAATAAGCTCCAAAAATATAAATTTTCACTGTTTTCACGCGCTGAGTTCAATTCCGACGTCCAAAATCTCAAATAATACAATGAAATAGCCGTTTCAATCATTTTTCCGCGTTGAATCCAAATACGGTATCCGTTTTGCATGAAAGCACTTCTATTTTTCAACGAAACACCCAATTAGGTAAAGTTGATCCATTTTTCGCACAGAGTCCGTTCCTTGGGAACAATTTGCGCGCAACCAACACTAACAACAAAAATAGGCCCCCACAAGCTATCGATCACGCTGTAACTGTTCGGTTATATGTAATAAGGATCTAAATAGGGGAAAAAAAACACCTAGAGGGGGGTGAATAGGTGTAAACGTATAAACACTCAAAAATCATTGCGATAAAAACCCAATGCGGAAATAAAAAATAACTCGCAAGATTTTTACGTGGAAAACTCCATCACCGGAGTAAAAAACCACGGGACCGATAACACGGCGAAATCCACTAGAATTAAAACACGTACAAGGTGATTTACCGTACACACTTACGACTCAACCTTTTCCATACGCTCCTAGAGGATCTTCTCCGCTCGCTCCACGACGCTTCTCGAATCCACGATCTGCGCCCAACGCCGAATCCACGGTGTCCAACGTCGAATCCACGACGTCCGACCGAGTCCACGGTCTTCACCCAATAGCACCCTTCGAATCCACGAACGTGCCTCGCTCCGAATCCACGAGAGCGGTTGAACCTTGAATCCACAAGGACACGCGAATCCACGCGCCGATTTTTGGGGTAAATCGTTGTTTTTGGTGGTGATGATCCGCCGAATACTTAGATCAAAGATAGATCGGAAATACCATCTATGTATTCATTAGTTTGATTCAACTCAAGATGTGAGTATGAAAACCTAGAATCAAACTAATCAATATAGATGAAGAAACATAGAGTATTCTCTAATGATTTCCTTTCTTCTCTATATGTGGATCTAGAGCCGTATAAAATAAGATATGAATATGACGGCTATTTTTCTTAACCCTAGAAAAGGAGTCATAGGGTCTATTTATAGGTTAGAAACCCTAGGAAGGAGATAAGAATCAAAAACCTACCATTTCTGGAAATTTTACGGACGGCGATCCGGATCGGATTAGCTGTGATCCGGATCGTCGTAACGAGTCAGGTAGTTCCAGAAAAACGAAGGTTCGGGATCCGGATCGAAGTGCTTGATCCGGATCGTTCATACAGTTCACCAAACATCAACGTTCGGGATCCGGATTGTGAAGCCTGATCCGGATCGTTCAAGGAAAATGGTAAACTCAGTGTTCGGGATCCGGATCAAGAGAGGCTACGATCCGGATTGAACTGGTGTATGAACGAACCACCTTTGGGATCCGGATTGAACAACCTGATCCGGATCCTGAACATGTCCCAAGTCCAGTTTTTGATTTTTATGCAATGAAAGATTCTTCCAAGTGTTTCTACACTACAAGAAGTATTCGGATCACACAAAATCTTTAGTTAAGCATACCTGATCCTTTTGAATTCTTCTTTCTTGAGATTGAGTTAAATGATCCAACTTTCTTCACCTTCAATCTTCAAGACTTGAAACTTTCACGAAAATACGCCAACTCAAATTCCGTAACAATCTCCCCCTTTGGCGGTTTCGTGACAAAACACAGATCCACTAAAGAAAATTCAAAAAGATATTTTTGTTGCTATCACCATACAACAAAAATTTACAATGGAGATCCAAAATAAAATACATGAGTTAAACTCCTAAAACAGACTCTAGACTTAGACATCTGTACTCTCTACAAAAGAAATCATTCTTGACAAAAGAAATCGTTAGATACCTCAAGAATTTTATATCATTCAAAAACCATATACAGAGATGAAGTTTATACTCATTTATATGAACATCAACTTGTTAGTTATATTACATGCCCAAATAGTTAGTTGAATAGTTAGTCGAGGCATGCATTCAAACAAATGAAAACCAAAAGTTGAAGTTCTACTTACCTTTCAAGTTGAGGTTATACTTACCTCGATGTTCACACATTCACATCATCATTGTTCAAGTTCGATATTCACATCATCATTGTTCAAGTTCGATATTCACATCATCATTGTTCAAGTTCTCTCTAAACTCTCTCCCCCTTTTTGTCACAAACAAAGCCAAAATCACAAAAATTTAAGGAGAGTTAAGAAGTTTCAAAAATTTGTTCCTAAAAGTAAGAACTAGAACTAAGAGTGAGTCCTAAAAACTGAACAAGGTTAAAGCCTGCACAAAAATTGTTAGAGCAAAAATTAATTATCGGAGTCTGAATCCTCAGACGCACTATATCCCATCTTAGCGAACATGTTCTTGATCAATTTCTTCATCGAATTTAGTTTCTTGGTCAATGTAATTTGGGATGCGGTTATGATCTCGAGTTCTTCAGACATTCGGCTTTGTTCTTTGGTTATTCGCTCTTGCTCAAGAGATAGGCGCTGTTGTTGCTTGAAGATCGAAGTTACTGATGCGTCTTTATCCGCGCCAGGTGCTTGTTGAGACGGTGAGGCCGAGGTGCCGACACAAGGTTTCTTACCAGTGGACGGTGTCGGAGTAACATGTGGTAATTTGTGAAGTGACTTCACAACGGTGGACTCATCGATCATACCCAAACATTGATGATAAGTCGGTGAAGTAATATCAACCTGAAATTTCTTCAAGATCCTCATTATAATCAGTGGAAATGGAATTCTTTCTGTGGGATGAGGGTGCTCAACATATCTTGTCATTCTATTCCAAATAATGTATGGAATGTTGATATTCAATCCCATTGCCTCAGACGGATGTCCTAAGAGATACAAAAATAGCATTCGATCCCATCTCAAGACTTTCGTCTGCAAATTTGGAAGGATATTGTAACAGGTGATGAAGTTTAGGAATCGGTACTCAAGACGAAGTTCTTTGGATCTGATCGATTTCTCCGTTGATTGCGTTCCTTCCAAACAAATTCCCTTTATAACCATTTGCCACAAAGTGTTCGTCAAAACCTTTCCCTTCAAGTAATTAACTCCTGTCTTGCTGTCAGGCATTCCCAAAACCTCGCCAATCAATTGTGGAGTAATTTTGAATCTTGTGCCTTGGATATTCGTGTAAAATTCCATTGGACCGTTTTCAATTTCTCGAAGGTGCCATGCATTTGTATAGAAGGCCCTTACATGATGCAGACAGTATCCAAGCACTTCTGGAAATCGACAAACTTGAATAAGATTTGCTTGTTCAATCAGAACGCCAAACTCAGGGGAGTGATCTCGTAGAGCCTCAATATTAACATGCCTCTCACCAATGCATTCACGATTCTCAAATGCCCTTAGGCGATCCGCATTAACGAACACTTGTTCCTCACGAGGTGGAGAATCCGGAATAATCGGTTCGTTAGACATGAAACCTCGTGCTCGTCCAAACCGTCGAGCAAGTCGTTTCCTTTTCACCGAGATGGTTGGTGCAGTCATAGGTGCTTTACCTTTGTCCATGGGTGCTTTTTCTTTCGATGCATCGGGCATTGATTCATCATCATCTGTTAATTCAGTCCAATCTATCTCTTGACAATCTACTTCTACTTCTGTGTCGCTGATCATATGAAACTCACCTTTTTGTTGTGTTTTCTTAGCTCTCTTTAATTTGTTTGTGGCCCGAGTGTGCACCATAGTGACCAATAAAAGAATGATCCATGAGAATCCCATTGATCCAAGTGCCTTAAGAAGATTGAAATCCTGTGAGCAACAACTCAAGAACACGAAAAAATTGTTAATTTTCAAAGAATTAAAAAATTGTACCCAAACAATCATTATCGTGTAGAGAGACTAAAAATCAAATTAGTTTTGTAAAAGAGATTTTTAAAAACAGATCAATTGCATGATTTTCGAAAATCCTTATTATATGCCCTAAAACCGAAATTTTTGAAATCGAAGACCAAAAATCCGTTTATCTTGAGAATACCTAGCATATAATCAAAACTAATCTACCCAGAGTTCTTATTTCAAAAGAAATTTGATCAAAAACCATCCACAAACAAAATTGATCCAAGAAATTCATCACGTTTGAGGAGGAATAGAGAAAAACGGTGAAAAACCGAGATTTTGATCAATAAAACTTACTTGGAGTTGAAGAACTTGAGTTTGAAAGCTTCCAAGAAGGATGAAATCTAGAGAGAGAGGCTCTGGAAACTTTGGAACAAAAGATTGGAGTAAAAGAAATCAAAACCCTTTTGTTCTTTATAAAACCCTAGCCGCGATCCGGATCAGACCATGCTTGCGATCCGGATCGGCTACCCGTAGTGAGAAACTGCGTTCGGGATCCGGATCGGCAGGTCCAATCCGGATCGTCAGCCCGCAGAAGAATACCTGCGTTCGGGATCCGGATCATCTTGCCCGATCCGGATCGGCTCCAACTTTTTCTTTAGAAAATTTCAGAGAAATTCAAGAAAAACCAGAAAAAGATTGTAAGCACAAATGTGTATCAACTTTAAACAAAAATCATCATTTCATACAACAAGAATTAGATTATGCCAAATCTATCAATAATATCCAAAAATGAAACGAGAATTTACAAAAATTAAATCCCTTAAAGTTGAACACCTTCAATTACATCTAACTTGATCTTATGAGTAATGCCTTTATCAAATCATCAATTCAGTAAAGAAAATGAAATACAAAGATCAATAGATGTTTGAAATCCCAAATATAGTAGATAATGTATCTAGACAATCTGTTGAAGAGAGTGGCTCTTTGAGCATCTTTCTTTAAAAACCCACCTTATACCAACCTTGAAATTTGACGGAGTCAAGTATTTCAACATGCATTTTACTTAATCAAAAATTTGAACAACCATGCTTGGTATACATGTGGTAGCTGCACACAATACTCGGACGACCGAGGTGGTAGCTCTTTCCTCCATGTGGTGGTAGTTTTCACACTCCTCATTGGGATGTAACTCTTTCCACATCTTTTGAGCATTTTACTTTTCTTTGACTCCCCCTCAATTGGCTATCAATTATTTAAGATATAAAGTATTCAACCAAAAATTGATCTCGATTTCATACTCGACTAAGCAGTCAAATAAGATAATGACTATACCAAGAGATCATTGAGAGAGAGAAATTGACTTTGATCACTCAGAAGATGATTTAATTAACATAAATGATCATTGCAACAGTGAAATATTATGATGGCAAAAGCATAATAAATTTCTAAATGTGCGAAAAGATGCAATTAAAGTCAATTATGATCTATGCTCATTTAATGTCCTATGTACAAACATAGATAATGAACAAAACAAAACAAAAAACAAACAAAACCTATCCTAAGCAAGGATTTCAAAAAGAAGTTATTTCAAGGAAAGCATTCCAATTGCTTTTCGCAAATGAATAAAACGTTTTTGATCTAAAGGTTTTGTTAGAATGTCAGCTAATTGATCCTCAGTTGAAATATATGAAAGTTGAAGAGTATTTGATTCAACTAGCTCTCTAAGAAAATGATATCTAAGTTCAATATGTTTTGTTCTAGAGTGCAACACAGGGTTTTTAGAAATGTTAATTGCACTTGTGTTGTCACAAAGAATTGTTACCGAAGATGCTGAAATCCGGAAGTCGCTCAACACACTTTTCATCCAAATGAGTTGGGTTGAACAACTACCCGCTGAAATGTATTCCGCTTCGGCAGTCGAGAGTGCTAGTGCCATGCAACAAGGCAATGGCCAAGATAGAAGCATGCACCACTCGTGCTTTTCCGATCATCCACTGATCCTGCCCAATCGGCATCTGAGTATCCAACAATATCCAAACTTGTTCCCATAGGATACCAAATTCCGAATTAATTGATCCTTTGATATACCGGATGATCCTTTTCACCGCTTTCAGGTGAACCTCCTTTGGTGCAGATTGATATCTCGCGCAGATCCCAACACCAAAAGATATATCCGGGCGACTAGCCGTGAGGTAAAGTAGACTTCCAATCATACTCCGATAAAGTTTCTCGTCTATGTTCTCACTATGTGATTCACTTCCAAGTCCCTTGTGGCTAGTTCCCATTGGAGTCGGAAAATCCTTCGAATTTTCTAAGTCAAACTTTTTAACCAACTCCATTGCATACTTGGATTGACTCAAGTGAATACCTTCATCATTTTGTTTAATTTGCAATCCAAGGAAATAAGTCAATTCGCCCATCATGGACATCTCAAATTCGCTTTCCATGGTCTCCGCGAATTTAGAAGCATCATTATCTCTTGTTGCGCCAAATACAATGTCATCGACATAGATTTGTGCTACAATGAAATTGCTTTGATAATGCTTCACAAAGAGAGTCCTATCAGCTCCCCTCGAGTGTAGCCCTTCTCCAAAAGGTGCTTTGTCACCTTTCGTACCATGCTCGCGGTGCTTGTTTCAGACCGTAAAGAGCCTTTTTCAAACGAAAAATATGGTTAGGTTGTTTATGGTCTACAAAACCTTTCGGTTGAGCCACATAAACTTCCTCATTTAAAAACCCATTTAGAAATGCGCTCTTAACGTCCATTTGAAATAATTTGATTTTAAAATGACAAGCAATAGCAAATAGTATACGAATGGACTCGAGTCTAGCTACAGGGGCGAATGTTTCATCAAAGTCTATACCTTCTACTTGAGAGTAGCCTTGAGCAACTAATCGTGCCTTGTTCCTGATGATAGTAACCATCCTCATTTTTCTTGTTCTTGAAGATCCATTTGGTACCTATCACATTATGTTGCTTTGGAGGCTTCGTTAATTCCCAGACTTTGTTTCGCATCAAATTGATGGAGCTCTTCCTGCATTGCTTTAATCCAGTAGTCATCCTGAAGAGCTTCATCTATGTTCTTTGGTTCGATTAAAGATACGTAGCAAGCGAATCCACAAACCAACTTCCTCCGAGTTCTAACTCCTTCTTGTGGATCTCCAATAATATTCGATTCCGGATGATCCTTGAGATTCGTAGCGTTTGTTGAAACGGAGTACTCGGAGATATATGAGATGATTCCTGCACATTAGATAAACTTGAAGAACCATTAGATGCATCATTAATAGTGGAAGTATTATTATGAGAAGATGCAACGGCAGGAGAATCATCATCTAGAGAGATATCGAGGGTAGATTTTTCAGATGCCAAGTGAAAAGCTTCATCTACTTAACATTTATAGATTCTACGATCGTCTTAGATTCCAAGTTAAATACTCGATATGCTCTACTATTAGTAGAATACCCCAAGAAAATCCCTTCGTCACTTCGTGAGTCAAACTTTCCAAGATTTTCACGGTCACGTAAAATGTAACACCGACTCCCGAAGATGCGAAAATATTTGATGTTGGGTTTTCTACCACACCATAGTTCATATGGTGTAATTTAACGTTCCCAGGGCGCAAATAAACTCGATTAATTACATAGATTGCAGTGTTCACAGCTTCAGCCCAAAAATGTAGCGGTAAATTCCGGCTGTGAAGCATAACACGTGCCATCTCTTGAACAACCCTGTTCTTGCGCTCGACAACACCATTCTGTTAGGTGTATAGGGTGCAGAGAATTCATGCTACTACCGTTTGAAGTACAAAAGTCATGAATTTAGAATTAATGAATTCTCCACCTCTATCACTTCTAACACGAATGATCTTTTCATTCTTTTCAATCATAATACGAAGGCAAATCTCGTGAAAAGAATCAAAAGTATCAGCTTTCTCTTTCAAAATGCTACCCAAGAAACCGAAAGAGAATCATCAACCAATAAAAATATACCATTTACCTCCAAAGATGGTTGACGGGTCGGCCCCATTAATCCATGTGCAAAAGTTCCAAGGGCCGTTTTGTACCAACGTGGTTCAAGTTCTTGTGTGCAGTCCTAGACTGTTTTCCCTTTTGGCAACCACCACACACAATGTTTAA